>VXAL01004419.1:0-20779 GCA_013399475.1 Chauna torquata
CTTTCACCTCCCCAGATGCAATGTAAATGCATGATGTAAATTACCAGTGATTCATCATTCAAGTGGAGTACTCCTTCAAGGAGAACCTATACAAATCCTCAAGTACTAAGAAATTATTTCAGCAGTATGAAATGAAAATTATAGAGATTTGTTGCTTAAAAAATGCTAATGATTGAAAAAAAAACCACCCACTACACACACACACACACACACACACACGAGCTGCAATCAAAGATCAGAAATGAACATATTACTCAATTCTATTTCAAGATTGTTGAAATTCCACAATTCAATGCTTGTTGATAGTCTTTTCTGTGACGAAGTGTGATAAAATAGGTAAACCTGGATTTTCTAGATTCAGTGCACTCCTTCTGCTCTATTTTCCACTCAGAAACAAAAGCAAACTCCCTGTAACTCAGTGACAGACTCTCACAATCTGTAGTCAGGACATCCAAGAATTCATGGATGACAGGTGTTTCTAGAAAGTTCAAACATTTTCTGCATCTGAAACACATAGATTATTTGCAAAATTATATTAGTAAGGAAAATGCACAAAATATACAGCTATATGAACCTTTAGACATGCTTATAAATTTCAGGTTTGTCTCGGCCAGGGCCTAAGTGTGAAAATCTAAATAGTTTGTCATGACATATTATCTAGATTCACCAGTATTCACTCTCTACTTCACAAAATCATATAGATATTCAACTAGGAGGTAACAAAGGTACTGAGAACTGCAACACACTTTTGTATTGTTCTAATTGGCTATATACTCACCTGTATTATTTTCAAGTATCATTCTCATATGTACCAGGTGGAATGTAACCTTGCTGGAGACCTAGGTCCTTATTAAGATTAAAATTGAACTTCTTTCTGTTTTCACATCTATGTTTCCAACATTATAATTATCTGCTTAAGGCCAACATTAAATATTAATTTTAAATTACTGTTTAAGAGAAATTCTATAAAAATTCAATGATGGGATGAAAGTTTGAACATAGAGGTAAGGATAATTAGGTTCTTCAAAAGTACTATTAAAAGAGAAATGCCTCTATTTGAACAAATAACATTCCCAAATTTGACCTAGGTTATTCCTCTTCTCTACTTGCTTAGCTTAGTGCTTCTGAGTACTTTTTGGTGTATGCAACTCAACTTTTCTGTATTTTATCCTAGTGTGTTGGCTGTTGTTAGTCCCTGGACTGCATTTAGCATTCAAAACATTTGCAAGCAAGACAGAGTGTACCACAGATGGACAACTCCCAGTGAGAGAAATAGGAGCTGAAACAATAAGGTGCCACTGAAATAGGACACATAATCAAGAACATTGGGAAAAAATCAAAAGACAACAGATCTCTCCCAAAGCAAATTGGTGTTAATCTCTGATGGTAAATAAGTATTACTATGATAGCATTAAATGTAATGTCTAATATTTAATCAATGTGATTGCTACTGTTCCAATATAAATTATATGAAACAGTGCTGCTTTGATAAAAATACAAAAAAAAAAAAGGAACTTTTTTTTTTTTTACATTCTTAATCTCTTTGCATTGAATAGTCCCAACAGAAAAAAATGTATTGCTCAATATCATGTTATCTCACTATGTCTAGTAAGCATATTTCAATGATGAACTGAAGACAATACACAAGGGGGAGAACAGAAACAGATGGGAAGAGAGCTATCAAGACATATAAACAAATAAAGACATGTTTACAACGTTTAATAAAAGAGGTACTTTATGGGGCCCAAAGAACAATCAGGGTCACCCGTAGTGTAATGTGAACACAATGAATCTGCTCTAGAAAAAGACTTGAGCCATGTTGCAACCTGACCTAGGCCCCAGGGATTACTCCTGGAATGGATATATAATCATTGACATAGATAAAGCTTAAGATATTTTTAACAGTTATAATGAGTATCATCATGATTTTTGCTAAATATAGCGTTAAAAGAGGATTATTTTCTCTGTTAACCTCTACTTCCATAAGTACATAATGTCTTTTCCTTAATGAAAGACTAGCAGAAAAGCTGTTTTATAACACTTTGAAGCAGCCACTTAAAATGGTATTGGTATAATCATGATTTCAAGCTAATTAGCATAAAATAGGAACATGATATATCCTGACTCTTTTTTAATCACTTATAAATAGTTATATTTGCATTAAGTAGATATTTTCTCATATCCTATGACTAATTAAGTCTCCAAAATGTTGAACAGAATGAATTTCTTAGGTAGGAAAGAAGTGGTATGTTCATACATAATAGCAGTTTTGCTTGTTATTACTAGATTTAAAATCTTTTATCATCTGAAACTCTAGTCATTAGTGCAAAATAATTACAAATGTGTCCAGACCCATGACTTCTTTAAAGAAAAGATAGACATTTATACAATTTAACATAAAAGTGTTTTGTGGCTTACAATAGACTTTATTGTATCAAAATTTATTTAGGTCACGTATCTTTTAGCCTTTAAATCAAGACTGAAAATAAATGAATCTGGCAGTTTAATAAAGACTATATTGAACAAACAAAACAGAGTTGTATGTATGCATGTAAAAATCAGCATTTGAGCAAATAGAGGGGAAAGCAGTACTGACAGTAAAAGACATACACAAACAGAAGTTAGTCACCAAAAAATAGTGACACTAGCTAGAAAAGCATGAATTAACCAAAAGAATTAATATCAACAATGAAAAACATTTTGAGTTACTTATCTTCTGAATGTTTAAACCTTAGGTTGATACTTCCAAGCTTTCTTTAAAACTGTGATTGTTGAAACATTAATATTTTCAAATAAAGCTTAGCACAAATGGCATCAAGAGTGACAAGGTAAGTCTCCAGAAGAGCAGGAAACTACAAAATTTTGAAACTATAATATTAAAGATGAAAAATCTGTTCATTTTGCCACACTATTTATTTATTTCATCATCTTTTTGTCTTTAAATTAGCTTCCCTATATGCAGTATATAATTTTAATTTTAGAAAGGTCATTCTCAGACTTAGAAGCCAAGTGTTTTTGCATTCAGAATCTCCTTGGTTTAGGCTGACATTTCTTACTTAAGAGTAAGACACTGAATTTGTGATCCCAGTAACATGGATGAGCAGGGACCCTCTGGAAAGAAATAGTCAGGAGCAAGGGAAATAAAATTGCAGAGGAACCAAAAATCTGGGATCCTTCATCTTGTTTTCAAGAGCATGCGTATGTTTTATTAAAATTCATTTCTTCTGACAAAACAGGGATAAGTGTGAGATTTCCCAAATTTTCACTGACTCCTTTGTCTGCTCTTACAGCAGTATGTCTAGGCACTGTCCCATTCTTAGCTGAATTATAAAACCACAATTTACACTTCTCTGAGGCTTTAACATACTTTCAAATCAGGTTGAACAATTGAGTAATGGTAATGAATAAAGAAAAAAATAAAAAGGTTTAAGACCTCCCCATATGTATGCATTTGAAGTCCTGAGAGAATTTGGTAGCTAGATTAAAGGGTCAGGGCTCTGAACAGGGTGTTGGTTTTTTTTTTTTTTTTTTTTTCCTTCAGTGTGCCTTAGCAATACTAGAGAGGAATAGATGTTGCTATAAAGGCTGAGCATAAAGACATTGAGCTATGCATAAGTGAATAATACAGCTTCAATTGATCTTAGCATCTTTAGTCTGCAGAAAAATAGACTGATTCAATGCTTAATGGTTCCTACTGAAAAGTTAGCAAGCACATTGTTTTGAGTTCTTTCAGGAAATCTAGGGAAACATAATAAAAACATTTACGATTTCTTGTGCCCGTATATTTTCAACCAGTCAACATCACAAGGAGGGTTGGTAATTATGTTATCTTCAGGTTATCTATCACAACTCCAAATGGCAAATGAAACAATGATTTTCTGCATCTGTACCTCTCATTCTGTCTTTTTCCTTTCTTGTTACTGCTCTTCTGTCATATGCTGCTCTGTGGGACTTGAAGAGTCCAGTCTCTAAAGTGACTATTTTCCAGTCTAATCTCCCATATCAAACAACATTACTTAACTAAGTTGAAGAGCATTTAGATGCAGACTACCCATATAAAGCCAGAACCATCTGGACTCAAAATATTTTGCTGGTGGTCGCTTCTGAAGTTCTGAAGAAGGAAGCGATAACTCTTAGCTTGTGTGCATAGATATATGGCTATGCACCTGGCATATGGCAGAGACACCTGAATCTCTATTTTCTGTGCTACAGATCAAAACATAAACATTGCATGTAAAAACTTGAAGGAATATCTATATAACCTTAAATAGATGAACAGCTGATTGATGGAAAATGGTCACACAATTTATTGTTCCAAACTAAGCAGTTTTGTGTTAAATGATCCACTAAATAACTTGTATTCAGGTCTTAAAATATCTTTACCTTGTATACAGTAGATACATAGGTATTATATGGAAAATATCCACGTTTAAAAAAGTAGTCATGAATACAAAGACAAGACATGAGACAGGATATGTCAATAGTTGAGACTGGCTATGAATATTTAATTTAGCTTCCTAGAGCAAAGCATTATGGTAATGCTTGTAAGTATGTAATCACAAAACTATTTTTTTACTAGAAATCCACTAATGTCATTCGTACACAGAATCACAGAATCACAGAATGGGCAGGGTTGGAAGTGACCTCTGAAGATCATCTAGTACAACCCCCCTGCCTAGCAGAATCACCTAGAGCACATGGCGCAGGATGGCATCCAGGCGGGCTTTAAATATCTCCAGAGAAGGAGACTCCATAACGTCTCTGGGCAACCTGTTCCAGTGCTCTGTCACCCTCTCAGTAAAGAAGTGGCCCCTCATGTTGAGCCGGAACCTCCTGTGTTTCAGTTTTTGCCCATTGCCTCTCGTCCTGTCACTGGGCACAACTGAGAAGAGACCGGCTCCACCCTCTCAACACCCTCCCCTCAGATTTTTATATACATTAATGAGGTGTCCCCTCAGTCTTCTCTTTTCCAGGCTAAACAGGCCCAGCTCTTTCAGCCTGTCCTCGTATGACAGGTGCTCCAGTCCTCTAATCATCTTAGTAGCCCTCCTCTGAACCCGCTCCAGTAGTTCGATGTCCCTCTTGTACTGGGGAGCCCAGAACTGGACACAATACTCCAGGTGTGGCCTCACCAGGGCTGAATAGAGGGGAAGGATCACCTCCCTTGACCTGCTGGCAACACTCTTCCGAATGCACCCCAGGATACCGTTGGCCTTCTTGGCCACAAGGGCACATTGCTGACTCATGGTCAGCCTGCTGTCCACCAGGACTCCCAGGTCCCCCTCTGCAGAACTGCACTCCAGCAGGTCGCCCCCCCAAGCCTGTACTGGTGCTTGGGGTTATTCCTCCCTAGGTGCAGGACCCTGCACTTGCCCTTGTTGAACTTCATGAGGTTCCTCTCGGCCCAACCCTCCAGCCTGTCGAGGTCCCTCTGAATGGCAGCACAGCCCTCTGGGGTATCAGCCACTCCTCCGAGCTTTGTGTCGTCAGCAAACTTGCTGAGGGTACACTCCGTTCCATCATCCAGGTCGTTGATGAATAGGTTAAACAACACTGGACCCAGTACTGACCCCTGGGGGGACACCGCTAGCTACAGGCCTCCAACTCGATTCCACACCACTAAGCACAACTCTCTGAGCTCTGTCGTCCAGCCAATTGCCAATCCACCTCACCGTCCACTCATCTAGGCCGCAGTTCCTGAGCTTGTTTATGAGGATGTTATGGGAGACGGTGTCAAAAGCTTTACTGAAGTCAACGTAGATCACATCCACCGCTCTCCCCTCATCTACCCAGCTAGTCATCTCATCATAGAAGGATAGCAGATTGGTCAAAGATGTCTTCCCCTTGGTGAATCCATGCTGACTGTTTCTGATCACCTTCTTATCCTCCACATGCTTGGAGATGACCTCCAGGATGAGCTGTTTCATCACCTTTCCAGGGATGGAAGAGAGGCTGACTGGTCTGTAGTTGCCTGGATCCTCCTTCTTGCCCTTTTTGAAGACTGGCGTGATGTTGGCTCTCTTCCAGTCCTCAGGCACCTCTCCTGTTCTCCACAACCTTTCAAAGATGATGGACAGTGGCCTAGCAATAACATCAGCCAGCTCCCTCAGCACCCGCTTGTGCACTCCATCAGGGCCCATGGATTTGTGGATGTCAAGTCTGCTTAGCTGATCTCTGACCTGATCTTCTTCGACCAAGGGAAAGTCCTCCTTTCTCCTTTCTCTGGACTTCCTCTCCTGTCTCCAGAACACTGGAACACTCCAGAACACATCTACACTGTGGATAATGTTCACTGTTGCAGCTTTTCACTTTGATTCTATTCAAGATCATGCTTTCCTTTTCATTCTTCAAAGTACCTTACCCACAGTTCAACAATTCATTCCAGTGTTGAAGAATTATCCGTTTCTTCCTTGGAAACTATGGGATTCATAGACAATTAGCAGAGAATCAATAGCATTGTGCTCAAAATCTCATTTATGAGAGAAAAGAAAACACAGCCTATATATAAAGCCTGTAACATTGATAGTATAATTGATATTTTAACAGTTTAATCCAAGAATCATTATTAATTGAGTTGTAATTATTGCAGAAAGTGAAAGAATACATCTATGAAGTTTCGGTAATAATAACAACACAATTAAATTTGTTAAACACATGTTTTTATTTTCTGCCTCATTTCCTGATGTTATGCCCTCCTTTCCCCTGCTTCTCTGAGTCCTGTGGTCAGTGGCTCCATCCAGGTAGCAGTGGTGGGGGAGTTTAACAGCAAGTTGTTATTTCTCAAAGCCGGGCCTGTAATTCTCTGTACTACATCATTATATTAGAATTGTAAAACGATGATGGTATCATACAGAGTCAAACAAAAGTAAATAAAATTAGCCATAGAAATTAGAAAAACTGCAGTTACAGAAAACCCTCACTCCTGAGAACTTGCAAATTCGTTACAATGTTTATGGCCTACGTTTGGCAAAAACAATACCTTATTATGGCTGTGTGGTTACAGCAGGTCTAACAAAACAAATCACTAACTGTTTATGGCTTGTACCTCGGCTTTAAGCCTGAAGAAACCTAGCCTTCCAATGTACATCTGCACTCTTCCCATCTTCTTTAACTAAGGTTTAATAGACTTTTCAAAACTTCCTCTTCTTCCCATGTCCTTAAGATCCACTCTTCCATTTTAGCTGTGAAGATCTGGTGTTGGCACTTAAAGACTGAGATGCTATGAGGCACCAGCTATGCTTACAGAACAGCCAGAACACTCCTAGTCCCTGAAAGCATGAGCAGCTGCAACAGTTGTAATTTGATACCACCTGATGCAAAAAGGAGACTTCAACATACCAATGTTTCTACCTTAACATCGCAAATTATGTGTCCTTCAATATTAATTCTCCGTGTTTGTAGAATACTGGGAAGAACAGCAGAATAGGTGTCTATTTTGGGTCAAAACTTAATGAGGAATATCTAACTCTGTTTTGCTGCTAACTTGAGCATCTTCCTGACTCCAGCTTTATGTCCCACTGTTTCCTTCCTGCCCACACAGATATTGTGCTAGCAGTAGTACTCATAAGGTTCAACAGTTAGGGAGATGAGCAAGCTCACCGAGCTGAAAATCTGTAATTTCTCTCTTTTTTTTTTTTTTTTTTCTGGAATAATTTTTCGATGGCTATATTCCCTAGCCAAGGGGGACACATGGCTGAATGAATGCTTATACCAGTCCAGGTGAAGTAAAAAAGGAAAACCTAAAGGATCAGTAGGTGAAACATCCTTTCACTGGATATAGATGATTTACATTAAATGTGAAACACTATACAGTATTCCAGAGAGCAGTGTGATACTCCACAGCAATAAGTTAATTACAGTCAAATAAGCAGGAAAGATTTCCTTATACCTATGTACCATTATATAGCATTTAGCAAAAGGTGTGGCTTCTGCAAAACAAGAGCTGAAAGCCTTTTACTTTGTAATACACTCATTTGGTACTGCTGACTTGACAGTGAGCTCTTAATTTTGTCATCCAAGCAGATCCTTCAGTGTTAAATGTTATCTTAATGCCAAACCTCTCTGCATCTGCACCTCCATAATGAAATCACATGACAATTGCTGCTTGCAGAGATCTATGTTGATAACACCAACCTTGCCAAAGAATGGAAGGACATCACGAAATTTGGGGAATTTCATCCCCTTAACTTCAATCAAATATAAGGAAACTTGCTTGCTTGAATTGTGGATAAGTAATACGTTTATTATTATTATTATTCTATTTATGTTTTCAGATACAACCAATCTTGTTATTCTAAGTAGTAAGGACAGAAATTTTACACAATTTTTTAATGACATTTTGCTACCACTATCTGTTACCATAAAGACTTAAGTGAGATATATGACTGTACTGCAGTTGGTATTCCCATGCATTTCCATTCACACTGAAAATGAATCAATGACTGCCCACTCACCCAAAACCCATATTTTCTTTCCCAGGCTCCTTCAATTCTTGCTTTAATAAGAGATGTGAAAGAGACCAAAATGACTAGGGTCATTCCCTACAAACTAAAGTACCTGTTCTGCCACATTTCAGACGGAACCCAACTCAGTTCAGAAGAATGTGATGAGTGTCCCTACCAGATCAAGCTCTCTAGATATTGAAGTACTGTATAGACAACACTACAGTTATGTCAGAATTGCAACAAAGCACCAGTGGAACTCATCCAGCTCAGCTTTAGCTTATCTCAGTGCAGGTGTATTAGCAAATCCAATCACCCTTGATTTCCAAAGGAGAGCAATGGACACTTCAAGGATTTGCTTCATTTAGCCTATTTTAAGCATTAATTTTAGGATGAGATGAATCACATTTGAAGAACACCTGCCTATTTTCACTGACCATAAAGAGTTTCAAGACTAAAGGGATCAGATGTAGATTTCAACATGGAGTCAGCTGAATTCTGCCACTGAATCTCCAAATCAGGCTATTTTTGAGCTCCTTGAGGAATCTCCCTTCTCCAGGGATGCTGTTGATACTATATCTAGATACTGATGGAGTTCAGGTCCTTCCTGATGTTGGGTTCTACATTGGAGGATGTAGATGGTATTGCTTTCTGAGATATAAAACACAACAGACTGATAAACTGAGCTTGAGGTAGTAGGATGTAGGTAGGAACTATCTGTGGAAATTATAGTGACCTAAAAAAAGCTGATCTTATCATCCTATCAAAAATATATATTTTTTTTCATTTCTTTCTCTCTAAAAAATGTTCATGTAAATAAATACATTCTGACTGAAACTTTTGAACTTTGTTTTTTTTTTGGGGGGGGAGGGGATTTCAATCAACTCTAAAAATAATAGTTATAATTCTAAAGTTAATTACTGCTTCTGGTAAGCGAAACAGCTGCCAGACAAAATAAGATATTTGACTTTCAACACAGTCATGTAATCACAAAATTATATTTTATCTTCAGTTCTCTCCATACTCTTCCTAATTTGTGAGCTACTTCTTATTACATAAATGCATACAGGTAAGTCCTACAACTATTTCTATTATCTATGAAGAAGTGATGATACAGTACACACGAACAATCATGCTGTCTGATGTGTTTTCACATATCAGAGCATTTTCATATATTCATTTCAAAAGGAACAAAACTAGAAAGGTAAATCAGACTACCACCTTATAATGTAATAGTTATATCTATCTTTGATATAAACTATTACATTATGAGGTGGTAGTCTAATTGGAAGACAATGAAACTACTTTGCAAATGAAATCTTCTGAGATGTAGCAATAAGGAATATATATTTTTAATGATTTTATCACAAATAAATGTCTGTTATCCAGAAGAAAACTTCCACATATTTCAACTTGCTGTGTTGTATACTAAGATGTCAAAAAAACTTAATTGCTAATTAATTTTAGAAAATTATTAAAGATCTCAGGAAAGTGGGTCAATTAGTGAGAGAAATGCTTGTTCTCCTGTTTACAACTTATTAGGACAGCTCTAGCTGCATATTTAAGAGAGAGAAAATTCAAATTTTCACAGTTCCCCATAGGTTCAACTACAGGAAGATACTGTTTTTCACTTATCTGACTCCCAAAGACAAGGCAAATATTTGTTAAATCTTGTCTGTAATAAATCTTGGAGTTCAAATGCATATTGACATAAACAATACTACTTAGTAAATGTAAGATTCTTCTAGTGTTTGAGTGTTTGGAAGACTAATTTCTACTGTGATAATTTCATTGAAAATGTTATTAGCAATGCTTATAATATAGTCATTTCTAGGTAATATATGCAGTACATTTTATTCAAATATTAGATATCTTTACTGTTAAATACAAAGCTGTTCTTACAGGCACACATCCTAAGGAAAAAAATACATACATTTGTATAAGACTGGCAGTCTTATCATAATCGCTACAGCAATGAATACTCTAGAATTAGAATAAGTCATTGTTATGAAGAGATATTCAAAATTTGTGTTAGAAAACTGCAGATTTTTTCACTGAAACTGGCTCTTGTAGAATAGCAGTGCAGTGTAAAGAAATAATCAGTGAAAGATCATATATCATACAGTACAAAGTAGTAATGATACTGTTATTTTCACATCAGAATGATAGGGGAAATGTAGGTTTCTACCTGATTTAGATGGAAAGAGATCTTTCCTCAAAACGGACCCATTTGTGCTTGAATGACCTTTCTCTCCAAGGATCAGCTTAGCATTATTTCATGAAAAGAGTTCATTTTATAAACCTAAACCAAAGCAAAAGCAAAGCCAGCCAACGTGCTGACTTATCACATGCTAAAATGTATTTATAATGTCAACTAACTTCTGTTGTTTTTTATTCACAATGCTGATCAGATAATCTAATTCCTCAGTAAAATTATTACAGCATTTCCAAATACTGAAAATTTATCCTAAAGTTTACTAGTTTTACTAAAGAGTAAATCCTCCCCATTTAGGTATGGATATGTGGCTTGTATTTAAATCATTACTATATATATAAAGAATATTTAAATCATTGCAATATATACACAGAATAGTAGAATTAGTCATAATTTATATAGTACTGAATATTCCTCTTTCTCTATAGAAGGCCTTATACATATGGTCCTCATAGACTTGTTTTGGTCTTCCTTTTAATGAGGGGTTGGGACCATTAATTGCAATCTAAATTGTGCTATGTTTCAATCATTTTATGAGATATTTACAGAGAGATAAATCATATCTAACACAGGCTTCACTGGAAGTCAAGTACATGAGCATGTGTGTGTGCACGTGTATTTATATATGTGAAAACAATGAAAATGTGTTCAGAAGTCAAATGTCTCATTATGTATTAATATCTTATTCTGTTGCTTTTTAAGGTCAAGTAGCTGTTGAGTCATAGAATTATATAAAGAATTAGGTTGGATATCTGAAAATTATCGAATCCAGTCTCCTGCTCAAAGCAAGGCTAACCTCAAAGTTACATCTAGTTGCTCAAGACAATGTCCAATCCAGTTTTAAAATATTTAAAGATGGAGATTTCACAGCATTTCTGGACAATTGTTTCCACTGTTCAACAACTCTTACTATGAAGAATTTTTTTTTCCTTATGGATGATTAACATCATTCTTTTTGTAAATTTACTGTGACCTTTGGATGATATAATTTCATCACACACCTCTGAGAAAAGTTTAGATGTCAATAAACCGTTTTTATTTAGTGAAGCACAGCAATTAGATCCAACCTTAATCTTCTGTTCTTCAGGCTAAACAAACTTGAGAAGTTCTCAGAATCTCTTCGTAAGTCATATACTCCAGCTCTTAAATGGTTTTGTGAACCTTCACAAAATGACTTGTATGAAGGGTGTGGGGCGGGGGCATGGGGAGGGGCACAGGGAAGGGCGGGTAGGGGCACAGGGAAGGGCAGAGAGAGAGGAATTGGACACAGTTGTCTAGTTGTTGCCTCATGTATGCAGAGTAAAGGGGAAGAATTGCTTTCCTTGATTCATTGCATTTGGTCTTGTCCATGCAGTATGCAGTATCCTCTTTCTCCACAAGGGCACGCTGCTGACTGACATTAAACTTGTTCACCAGGACTACAGGTCAACAATATATCAAAAGTGGTAAAACTGACACTTACGAACTCTTCTACTTCCACAGAAGGAAAAGTAGTCCTAGATACTTGGTTGCATTAAAGACAAAAAGCATTGACAGTTTAGGCAACACTTAAAGAACTTGTACAATTTACTTATGCAATTTACACAAAAGGTAGCAATCCAAAACCAGTTACTTACTGAAACTGACTTTATCCTTGGATGCATAGAAACTGTTTTTCAATAGAAATGTATGATGAAGTTATGAAAAAACAGTGGGATGATCTTGGCCAGCAGCTAGTTGCCAACCCAGTTGCTCTCTCCTTCTCTGCCCTGCTCAACAGGGCAGGTGGAGAAACTAAGATAAAGAAGCTCATGAATCAAGATAAAAGCATGAAGACCACTCACCAATTGCTGTCACAGGCAAAATAGACTTACCTTGGGGAGAACTCATTTAATTTATTGCCAATTAAAATAGATTTTGGTAGTGAGAAACAAACACTAACAGATAAAAACATTTCCACACACACCCTTTCCCAGCATGAAATTCACACCTTCATTCCCAATTTCCCTACCTCTTTCCCTCCTCCTCAGTGGTGCAGAGAGGATGGCGAATAGGGATTACAGTCAGTCCACAGCAGTTCCTCTCCACTGCTCCTTCCTCTTCACACTGTTCCCCTGCTCCAGAATGGGATCTCCATGGGCCAGAGTTCCTTTAAGAAATACCCACATGCTGCAACCTGTGGTCCTCCTTGGGCTGCAGTGTGGATATCTGCTCTGGCACGATCCTCTCCACAGTCTGCAGAAAACTACTTGCTCCACCGTAGTCCTCTCCACAGGCTGCAGGAGAATCCCTGTTCCAGCAGCAGGAACACCTCCCCCCCTCCTTCTTCATTGACCTTGGTGTCTATAGGATTTTCTCTCACACTTTTTTCCTCACTTCTCATTCTGCCATGCAGTGTTTTGTCCTTTCTGAAATACCTGTTCCCAGAGGTGCTGCCATTTTGGCCGCTGGGCCCGGCCGTACCCTGCGGTGGTGCCATTGGAGCCGGCTGGAACCAGCTGTGTCCTGCATGGGGCAGCCCTGGCCTCTCTTTACAGAAGAGCCCTGCAACCCCCCATTGCCAGCACTCAAGCACCTGCACTCAGTAGAGCAAGAAAATAATTTTAAAGAAGCTAGCAGGATAACATACTTTCTCTGTAGGAAACCACAAACTAATATTGTCACTTATTAGTGACACTTGCCTGTACCACTTGAGCTACTGAACCTGCCTTTACCTGGGCTGCAAGGAAAATTGCAGCAAAATCTGGAATAGCTTTTGTATGTCCTCCCCTCCCATTTCATACACCTGTTTTATTGCACTCATACCTTCTGGGAAACAGCCTCATGGTGACTGAGTCAAGAATGAACAGAATCTATGCAACGCTGGGCACCCACAAAAGATCCTCTAGTTGATAGAAAAACATAACTGTGTTAGTATAATGATAGATGTCAGATTCATCACTTCACAGATGACAACATGAAAGCTACAGAAATACCATGACACTCCTACAGCTTCTTTGCTTAGAAGACAACAAATAAAACAATATTTGTATTCCCCTACAATTGGATAGAAGACTTCAAAGTGGAGCTTAGTACAAAGCCTGACATTTCTGTACTTTCACTGGCAGAGTAACTGAAATTGTTAAAAAATATATAGATAAAATGTTGACAACCTGGATGTTTCTGAAAATACACCTATGGAAAGTTCTTGTTGACCAGAATGCAGTTACAATTCAAATATTTTAGAAATCTAAAAAGCATTTTATATTAGGTCATTATTGGCCAGATACACACATTGTGTTCAGGTCAAAACTTGGAGTTTTACTTTCTTTCTTTCTTTCTTTCTTTCTTTCTTTCTTTCTTTCTTTCTTTCTTTCTTTCTTTCTTTCTTTCTTTCTTTCTTTCTTTCTTTCTTTCTTTCTTTCTTTCTTTCTTTCTTTCTTTCTTTCTTTCTTTCTTTCTTTCTTTCTTCCTTTCTTCCTTTCTTCCTTTCTTTCTTTCTTTTTCTTTCAACATTTTTAAAGTCCGATTATCTGAGTCCTACCTTTCCTGGCACAATGTTTCAAAACACAGAGGCATACAAATAAGCACAGGAGATCCAACTTTTGTTCAGCTCTTTGTGCAATTCATGCAGACAAGCACAATATTAATCTGATTCACAGACCCATTTTGTTAGGTTACTTCTTTCACTAATTCTGCTGTAGCTGACCTGAGACAACAGTTCTCAGTCACTCTGGTACTCACTGACCAATTCATAAGCTCTGAAGTCACTGCTCAAGCACTGAAAACCACCTCTGAGGAGTTTTAAATGAAGTGTTATTAGAAAGCTAAAAGTTAGTGATGGCATGATACCCATAGCTTATCTATGGGTATGCAAAGCACTGATAATTACTGATTTCTCAGAGAAGCTGTCTAAAAGCTTTTATAGTTGCCTATTCCATCCTGTTGCTCCTCAGCCCCTTCAGCTTCCTAGCTTGACTGGCTTCAGCTCTCTGACTCTTCAAACCCAGGAGTTCACTGGCAGAGCAGCAGACGGAAGACAGGAAGTGTCCATGCAAGCACCGTTTTCTTTGTAATAATACACAAAGAGTAGTTGTTTCCAGCATATGGAATGGCTTTGCCAAGTCTGTAATTTCTTTGTCTGCAACCAGAACTCTGAGCTACAAATGTACACAGAAAGTGTGTTTCAGCTCAGTTAGCCATCTAAAAGGTAAATGGTTACTCAGAACTAGCAACGTAGTCTCCACATATACACAGTTACTTGAGAGGAATAGGCAACTCCCAGAAGGTTATTCATCTCCTCTTGGCTGTGTGTCTGAGATAGTAGGGATGAATTGCCTGTGGCAGTATATATTTCTCTCCATTGACTAAAACGGGAGGGGGAAGGGCCTAGACAAATGGCTTTGACTAGATGTTCATTTTTCAGGCAACTAGCGTTAGGTGAGGTGAATTTCACCCAGAATGTCCATCTTTCCTATGCCAATAGGTCAGTGTTCCTCTTTCAATTGCATATGGAGAAATAAAAATATCCCTTTGATCATGCAGAAATGTAAAACACCCAGCTTCACACAACGCTAATACGGAGAGTGGCTTTTAGCAGCTTGTCAGAAGGTAATTCTTAGCCTCCAAGGCACTTAAACATTATCTGTGTTGCAGAGCCTGATAATTGCCCAGATATGCACATTTGGCTTTCTACACCTTTAAAAAAAAAAATTAACACAGAATAAGAGTTTCAAATATTCTCCTTCTATCTTTTCAGCTGATGACCGAAGCATTAATGACAAAAATAAATAAATTAAAAATCTACTAGATGAAGCAAAGGACAGATTTTTAACTACAAGATTGAAAAGGGGGACAGTAAAAAGAACAGATAATATGAACATTTTGGGAAAGAGAATGCATGCTTATCAGTGAGGATAAAATAACTTAAATACTATACACATTTTCTTACACTTTTAAAATGAAGTCCAATATAACTTGGCTTTTGTACAGTGTGTTGTCAGACTATACCCATAGGTAAAGAGAGTGTGAATACTGCCAAGAAAAAAAAAAATATGGGACTGTATGAAAGCTTATTTCAAGCTTCCCAGTAACACACCAGTGTCTGCAGCTCGGTATATTTTTCCTCAACTAAAAACGTATTTCTGTTTTAGTTAATCAGCATTTCTCAGGGATGAAACAAGATCCTTCCACCTTCCTTTTCAGTGGAATAATAAGAATTACTTCACAATTAGTCTGTACAAGGATCTATTGCAATAAAGCAAGCTAGCCTCTACTTTAGAAAGAGACTCTGCACATATGTGAAAGCAAGGAGCTTTCCTGGTGCTGTGTGTTTCTCAGAAAACAAACAAACTGTAGTATAATAATAAAGGACTTCTCTCAAAGCTTTTGAAGACCTACAAGGTTGTCTGAGGTTGCCTTAGAGACAAAATATGACCATTACATATTATGAAAACAACTAGTCAATATGCTTTGTAAAAACATCAAGAAATATTTGCAGCCACCCTTAGGATAGCTATGAAATATGTTGTTACATGGAGATGCTTAACAGAGATAGTCAATATTATCATAGTGCAGAAAAAACAACAACATTATTAAGTCCTTTGAACCAAATGGTTTAGAAAGAAGTGAAATAGTGTTTGTGCCAACACTGTGTTAAGGTTTTAATGAAGCACATCTACAAATGTGTTGTTGTCACTGCAGCTTGGTGTATCATCTCTTACACTGTTTGCAGTGCAATTAAAAGGCAAAAATGTGACATGGAGTGGCTGATAACTTTAAAAGGCCTATCTCTTAGCTTACATCATATGAGCTTAGATTAACATATGAGGTATGCTTTGCATCAGCAGAAACAAATCATGCCTAATTGATGTCCATCGAAAATGTCTAACCACAGAAAGTGACTGCAACAATTCAAATGATCCCAGTCTTACATCTAGTGCAGGTGACACAAATACTACAAATCAGGCCAGGTACAATCATTTTCCATGATGTTGCTCTGATGCTTACAGGATGCTACAAAGACAACAGCCATAAACTGTTTCTCAAGTTTCATTTAAAACCATATTATATATATTGACAATAACTTTGACAGTAAAACATACATTACATCTATATACTAAAACATACATTACATCTATATACTCTGCTAAAGGCAGAAGAATATTGTAGTGTTTATGAAAAGGCATTACCCATTTTTAAGGCTTAGGAGACCTCTGTTGGACATCCCTATCTTCAACAGCTAAAGCTAGAGGAGTCCTCACTGCTATAGGGCACTCAAGTTAAGAAAGTTTGCTTTCTCTCACATGGCTGGAGGAAATCCAGCTGTGCAGTTTGTGGTGCAGAAACATGACTTTATACAGGTGCCAGAGCACAAGGCCACTGTGGCAGTAGAGTCAGGACACATACTGTATACACAATGGTTTCCTTCAGTCAAATGACAGCCAACATTTAGGGGCTGGCGAACAAGAAGAAAGGCCTTACATATATATATATATGTATGTATGCACACTGGCCCCACACCCAGGGTTCAATGACCCAGCTGTTCCTTTCCCTTAACTGCCACCAGCTCTATCATAGAGTTACAACATCAATGAACCAATACATTAACTCATAATGCATTAGCTGATTAGCTGAAAACCTGAAAGTAAAGAAGTGACACATGTCCTAAGATCCTCCCCAGATTCAAGGAAGATTTTCTTTCTGGACGTACTTTTACAACAAATCTAATCTTGTTTTCCTATGGAATTCTTTCCCATGTTATCTCATAACTGAAGGTTAATCTCTCTGTAGCATTTGGTAGGGGTAAATCCAGGCACACAAATACTCTCCTTAGAAAATACAAACAGTAGAGCATATGCAATCAGTTCCAGATACCACAGCAGATGGTATCAAACCAACACTCCAAAACCACAATTTCCACTTTACTCCTCTAGCGTGACCAGAAGGGAGACATCATTAAATCCAACAGATCTTTGTTACTAAGGGTAAATTACTCAAATTTTGCACAACCTGTTCTTTATTCTCTTGCAGACACGACATAGAGAAGCTGTGTACTTGCAAGTATTTTGCAGACCATGGAAGGGACCCTGGGAGATGACTAGTCCACCTCCCTGCCAGAAGCAGGGCCAACTTTGGTGTCAGATCAGGCTGCTCAGAGCTTGGTCCAGTCAAGGCCTGAAACCCTCCACAGACAGAGATGGCACAACCTCTTGAAGCAACATGCCTTACTGCTGACTGTCCTCAACAAAATAGGAAATAGAGTGTTTTTTTTTTTTTTTTTTTTTTTTTATAGTAGCCTATAAAATATGGATAATAATTGGAGAAGACTTTAAAAATTAATAACTTTTCAGCAATTATATGTTTATTAACTATTTTAGGTAAACATACTGGAGATAGGACTGGGACAAGAACAGAGTGATATCAGTGTCTAAGGTGTTTGAGTTCCAGTTACAAAACAGAAAAATAAAAATCTGAAATGAAGGAAATTTAAAAAAAAAAAAAAAGAATGCCATCTACAGATACTGTCTGTTGATACAGCAGCTGACTATATTTCTGCCATTCTGGTTTGAAACAAAGGCAAAGAAGACATTAATATTCCCAACTTCTGCTGGAAGTTAATATCTGCTAGGTGCCCTAGTCCCTCTGGTGCCTTAAACTCTCTGTCAGGATGATTAGTAAAGTAAAATAAATAGAAAAAATATATGAAATAAAAGCCCGACTTTAATTTTGAAAACGAATGGAGTGTTTGCACTTTTCAGAATATTATTTGAAGATTATCCAACTAAAATTATCCTCAGTTTAAAATGTCTTTATTTACAAATATATATATGTTTACAGTGAATCTAAACAGCTATTTAATGTATGCAAATATGGATTAATTTCAAACAATCTAATACTTATTTGTATGGAGATTTGATATTATCCTTTGTGTTTATCTATAAACATTGAGTTGAGACATTAATTTATCATGATTAGTATAATTCCCCTTACATTATCAGTCAGAAACAAATATATTAACAGTGCTATTTTTTCATTGTCATGCTATGCCTGTGCCATTGTAGTTATAGTAAAAATATACTCTAATTATCAGCTTCTGTTTTCAGTCTGTTAAATTTGATTACATGCATATTATTTAATTGATCCCAATTATTATGCTTGAATTCAGAACTTTGCTTCATTTTGTTTTTAATTTTGATGAAGTCTTGTTTGACTGATGCTAAAGCCAATTACAGAAAAGGAAAATGTGAATATGGGAAACTATTTTTTTCCCCTTACAGTGGTTTTACCTAATGCTTACATGTAATTAAAAGTTACTCTAAACCAAATCTTAATTATGTTTTTATTTACAAAAGTCACAAAGAAATCCTAACAAAGTGAAATTTCTTTGAAAATAATGGAAGTAAAATATGGAAGTGAAATAGCAAATGGTATAATAAATATTTCTTATCAGAAATGATGTAAAATCATAGCATCATAGACTCATCTAGGTTGGAAAAGACCTTCAAGATTATCAAGTCCAGTCATCAACCTGACCTACCAAGTCCCATCACTAAACGATGTCCCATAGTGCCACATCCACACACCTCTTAAATACCTCAAGGGTCAGGGATTCCACCACTTCCCTGGGCAGCCTGTTCCAATGTTTGACCACCCTCTCTGTGAAGAAATTCTTCCTAATGTCCAACCTAAACCTCTCCTGGTACAACTTGAGGCCATTTCCTCATGACCATGTCCAGTCACTTGTCATCAGAGGAAAGAGAACACCCTCCTTGCTCTAACCTCCTTTCAGGTAGTTGTAGACTCATCAAGATCGTTGATAAAAATATTAAACAAAACACCCCAATGCTGAGCCCTGGAGAATACCACTTGTGACTAGCCACCAACCAGATTTAACTCCATTCACAACAACCCTTTGGACCTGGCCATCCAGCCAGATTTTGCCCACGGTACAATACCAAGCCTTGAGCAGCCAGTTTCTCCAGGAGAATGCTGAGGGAAACAGTATTAAAAGCTTTGCTAAAGTAATAAAAGTATCTTCTTATGAGGTTTCATCTTTCATGATAAAGTGTAATTAATCTCTCAAGTGTACATACAGTATGCATTATATTTATACATATACATATGTACATATACACCATGGTATACATAAAAATGTCCGTTAATAAGTCAGACTAAATGTTTATTCCAGTACTTCTCTGCCAGTGGCCTGTAACACATATTTAAAACAATGGAAAAGTAGGGAAATAGTGAAAATTCCCTCATTATGCCCTCCTAGCTTCCACAAATATATAGTTCAGAGACCTCTTCAGAGGTGTTTTTTAATTGCCTTTGATAGCTTTTTTACCAATGCATTGCCTGATTGTTTCCTGTAGCTATCCACAACTTTGGTATTAGAAATCTTATGTACTGCTGAATTACAGTTTGATGACACACTGTGTGAAAAGCAGATTCTTTTCTCTTCTTTCAGAAATTCATCCTTGTAATTCAGAATGATTCCACTTACCTTTCATCATTATACCAGTTTTGTATAGATATCTATCTGTATCTACTCATTCTTCTTTTCACTAGTTTCTACTATTGAAGCTGTTTACTTTAGTACTGAGAATAATTTGATCCCTAAATTATTAAAATTAATAATTGGATGACATCATACATTTGGTTCCGTTAGAACTTTTTTTTTATGAATAAAATATGGTGATGGAAGCTTCTTTTTAGTCAGTTTATAAAGTTATTCTCCAACCTTTTCAGCTGTCACTTCAGTTTGTGACACTTGCTCTGATTTGTCTTCCATAAAGAATGGCATCACTGTGGGAACTTTTGTAACACTAGAACACTTGTGCAAAGAACTGATTCAACTTGATGGCTATGTATTCCTTCCTTCCTGGAAGGCTCCTTTTACACAATGATCATTGGTTCTACAGCTTTGGAGGTTTTTTTTTGTTTTATTTTATTATTTATTTTTTACCTTTTACCTTATTTCTTGTTTCTATTGTGTTTTATTACTGGTTAAAATACCTGACATAATTTTGTTCATTTTCTGGCTCTTTGTGGCTATCCCTTATTTGTCAGTTTCCTAAGTTCTTCCTTATAAAGGAAATTTTTGTAGGATGTCTTCTAATAGATAATATACATTAAATCTGACCTTTTAACATAGTTTCTTTAA
>VXAL01004419.1:37491-53662 GCA_013399475.1 Chauna torquata
AAAAAAATGAAACAAAAAATTATTTTCCTTTTTTTTTTTTTTTTTTTTTTGTATTTTGATGATAAGACTAGGTAAAATTCAAACCATTCAAAAAATGATATAGTTATACAAAGAGAAAATCAATCAATCAGTAAGCTAGATTTAATGGTTTGTTATTTAAGTTATGGAAAATCAGGAGATATTAATAAGGTTTGAGTTCTATGCAAGGCTGATTAGGAATTTATGGCAAATATTCATATAGTAGCAGGTAATCCACCTAATTTTTTTTTCCATTTTTTCAATATTTTTACTTGATTTCACTATTGTATTCTTAATAGAGTAATCAGTCACCTACTTCCAGCACAACAAGTGAATGCAAATTAAAGTGGTCAGTAGGGCAGTTCCCAATTTGCTTTTAAAGGCCACAGTATTGAGTCTGTTCCTTAGAGCATAGATTTGTTTTACTAAGAAATTAGTCTTGGGAATAAAAAGACAAAATTAAATGTTCCTTTTAAAAACAGTGCTATTTCTTTTGCTTTTGGTTACTAAATGTCAGTTGATGCTTCCTCGCTTTTTTTTTTTTTTTTTTTGAGGGGGGAGCGTGTGTGGGGAGGGGGGAGTTTGTTTTTGTTTTATTTCAGAGTGGCTTACAGAATTCTTTATCTTATTTTCTGTTCTGCAGATTCTTGCACTTAATGTAGGCTCTTTGTCTCTGACATGCTAAATTCATGTAGTTTTCAGGGTTCAAAAGAATAATAGCATGACTACAAGAAAAAACTAGTACCAAAACCCATAGCAGAGTTGTTTCCCCTGTTAAGTCATAAATATGTGATCTACTATGCTATGGTAAATCTAAGATTAATCTGAAAGGTCATGTAGAGGTTATAAAAATCTATTGATTTGTGCTTCTGAGAGTCCTTCTATCTCCACTTGACTTCTACGATTTTATTTGACCCTGATAAAAGGTAAGAACATAACTGCACACATTATCTCCTTAAGAAAACAGAACTCGACAGGTATCCAGCAACGAACTGTAGGCACTGAGATGTTCATTTCTGCAATTCCTTTCATTGATATTCTAGATCAAGCAGAGAATTTACAAAACCGAATTAAATTTTCTGTGTGCTTTCCCTCCTGATTATACCTAAGAAAATATGGCTTCACAGCACTCAGCATAACAGAGTTTATTAAAATAAAAGTTAAAGAAAAGACTATTTCTGAAATTCTGCTTTCAACACAAACTTAGGTATTCCAGATTTCCCTTTTTTGTTGCTAGATTTTACCGAAGAGTAGGTCTTCATTACAATGTAATGGAACAGGTGCACACATATAGTCCATTAAAGGTGAAAGATAGTTTGAGATCCTTTTCCTTACTGCTTGTCTTCAGAGAAGTCATAAGAAAAGTTCTGAATGCTAGCTTTAGTTTACTACAGCTGTCATGGTTTTGGCTGGGATAGAGTTAAATTCTGTTTGTAGAGGTTCTCACAATGCTGTGTTTTGGATTTTTTTGATGAAGATAATGGTGATGTTTTCAGTTGCTGCAGAGTAGTGTTTATACAGAGCCAAGGACTTTCCAGCTCCTCGTATTGCCCCGCGAGCGAGGAGGCTGGGGGTGCACAAGAAGCTGGGAGGGGACAGGACCAGGACAGCTGACCCAAACTGACCAAAGGGATATTCCATACCATATGACGTCATGCTGAACAATAAAACCGGGGGGGCTGGCCAGGGAAAAGGGGGGGGGGCGCTGCTCAGGAACAGGCTGGGCATTGGTCAGCGGGTGGTGAGCAATTGCATTGTGCATTGCATTGTGTACACTTGCTTTGTTTACTATTATCATTATTATTATTATCATTACTTTCCCTTTCTCTTCTGTCCTATTAAACTGTTTTTATCTCAATCCACGAGCTTTTTTTTTTTCCCTTTTTCGCGATTCTCTCCCCCATCCCACTGGTTTGGGGGGTGGGGGGAGAGTGAGCGAACGGCTGTGTGGTGCTTGCCTGCCAGGTTAAACCACAACAAGAACACACAATTGAACTGTGATGGTTTAAGCCATTAGAAGAGGTAGGACTCAAGAGAAATTCTTTTCTGGTGCTCCAGCATCCTATGCGAGCTTTTCAGCTACTGCTGAAGTCAAATTTGTTTAAGGATGCACTCAGACTGGGATCTTTCACACTGTCACTTATAAAGTCTGAGATGGCTGGCTGTGATTAGTAGATGAAGGCAAGTAAGAAATGGCTTCTTAACATCCCCCTGCTGGACTGATTCATCTCTTCCATGGGATAATGTGATCAAAAGTGAAAAGTTCTGGTACAAGACAGAACATGGATAAATGTTTCCCAGGCCAACAGAAACAAATGATTAATATAGATGAGTCACAGGCATGACTCCAAGAGTGGCAGGATAGCTGCACTGCCAGGCCTGAGACTAGGGTGAAGGAAAAGGGAGAAGACCCTCAGTGATATAAAAAAGGTACTGCTGCAGCGTGACCCACAACAAAGAACTTAGGTGGAAACTTAACACAATCAAATTTGAACTTTAGTAGTAACCATATACAAAGTCAGATAAAGACTTTGAAAGATTTCTTTCTAACATTTGTTTGCAAGTTAACAGAACTCATGTGAACCTGATTGCAGGCTGACTCTGAACATAATGATATTCTGGTTGAGATGAAGGTTTCATGATAGGTGAACTTAGAATGGCAAGCTTCCTGGTGGGAGTTACTATATGAATAAATAAATAAATAAATAAATAAATAAATAGTATTATTTTTATGTGCAGATAGGCTTTGAGCTGCAAAACAGACAAGACAGAACAGGTGAAATAAGTTCAGTGTTTTAATTCAATGCCCTCATTGGCCACTGGACAATCTGGTTTTCACCTTTACTTGAAAATACCTGCTAGAATCATTCAGGCCCTGTAATATCTAGGGTTTTCTGAACACAGATGTTTTTTTTCTAAGATGTGAGCCCCAAATATTCATTTTGTATTTACTGAGTAAGCCACGTTCTTGAGACAGACTGCCTCATGGAAATCCGGTACTTGTCTTTGGTTTTTGTTTATTTGTTGCGTTTTGCTTTGTTTTGTTAGTATACATATAGTAGAAAGCTCTAAATGAATTTGGCACATTTTTCATAAATCACTTAAGAAGTTAATCTGGTCTTGCAGTTTAATGCATGAAAAAGGGGAGATAAATCTAAGTTAGAGATATGTCTCAAAGGAAGCAATTAGATAAAGCAGACAGTTTTCTTGAAATCCTATAAGGGACTATATGAATCCCTATCTGAGTCCATGCCAATTGCCAATGACTTAAACACACAGTTCCCTTCAGGGAAAAAAAAAAAGCAAGCCATTTCTTCTTATCTTGCTCCAGGAATTTTACTGAGAACCTTTCCACCCCCCACCCCCCACCCAGAATTATATATAAGTTTTTAGTGTGCTCTTTATTAATTTTTCAATGTTCAATACTGTACCTTGAATATATCATACTTTAAAACTCAGTACAGAAAAGAAAAAAAATGCATAGAAATTTCAGTGATGTAGACACAGCACACATAGTGAAAAATATCTACAAACAAAATGAAGAAAATATATTTTTCTACCATCCCAAATATACACTCAACACTGAGATCTTTCTATATATGTATAATGAAAACAGGAGAATTGAAAAATACAGGGCTATTACAAAAAATCACTAAACCTTGCTCCTTGATAATTACCCCAGGAGCGAAGTACAAACAACAAGGAAAGGAAAGAACAGCAATCCCCATTTTATACTCACATTTTTATTCATATTCAGGAAAGTTAAACAAAGAATTAGTTGAGTAAAAATAAAAAATAAAAATCAGTAATTAGCATAACTCTTGTTAACTTCTTCTGTGCCATGAGTTTCAGATTTATGTAACCTATAATAAACAATAGATTGCAAACCATATGGCAAATGCAGGATGGAGGTCACCAAGTCTAGCCTCTTGCCTGAAGTGAACACACCACTCTTAGAATAGATTCCTTACAGTGTGTTAGAGAGGCAAAATGTAGTCAGAAAAAGGTATGACTGATTTCATTAGTCTATATGTGCATACAGATTATATACACATATAATATATAAAAAATGTACATATTTTTCTTGTTGTTGTTGTTTATTTGTCTCTTTCAAGATTTCATCTAAAGATTTCTAAGAGCTTTAAAAAGTTCCATTTGGATATCAACCTACCAGTGGCAGGAATTATGGGATTATCATACAATACCTCCTTGACCCGCTTTAAAGCCTGGGTTCAGATTTTGAAAAATTTCTTTTAGAATAAACAATTACTATCTTTTACAATAAACAAGCAAAGCTAAATTATTTATTATGATGTTCATTTACTATAATTGAAATGAATGTGAACTATTTCCATTGATGATTGCTAATGGCAATCCAATATTTTGAGGAAGTTTTTCAAATGTAACTTAAATGTTTACCAACTTTTGAAGTCAACTAGAGGTCCAAAATTTTTAAATTTAGACAATGATCTAAAAAATGTTTTTTTGCATGGTCAATTGAAACAAACAGGTAAAAAGAACTAATAAGATGCATAATTATCTTTGTGAACTACATTCATGTTTGGTTCAAAGTTTCAATTTTTATTCATATTTTAAAAAATATGAAAAGTCAGGAAATCAGGAGAGCCTAAGAACCTCTATTCTTGTCCATTTTCTCTCTTTCATCATGTGCATTTGTTTGCATAATATAGAAGAGCAGCAGGACAGAGTAATTACGGCAATCAGTCTCTGAACACATTAATCTGCTCTAAACTGCAGGGAGTAAATGGTGCAGAAAGAAATCCAGCAGACAAATATTTCCTTTGTTTGTGGCATATCTCATACCAAGTTTAAATCATGCAAGGGCAACTTGCAATTTATTTCATGGTTGCCTAGCTATCAGCAATTAAAATACCTGGTAAAAATGTTTGATTTGAAGAGGCTTATAAAGCATTTGGTTTCTGTTAGCTAATGAACATACTATTGTAAACAATAACAAAAACTCCTCTTTGTTTACTTTTATGGAGAATAATTCTTGTTAATCACCATACTCTTCCAATAGACTGTAACTAATGGTTTTCAATAGCAAATACGAGAAATGAATTGATTTTTTTTCTTCCTTTCCTTGCATTGCTTTCATTCCAGTTCTTATTTTGATTCTTACTCTCTTTTCTTCTAGCTACTGTCCATAAAAAAAAATCAAAAGTCAGTAAGAACAAAGCTAAATAAATTTTGGAAGGCAAACAAACAAAAAGAAAGGAAATAAAAAATCCTATGTAGACATGAAGCAATGTATCACTTTCAGGTCCAGCTGATGGAATTTCACTGAAATAGCAGTGAAAAACAGTATTTTTTTATTAATTTTCCTTTTCTTCTTCTTCTTCTTCTTTTTTTTTAATCTTAGTTGATTTTCATTAAAGCTACAAAAAAGAGACCACAGAAGGAAGAACAATGTTTTATGTCAGAATTACAGACATAAAAATACCATTAAATTTTTTAATTCAGGTCAAACCAAATGACTTTTCAGTCTCCCTAATTCATTTTTTCAACAACAAACAGTAAAATTTTATGCAATGGTAAGCTATATGCACTCATAAAATATCTTTCCTGCATTTAGATTTGCAGGGAAAATGTTGTCCCCTTACTGTGCTTAATATGGAAGGATTTTGTTTTGTTCATTTTTTCTAGGGGAAAAAAAAAAAATCAGCTTATTTCTTGAATAGCATACAGCTATTTCAGTCATAAANTACTGCACAAGCAACCTCCAAAAAAAAAAAAAAAAAAAAAAAAGACACACTGTGTGCTTAACTTGGGAGAGAGCAAAAAAACCCCACATCATTAAATCTAAATAATCATATTTCTAGTTAAGGAGTAGGCCACTGAATGAAACAATAGGATATAATAAGAGAACGTTTGTGTTAATATTGCTTTATTGGCTCTTGAATGTGCCCTGGGTTTTCTAGCTGTTTCAGAAATATGATCAAGCTCACACTGAACTAGTTATACATACACTTCATGTACAGAATTTTATGGTTTCTAATAAGTGGTTTATAATAAGTGGCTTAAAGGACATTGAGTGCTGCATCCTCTCCTAACAAATCAGAATTTTCATGCTTGCTTAACGTTAATACATGGTTTATTAGGGTTTTGTTCTGAGTGTTAAGGACTTGTGTAAAGTACTGTGTGGTTTTCATTGTTTTGGAACAAACACTTGATTTCACCTATGCCTCCCAAAGTAAATTGAAACAAACAGAATAGGCAACATGCTAACAAAGACTGTGTCACACTAAACTGATATGTTACTTTGATAAAACAGCTGATTTCATAAGCAAAGGAATAGCAGCAGTCCTATCTAGACTTTACTAAAACATTTAATTCAGTACTGAATGTTAGACTAGAAAGCATGAGGATTAATATAAGAAAAATAATGTATAAAAGGAACTATCAAGGAAGAAAAAAGGGAAAGGTAAGACTGGAGAGAGGTTTGCTAGAAGAGTTCCTCAAAAAAATATAAGCCTTTGAAAAATTTTTAAACAATTCTTAATGACTACAACACTAAAAAATAACATTATATTAGTACATTTGCCCAAGAGCACACAGGATGTATTTGTTTCAGAAATTAGGGAATAAAAGCTTTCTGACTGGAATAGTAGTTAGGCACTGAAAAAGATTACCTGGGAAAATCGTATCTCCTTCACTGGAAGGTTTTAAGAAACTGCTGGCAAACATCTGTCAAAAATGATTAGGGACACCTGATCTTGTCTTTGGGCATGGAAGTGGAGAAGATGACATATCCAAGTTCCTCTTTTGATTGTCTGAAGACAATCTGTTAGTTTGAACAAGATATCTTTTGTTTCTAACTGTACAGGCCAACTAACTAAGCCAAAAAAATACCTGTTCAGTTTGTTATAACTTGGGCTCTTTCCCTCTTTATTGCCATGCTTCTCTAAAACCAGGTTTTACTTCAGCAAAACCTTCAGCAGTGAAAAAAAGCAGACCATGTGCCTCTGTAACAGCTTGGTGTGTAATCCACATCCATCGCTATCACCCACTTACTCTAGATCACTGTGTTATGATACAAGAGTGTGTGTCTAATATCATACAAACCTTTCACACCCTAATGTAAAAACTGTGTCATTTCTTTATCAGGACCTTGCTTCATCTATCTTCTTTGGTCAATGTAAATCTTGCTGAAATATAAGGTGGCGATAAGGTCAGTTGGAGTAACTGCCTGGAGTGATCTGAGTCTCAGAAGGTACACAATGCTTCATAATAATGGCTTTGCTGCCACAGGCCGTATTAAGTGTGACCTCACTGAAGAGTCACAACTGAAAGAAGATGATATTGGCTCCATTGACATCTGAGTGGGGAAGTTTTTAAACTAATTAAGTATTCTAGTATACTAATCAAGCTCTGTGGCCTTTACTATTTACATGGCTTTGACATATAAACAACTGGTTAAAAATGTTATGAATATAATTCTGAATTGTTAATTCTATGCATCTATGCAAATACTGCTATATTAAAAGAAGCATCAAAATTTTCACCCAAATGAAAACTCATAGAATCTTTAAGGTCGTTCTGTTAAAGGCAGAATGATGGGATGAGGAAAGTTCCTGACGTTTTTGGCAAAAAACTCAGACATACTCAGAACTATGTTATTGACTTTATAAGATAGGAATCATTTGCTTACTATTAAAAACATTGTTCAAAGAAGCTGTTGGACTCAAACCCTGCAAGCCTCCATGATACCAACTCTTACATACCACTGACTATGTCACCAACACTTGTTATACTAACATGTGTCACACGGCTGTTAGTTCTATTAGCTGGCTGGATGGCACTGTCTCAGCACTACAAACAGCACAAGCAAAAGACTGCTCACCAGACCTTATCCATCACTTGGTAAAGCAGTGAGATGAGGCCAAGCGTCAGGCTCGTGCTTCAGACATATGACCAAACTCACACTGATGAACTGAAGTGGATCTCAGAAGATGCTGTACAAAATGCTCCAGGAAGACTTTTTGACAGAGCTACATTCAGGGACAGTATAGTAAAATAGTTGGATTATCAAATTGTTGTTAATGAAAGCATCATCCAAAGGCATTAAGATGACAACATCAGCAACTGTAACTGTTTAGCATACAGTTAAACAATAAAAGACTGACAGTGCATGAGAGGGGGGCACTGAGCAGTAAAAGCGGAAATCTTAAACAAAAGTTGAATCTTAAACAAACTGTATAACAATGTTTACATGTTAGTCTGAAGCAGTCTATGGCCTTAAGATCAGGAATGCTATATCATCTTATAATGAAAGTAGCAATAGGATGTTAGCTGAACAAAAATGATTGGATCTCAGGCACAAATATTTCAAGTATGCATTAAACCATCTGTTTGCCATCTCTGAGGAAGTATTAAATAAAAGTCTATGTTTCCCACATAGAGCAGCTGCTAGCAACATAGACATACTTGAGTGTTTTACATCTCCTCTGTGGATGTTTTGGGAAATAGCATCAAAGTCTTAAAACATATTTGCTGAAATATTGATAGATGAATGTGCTGTGAAAAGTGACCTTTCACAGTTTACCAGAGGGATACCTTAATATTCTCAGTAATGGCATACTGGAATAGAACGTTATATCTATAAATATCTATCTCATAGAATAAAAATAGTAAGTAAAAAAAATTCTTGACTCATATTTTATTTGTATAATATATAGTTCTAATTTTTTTTTTCTGTGTCTTTTTTATGTGCTAATTTTAAGAAATAAGATCACTCAAGAAACTATACAAAACTGTATGGCACTATGGCTGTTAGGATACCAACACCAGCACTTTTTGCAGTTCAGTAGTAAGTCTTGAGAATCAATCTGCAGCTTTTTGAGTATGAGGAAGCATATGAAGTTTAAAATTAGGATATATACTAGTAGAAGTAGCACACTGAAGTATCTAAGATTTTCATTGCAAACCGAGCATACCTCATTGCAAAGGCTTGCTATTCTCTTCCCTTTTGGATCCATACTTTCAAATGGGAGGACGGATTTGATAGATTTGCTTTTCCTAGGGGAGGTGGGGAGATGGACCTGTGTAAAGCTGCAAAAGAAACTGCAACTGGAAAAGAAATGTTAGAATCAATTAGCAATTGAAGAAAGTGAACGGAGCTCTTATTTAGAAGGGAAAAATAAAAGCTCATATTAGAGAAGAGTGGCTATTGCAATGTTTGAGAAAACCAAGGAAATGAAGGTTGAGTTCCAAAGATTTTAAACGTGCATTTGCTGGCTACCTTGTGACCTTTTAACTGGACTTTAGAAGTATAAGTTTTCAGGTACTGCAGTTAACAACTGTACTTGGTATAGCTTTGAATGCTTTCTATTCACATTTTGAAGAATGGGGATGTAGTCTGTCACGGGCAAATGAAACTTAGCTTTCAATACAAGTGTCCACTGGAAAGCTTGTGGACTGGCTGGGGCAGAATTACAATTTCCATTCTATTTCCCAAAAGAACAGACAGAAAAACACATTTCAGCTACAGAGCAAAGAATAAAGACTTCTATCGTTTTGTGTTTTCAGTCATATGAAACTGTCCACAACAGCATATGCTTCAATCTGAGATGCTGTTGTTTTTTCTGTTGTTCTTCTGTGGCTTTTCCTCGTAAGTAAAAATGCACTTAAGCACCTAATTCCTTTTGATTTCCAAACACTTTTTGGAAGAAAAGTGTCTTAATTTTACTTTAGTTATGACAGAACACTATAAACTACAAAAGCTAGAATAAAGCACCAAATAAGCAAACCTGAAAAACGGACACTTTCTGTTTAAATTCATAATTTCTTTGCACAGCTGAGTGAAAACATGGCGTATTTCAATCCACAGTTGTGAGTAGTAAGACTAGTTTGTTGTGACTGAACTGAGTTATTTATCTATGTATGATGGAACAGGAATCAGGTTTAGAGGAAAAAACGGCATAACAAAATATTTCACAGAGAGGAGAAGTAATGATAAATCCAGTTTCAAAATAAGTTTCTGCTGTGTATTTTGTTTACCCACAATTCAAATGTTTGGGACTTAAAGGCAGAAGACTTTCAGGCATAATTATGCTTCATGTCTACTACATGCACTTAAGCTCTTACTTAGAGAACTACCACAATAACACAGTTATAAAATTGTTTTAGATATCGGCCAACAGACATGTAGGCAATTTCTCATCTTACTTTGTCTGGGTGTGCAGCGCTACCAGGAGGCAACATTTCAAAACAACTGTGGATAGGAATGATGAGAATATACCCAGTTTGCCTTCACCTAAGGGAATCTTCCCCTTTAAAGTGACTGTAAAACATTTATCACATACTACTTACAAATCATATTGCTTAGCATGGGAACCACATATAACCTTTGAAGAAATTATCTATTACTGTTAATTTGTTTCATTTTAGAAGACTATGGCAAACATCAGTAAAGCTTAGCATTCCACTTCATGCCTTTTAGTAAAAAATTTCTGAACTGTGACGAGTGCATAATTGCTTCCTGGGAGCATACTGGCCAGAGGTGAGATCAATGAGAGGGGAACAACTAGACACGTGTAAGATATGGCCTCTATTTAAGGACATGCTGAAATTTGCCCTAGTATGGACCCAGATATAATCTCTGACATTAAAAAATGTTAACGCTGATGGGGCTCCTAAACACCAGAATTCCTGGTGAGTTGTTCAGTCCTTACTTAGAGATAAAACTTAATGCAAGAACAACTTACTAAGGAGCAGCAGCTATTTGCATCTACTGATCTGTGGTGCTGTGCTTATGTTTGTATTTGCCCTAGAGTTTAGTAGAAACCTTTACAACACTTTAAAGAGTCTTGGCTCTGAATTTGTGACCTTATTTCAGTACTGAGGGGGCTTGCAAAAGAGTTATGAAAGCAGAGGTGGTCTCAGGCTAAGTGATATCTGTGGTCGTTTGGAGACCCAAACTACTAGATAGCTACTTCTGCTACATTCTTCTATTTCAGCTCCAAAATTCACTCGATTCATCATTTTCCTATGAGAAAATACTGCAGCATCATATATATACATATATATACACCTCAATATAACAGACTCTTCATTTCCATATACATGTTTTTGCCAATCAGATCAATATTTCTGCTTTGTTGAACACACATGGTTGAGAAAGGATTTAAAAAAAAAAATGCACATAGCATAATTGATGGGTTTAGGGAATACTGACCTTCTCCTCAAACTACCTTCAGATCTGGACAAATGTAACTGTTACCCTGGACACCAGACTGCATTGATGAGCACAGCAGATACGGTTTCTCCCCTTGCTGTGCAGTAAGGCTGCTGCCATCGAAAGGTGTCATCTATCTGCAGTGACAGAAAAGTAGCAACAGTAAGTCCTGTTTTCCAGGGCTCCTCTTCTGGTAGTCTCTTTCCTGAAACATCATTTCCTCCCTTCCCTTCCTCCCATGTCAGACTTATTTATACTGTTGAGAAACGTGAACCAGCTCTGAAAGTCTTTAGTCCAATCTGCCAAACCAGATCCTAAAAATGATGTTCTGAGGAAGGCAATGGCTGGCATATTGCTTTGTTTCAGCTACAGGATTCATCACATATTTCTGAAAGTTATGTGCCATTTTTATGACTTACATTTATTTTACATTTACTTGCTGCATAGTTGTTGTTAAATTAGGTATGTTTTACTTCCTGATGGCCGTAACAATAACCAGTCATGGGTCTCATGTAAATTCACATAGTGATTGAAAATAAAGCAAAAGTCAGTGTTCTAGCTTGCAATCCAACTCATTGAATTGCTGAATCTTAGACATCAAATTTATTAGATTTAGAGAATAGATCCCATTTTTGGCCAGGAATCACAAAGGCTCAATGCCAGTTCATTCAGATTCCTATCATTCAATCGTAAAAACTGGTATATGCTATTAATATGCTATTCACAGATACTGAATGCCAGAAATAATCCCAGTGTTAAATCAGACTTCTTGCATTATTCATGATGTCCTCTGTAATATCATCTTTGTGACTCAGAGAGAAACAAGCAGTATTGCTACTTTGGGAAATAAGTCACATGCAACAGTATTTGTCTTTTAGGGCCATCTGATGAGATTTCTAAGCTTTCATATAATTAAAGGCAAAGATCTATTTTACCGCAATGTTAGGGCTAAATTTTATGCGAAGAAACTAATTAAAATGACAAGAAAAGTACAAGATCTCTTCTTTAAGATCTCCTCTTTAAGGCCCTTGATCCTTAAAGCAACATAAACCAATCTATGCCATGAAGAAAAATCTTTTGCACAGATTTGATAGAAACAAAATATCATTTGACTAGGTGTGATGAGTCACTTGGCTAGTGTAATTAAAGATTTGCAGTCAACAACATGGGAGCAATATGACTAGCAGGAAATCTAATCTCTGACTCTTCTGTCCAAATGATCTTGTGTCACTCAGCTGACCACAAGTAATTTCTACTTAAAATCTGTAGTGTTGTACATTCCTCTGGCCACCAGAACCCCACTTCATCTGTCACTCTGTCCTGTAACTTGAGTTTTATCTTATGCGAGAATGTATTTCTAATACACTGTGTGAAAATTCATTAGGTTTCTCAGTGGGACTGTAAGAGTAGTATTTAGGACCTGTATTATTAGTAGCTGTATCTTTAACCAAGAAAAGTATGATTATTTGGTTTATCTTATTATTAGTGCAATCAAATCAGACTTACTGCATATATACATCATTATTTGGATATGCATAGGAAGGCTGGGTTTTAGAGTCTAATTATTTTTAAGTCAAAGTATCAAGGAAATTTCATCACAGAAAGTCTTTTTTATTTGATTCTCTTTTCCTTCAGAAAATCTGTATTCATTAAGCAGAAAAAATTAATAACTGAAAGGCACTGGTGCAGAAAAGTGAAAAAAGAGCTTCTTGAAAGTAGCTTTCATGCTGTGAACAAGTTCTCTCTTTCAATTTCTTTTCTTCCTCTCCCTCCTATTTTCAAATCATTGGAAAGATAAGGTTATTAGTGGAGTTATCAAATCGTTCCTGCCATACTGACTGTGATGTATTTCCTAACCTTTACACTGGCTTTGACTGGGTGATCCCAGCCACTGCATCAAGGGAACAGCTCTTTTGCAGCAAAATTAAATTCTGTCATACCCAGTTGTTTGGTTCCACATTGTGATAAACTAATCAAAAAGTTTATGCATTTTTAATAGAAGTCAGGAAACAGTGAAATTCACTGAATCAAAGAAAATTTAAAATATAAAAAGAACACTGATTATTTGCCAATATGTTGTTTTTCCCATTTCCCATCACAGCTGTCGACTCGTTGTAACACATTCCTAACATGACCTTTGCAGACATAGACTCTAATGTATTTCAGGTTTTTTTTTTTTTCTTTTTTTTTTCTTTTTTTTTTCTTTTTGTGACACATAGTGTGCAATGACATCAAATAAAAATGTTAAAATGTTTCCGGGTATTTAAAAAGCCGAGCAATACGGCAAAGAGGAAAAAAAAAAAAACAGTGGTCAGATGCTACTGTCTAAGTTCTATATGACTGCAGCAAGAGGATCAATTTAACTGTACCTCATCTAGCTGCAAATAACCACACTACACATGCAAAGCTATCACCAGCGCTGAAAAAAGGGAAAATGAAAGGGAAAAGGAATATAATATCATCATTATATTCCATAAATACCTTTGCTCAATATTTTTTTTTGACTTTAATTCCAGTTTTTATCATTTACGACATCTTCAAAACATAGGGAAACACGAAAGTAATAGATAAAAGAATGTAGCATGGAATGAAAGTCATGTTAAAAAAAAAACTGATAACAATATAGGAGAAAATTCTCTATCTGTCTTTCAGAGTAAAGGCATCTTACAAAAGCTCTTTTTGTACCAATGTATTTAGCAACGAATATTCCTGAAAACTGTTTTCCCTTTTCCTTTCAGACAGAATAGTCAACAGTCATCTGGAAACAGATGAGAAGTCTTTTATTTCTTTGTCATTTACAGTTAATAAGATGTGTAACAGACAAATGTATTTCTGCCAAAGAATAAAAAAAATAATTTCAAGGAAATTCTACTGAAAAAGTTGTAAGTTCCTGGCTGTGTCCATGCTGGAAATCACCTTATCCAATACCTAATATAAGTGGCTGTGATTATGTTAGTTAATGCCTACAGTGTTTGCCACAGCAGAGCACAAATGCCTTCTGAAGTTGAGCACAACCAATTTTCTTGCTGTGAAGGCCTCAAAGTCTGTTTAGAGTCAAATAACTGTGTCAACTCTGTGCTCCAGCTATCCCAAGTATTTTAGTGTTCTCCAATAAAATTCTTCCACTTGCCTTCTGCGCACCCAGTAGGCAATGGGTAGTGGTCATGCAATCCCTACACTGACTACTAGTGTTTGGTCTGAATTTATGCAGAGGCACATTTTAGAAAGCTTGTGATCAAGAGGAGGCATATCTCAGAACCATGTACATTTTCTACAAGGAAAGTTACTCCTTGGCATTGATCCAAGCAATACCTTACCTCACATTCACTCTCAGACAAATTTGAGTAAAGAATTAAGTAAAGCAACTGGGAATCTATTAAGAAGAAGTGACACTGAGCATGTGGAGTACAGAGCAGTTAGTTGGATGCTACTGAGATAACTGGCAATCAATGTCAAATTTTTTCCAAGTCTGCATTTAGATATCTAAGTGAAACTCTTTTACCATATAGTTTTGCATCAGAAACTTGTTTACTATTCCTCCCTGTGTTGGTCTGTGTCTGGGATACAATGCGTAAAGACATTTCATTAAAAGTCTGTAAAAGCTATTTATGTGAAAGGTTTGAATGCCTTTCCTGACACAGTCAGACCTCACTTGGCTTACCTGTGCTGGAGGATGACCAAGGTCTAGACCTGGATTGATTGATGTGGGTCTCTCAGCCTTGGGGCTCTGGCAGATGATATGACGAGGCTGCTAGCAGCCAGAGGCAGTGGTTGTTTCCTACAAAGGTTCCATATAGACTTTTGTAATGTGGGAAGATTTGAAATCCATCTTGTGCATTTGATACAGTAAGAAATAACCCACATTCAACTTTTTAAAATTCAGTAGTGTTGGCCCCTGTGAAGCTGAAAACAGCCTGGAATATCTACTGTCCAATGGCAGTACACTGCTAAAGGAAAAAAAAAAAAATCATCAGTAGAAATGAGAAGCCAGGTCTAAGACTAGCAAATACATGATACCAAATAAATATGAACTCTGAAAGGCTGCAAGAGGAGTTCTCTGAAAAGAAGGTATTTTTCTTGGTTTACCAAACATTACCTTTTACACTAGGATGCTACAAAAAGTACATTTCAACATTAAAGCACATCATGATGTAATGGTGGAGTATGTAAAGTTCCAGGGCTGAAGGGAAGACTGCAAATGACTGTGAGCAAGTCAACGGGAAGCACTCATGGAAGAGGTGCCTTCATCAAGTAGTGGTCAAAGATTAGGATTTGCAGCTCACTCACTTCTGTCACTGAGCACTTTTATCATGGAAACATTGAATTTACAGCAGTTTGCACCAACCTGTAAACAGTGTAACAAATGGGGAATTAAAACATAAATGCATAGTGAAGAAAGGAAGAACATGGTAGGATAAAGCTAAAGTGCCAGCTCTGTCAAGGGAAACTGAATGCAGTCATCTTTGGGACCAGGCGACCACTCCTTCCAGCACCACTGTAGCCAGAACTTCTCATCATTAAAGCCGGGGGGGTGGGGGTTGTCCCACTCCCGTTCTACAGAGCTAGTCTGCTGCAGCAACCTGTTCATAGATCCTGCCAGTGACAAGGCTAAATATGTATTACCAACAGGCACAGACACACAGACACACACACAGAAAACATGGACACAGCTGGCTGCACAGACCAGCACAGAAAGCAATGCCTTGTGGTGGTTTTACCAAGCTAAACAGCTGAACTCCACAACCACTCTCTCACTCCCCCTCCTCAAAAGAACAGGGGGAGCAGATACAATGGAAAAGGGCTCAGGGGTTGAGATAAGGACAAGAAGGTTGCTCGCTAATTACCGTCACGGGCAAAACAGACTCAACATAGGGAGATTAATATAATTTATTACTATAACTAACAGACTAGAGCAGTGAGAAACTAAAAGCAAACTAAAAACACCTTCCCCCCCCA
>VXAL01004420.1:972-31996 GCA_013399475.1 Chauna torquata
CGCTCACTCTCGCTCACACGGGAAGCGCTCCAGGGACTTGTTGCATACCCGCTCCTGCCGCAAGAGGAATATGGCACGCTTGCCAGGACGAGCTCCCTCGGAAACCCCTGCCTTTCCCAGCCGCGACTTCCCCACGCGCTTCCCCCCCGCCCCGCTCTGCCCTCGCCCCCCGGGGCACCTGCAGTCCCCCGCCCCCCTTCCCCGGGAGGGCTGCCGAGCCGCGCCGTTACTGCCGCCGAGCGCTCGCCCCCCATTTTGTCTCCGTTTCTCCGCTCTAGCTGTCGCGGCTCCTCTCCCGGCCCTGGGAGCACTGAGCTGGGGGCGGGGGCCGTGAGGGCTGCCGAGCCGCGCCGTTACTGCCGCCGAGCGCTCGCCCCCCATTTTGTCTCCGTTTCTCCGCTCTAGCTGTCGCGGCTCCTCTCCCGGCCCTGGGAGCACTGAGCTGGGGGCGGGGGCCGTGCCGGCGCGCCTGCCCTTGCCTTCGGAGGCGAACCGCAGCCAACCGGACCCGGACTCGCCAAAGTTTGGGGGTGCTGCCTCTGCTAAGACGGAAGAAGCGAGACCCAGGAGTTCCTCGCCCTCCCCCGTCCGCCCCAGCCGACTGCTACAACTGCGCTTACGGGGCGTTTCTCCTCCGAGCGCCTCTGCCCCCCCAGCCCGAGCCCAGGTACCTCCGCCTGGGAGCCAAAGCGAGCAGCCTCTTCCATGACAACCATTTATGTTGATCCATGCAATAACCAGCAGATGCTGCCCTAAGACTGGTACAGCTGGTACTTTCCTGCCTCGGCTGTCTGGGGGGCAAGGTGTTGGAAGGAAAGTCGAGTGGTCTCCAGCAAACCTGCCCAGAAGAGGACTGCTGACCAACTCCACCAACATCACACACTTTCCGTATGGCACACAGCAGGAAGAGCGGCTCACAAAGGCTGTTGCTGATGTAAAGCTGCACCCAATAGATTACCCTGTCATTTGTCACCCGAGACCCATCCTTAAGTATTGATCTTCAGTCAGGAAACTGAACTTTCCACCGTTGGAAGTACTGATAGTTAATGTTACTACTAGTTGTGAATACCACTTTTTAAATTCCATTAAAAAACACCCCACAAGTGTTTCAACAAGTGGGATTGTAGTGAGCTATGCTTTCTCTCAACATTCTAAGCCAATGGCTTCCACCTCTCCCTCAGGGCAGTAAAATAGCTATGGTAATATCTACTTTGGATAGAAAAAGTCAAACGACCCACATTCACACAAGTATGTATCTCAGCCCTAAAAGCTTCTGACTCCACAGAGTCCTCAGCAGTTTTGGATAGAGACAACTCTATATAGAAGTAATATCCATTTTAAAAGTCGTTTCTACATACTTACTCCATAACTCAAGAAACCTAGTCTTTCATCCATAAAGTCATTCCACCTATAGCATTTGTAAGAAAGCAGTCTTTCTACAGCAGCTTTCCTCCCCTACTTCTCATCTCATTAACTTCTAGATATTTTCATTTTCTGACAAAGGTCTCAGTTGTTAGGGATGTCCAGAGGAAAACTTTGCTGGGAGACAGTATTATAATGACATAGTAATGTTAAACTCACTAAAAGCTTCCCAGGAGACCCACAGCAGGAACAGGACACAGTTATTTCAGGCCTGCATGGTTGCGCATTCTAGGGCAAATCAATGGGGTTTGCCAATAATACTAAGGCAGGGTCATGCTGACAGAATAACAAACAAAGATACTCATCTAGAGAGCTATCTTGAAGAGCTCTGCATGACCTCTTCTGCTTAAGATAAGCCAACCCCACCCCACCCACTTCACTGGAATAGGTGACAGCTGATAACCCATCCTGTGGTCATCAGACCAAATTAAGCATGTGTTTGCTGAAGGGATATTTTCCTCTACATTGTTTCAATCATGTCAGTCTGAAGTAATTCATGAAAAAACAGGCACAATAATCGAAACACTAGAGATAAAGTGTATGGAAGAACAAAAGGTCATGGGTAGAGTAATACGGGATGCTAAAAAGCATGGGAGTTACTCAGCAGAAGAGGAAGAGGTAGCATAAAGCAGTCATAATCCCTGTCCGGACCTTCACTGGTGACAGAACAGCCCATGGTGCTCTGATGCACGAGAGCCGAAAATGGGACGTCAGTGAATGCACAAAAATGGTGGAGGAGGGTCACTGACAGACAGTTTAGAGAAATTCCTGCAAGAAAGGTATTAGGAAGGGGCCGAGGCAGAATTAAACCCAGCTGTCCATTGAGTTTCCAGCCATTTCATTTTCCTGCATCTCATTCCTGACTCTGGTTATCTCCAGAAGAATGGATCCCTAAGCCATGGGAGACCCAGCCATGGAAAGTCACTTGATGAAGTAGGTGGGGAGGATTCTTTTTTTTTTTTTTTTTTGCTATTATCGCAGAGGGGCACAATTAATTCAAAGTTATTCATTTGGCAAGTCATATGTTTCAGTAAAAGTCAATGCTAGTGCAGAGAGTTTGGTCCATCATTTAAGACTAATAATCAGGTGATCTGCTTACAGGGTGTTGAAACAGGATAGCTGTTAGCCTTTGCCAGAACTATACGACACAGCATTTGCTATATTCAGGTAGTTCATACATATAAGGCAATGTACATCTCTTGTTCCAAGTATGTTTATCTTGGATTTACATTGTTACCAGATGAAGTATACAGCTGTAGGACTTGACTTCAGTGGGACTACTCATATGTAAATAGTGACAAAAGTGTTTAGCAGATGAGGCCTAATTAAGCAGGAATCAGTCATACATTTTCCCCTCTCTTAGACAAAAGAATGTGAAGAATACTGTAGGAGCATTGCTAGAAAGTCATAGTGCCTTGAACCAACCTGCCAAACACACCAAAATCCTAAGTGAGCTGCAAACGTTCATTCCCTGGCTTAAAGCATCAGGCAAAGCCAGTGAGCTGTTATTTGTTGGCTTTTTCACATACTTGAAAGACTACCAGAACATACAGACGACTATCCTGCTAAGCACACGCTAGAAGACACCTCACATCCATTTTGCATGTGCTGCTCACTGCTCATTTAGACATCACTGAAAAACCGCCTCAAACATCAGTGCTAGCAATCCCGGCAGAATCAGATGATAACAGTATCTGTCAACTTTATGGAGACGCTTCTGAAACAAGAGCTATATTGCATCATCACTGGTGTGAAACGTGGCTGCCAACTTCTCTACATGCCAGCAAACTAATGGCATGTTTGAAAGAAAGGTCCCCCGGGGTCACGGTGTGCTAGTTTGGCTGGTAAAGTCGTGCTTCTTCAACACGTGGCTTTGGCACCTGCCCTGCTGCTGCCCGGAGGGTAAACACCATCCTCCCAGAACGCTTTTAGGGCAGCCTCCCATAAAGCACTGGTGATCTGTGCCTGATCTCCTCCTCGGGCAGATTATCCTGTTCTGATATCTCCAGCTTTTCCACGATCTTCGTGCTGCAAGCGTTAGCTGTCCCTACCTCCTCCCTCCCTGGAATAGTTTTCTTTCTTCCTGAGCCTACTCGTCTTCAAACCGCTCCCAATTGCGTATTTTCCATGCTGGTAACATGCAGATGAACATCGTAGTCATGATCCCACTCAGATACTAAACAAGCCTCCCACCAATGCTTTGTCCTCCTTTAAAGCACTAGAACATTTCAGCTTGCTTTCAGTCTCCTCAAAATACCAGAAAATACTATAGAGTAGGCAGGCTGCAGCAAGTGCATTTTCTGTGTTTACCTCGAGGTGCATGGTGAACAACCGCACACCTCCAAACACACGTTTGCAGGGGCGATGGCTTCTCCTGAACGCGGCGGCGGCTCAGCAACCAGCGCAGAGCCGCAGCTCTGCCAGCCTCAGCTCCGCGCCCTGCACCAGCGCCCAAGGGAGGCATTTCGTGTGTTGATTTCTTCTAAAAATCACTAACTGTGCCAAGCTCACCTTCACGCTCGGTAAAACCAGGAGAGACCCGAGGGTGGCTAGAGCGCAGTACCCCTAGGAAAGCAGGGCCTGATGTAAGTTGGGGTAACATCAGGTTTCCGCAATCCCGGGTGTTTGGAGCGAACACCCAGAGACGGGCGCCTTGGCCACCACTCCCACACTGCGGGGACGACAGCGAAGGCTGGAGTGGCAGGAAGCGTGGCTGAGGTGAGAGCGGGATGCCAGCTTTGCGTCAGCTGCTGATTTGCTCGTGCTGGGGAAATCCTTTGCTCTGTGCTTTTGGCTGGCTCTGGGTCCCCCTGCACTGCTTTTGCAGCACGATGGGACCGCAGCGAGGGCTGAGGAACCAGCCTGATGGCTTTATGTGAGGTACCTATTTGTCAAAAGCTACTGCAAAAAGTTTTGCTTAAACTACTTTTGTTATTTATGGAAAAGATGTGAATCAGGAGAACTTCTAGAATTAAACATCCTTGCTATGTTTTTCTCAGACTACCACTGATGCAAATGTAGTTCAGACTATATCTCTTCTGCTTGTGTGGCACTCACTTAGGTTAGCTGCAAAAGACAGGAGATGAGATAAATGTAATGGAAACTATTGGCCCATGTAAGTTCTCCTGGATGACCTGAGCAAAATGAGCCACCGGGTATCTCTTACTAGAATAAAACCAGAGATAGGGAGAGAAATCAGAACCTGGAGAAAAAAGAAACATGACAGCCGTAATCTGTTACTATTGCAACCTGATTACTGGGTGCTTTGACATGGTGGGGGACCCTTTCCTTTGGCAAGCAAGAATACGTTTCGCTTCATGTAACCACAGGGGAAGTATGTGTGGACACATCAACATTTAAAACTCTTTCTTCAATTTCCTTTAAAAAGAACAAACATATACTATGAATGTGAAAAAAAAAAATTAGCTACACCAGCACCTTGTCACATTTTTAAATGCTGTTCAGTACAGTCCTGAGTTAGGAGAGAACTTCAGCACTTCCAGTACAGAAATGCCCTTACAGAATCGAGGGGGATTAGTCTTAATTGTACTCATGAGTAAAAAGTAAACACATACTTTAGGTCCTTTCTAAGTTAATGTTTAAAAGGAAACTATCTCCAAAACCATATTAATCTACTCCTTTACAGTCATATACCCTATCAACTTCAATGGGAGTTCTCAGTAACAGCTGTGTATTTGAACCTCCTTGAGCATGATGGAAACGTGTTATTGTTAAGAACAAAATATCTGTTGAAGAAATTATACATGGAGTTAGCAGACAGCACCAGGAATTAGGTGCGTATCATGCAAGAATTACTGAGGAATGCTGGAGAGTTCTGCATAAGAGCGACCCTTGACTTTGTCTCTGCATTTATATGATGAACTCTTTCAAATATAGCTGTGTTCCCTTTAACTCCCCTGTGTAAAAAAAGGAAGAAGTGAGATGACAATAGAGGACAAGGGGAACAGGGAAACAGTGATGTAGGAGAAAAGCACTCTAAAGGACAGTAGAAATACAGAGAAACTCTTATGAGGCTATCACTGGACTAAGGGTAATTACTAAGATAATAGCCTCCATCCAGGCTCTTGCACTGGGTTAACCAAAAAAACCACCCCCATGCCAACTATGTTTGCAACTGACCGGTGTATTTTTATCCTGTCATTTTCTGACTAAAACGACAAATTCTCCCATGAGATGGTACTCACTACAGCCAGGAAATAGTGTTAATGTTGACCTAAATAGATAAAGCTTCTCCTGCATAAGAATTTCTGCAAGGATCCTTAAACCCAAGGTACTTTGAAAACATTTACTGCAAAATGCAGACAAAACCCTGGGGGCAAATCACCTTCTAGACACCATGGCCTCACTGTCTGCGTTTGGCAGGCGAGGCTGGGAACTTTGGAAATATGCTGCTGAAGAAGCAGGGGTACTTGGGGTGAGACTTCAGAGGCCAAATCAGAAGGTCCCGCATCCTGCTGGTAGACCTTGCAGTCAGAGCACGGATGAATTTTCATAGAAAAAACATTATTTTGCTGAGCTGCGTGCAGGGGTTTGAGCTACAGGGTGTTGGCACGCACGCAGCTTCAAGTATGTGTGTTGTCTTTCGAGGATTTGCACGATGCTTTCTGCCTCGTGGGGTGCTGTTCACGCCTGCTTAACTTCTTGGTCGGGTCGTTCGTTGCTGTTAGTGAGAGCAGTTGCACACTTAACATAGTACATCTCTTTAGATGCACTGTTTATTGAGGTGAATTGTATCTGTTGTTCTTAATCAATGTCAAGCAGTAGAGCTGAGGTCTGAGCTCTCTTTCCCAAAATCAAGCTGCCCAAAGATAGAGGCAAGCCTAAGGGAAGATTTTGTGCAGGCTTATTTAGGATTTTATTGTAAAGGCATCAAACCCAGCAGTGTTAAAGGTTGCTGGTAAAAATGTTATTGCTACTCCTACTTTCTATTTGCATCACACATTTGCATTTGGTTTTGTTCCATTTGCAGCCCACACGCTGCGGCAGCACCCTTCCTTTTGCTCTACCTGCTCACCTGTCAGGAGGGTGGGCTGTCAGCAAAGCCTGCACTAGGCGGCAGGTAGCACGTCTTCTCTTCCAGCAGGGATGACAAAACTGGCTTCTGCTTTTCCAAGACTAAGAGCTAGATTGGCAAAAAAAGCGCCATTATTTCTGTGGAGTGTCCCCTGTGAGGGTGCCTGCTTACCTTAAAGATGCTCTTCTGCACGGGCTCTACAAGTCAATGCCTTCCACCCATACCAAGCCTTTGGGTGTGCAGATGTCATTGTGAATCAATCCACTTCATCCACGCAAGTCCTTTCTGCCTTTCATCACCTCTACTGGAGTTGAATTAAATACAATCTACACCTTTTCCCTTCCACTTTCTTTTATGATGCACTCTCCTATTCTAATTGCTCCTCATAGGAGCCGCAGTAACTTTTGTTTGTGACCCAGGGAACTTCATTGAATAGGTATATCCAGAAGTGTTTCTAACACTGAACAGCACACAAACTGCATGATTACTTTTAGTGTCTCTCATTGAACAGAAAGTATTTTAATAACCTGAAAGACTCTTCAGTGAACGGTGCTGGATCTGCGCAATTTATAGTGTATTTAAATATTTTTACATTGGTACCCAAGATTGAATTCCAATATTTTTCTTTTGTATCTCTGAGCATTTTAATACACTTCTGGGAACACTTACCTTTTATGATGAAAACAATATTTTCTAACATGAAGTGGTGATTTCAGCTTAAGTGCAACCATATGTATCTTAGGGCAAGGGCTTTTGGTTCTAAATAGCTGCTTTATGTTAAGGATCTTTCATAATGGAAATGTCACAAACTACCATATACTAGCCTTCTCAGAGAAACAAGATAAAATGCAGAACAACACAGGTTCTATAGTTAAGAATAAATACTCTGAAGCATGAATGCAAATTGAGATTTTTCAGTGAAAATTGCATAACTACAGAGATATGGGAAAAACACAAATCTGTTTGATTGAATCAGTCTATTTCTCTTGGTATGGGGGCTAGATCACATCCTATTTTAGTTTACCAATCTGATTACTGGTGGGTAATCACACTACTAAACCTAATTCCACAAAATTATGCAAATAACTTATCCCTGGGCCTGTACAGCATACACAGTAAGAATGTCACATCCAACTATCGTATTTCATGCAAAGATCTCAGATCTTTCATAAATGTGAACTAATCTTTGTAGCTTTGAAGGACATTTTTGTGTCCATTTTACAAAACAGAAAAGCTGAGGCAGAGAGCATTTAAATTGCCAGTAAATGATTCTGATATTGCAGCTTGGTCCCTGAGCAGTTTGCCCACAATAATAATGCCGGTCAAGATTTGGCAGTCCCAACACTTTTTTCTAAGAAGTATATAATGACTCTTCTCCCATACCCACTGGGTATATTACTTTGACATTGGGAAAAGATCCATGTAAAAGTATTTGTGTCATAATATCAAGGATATGTACACGTTCCTACCGCCTAGCTGCAAAACACTGGCAAGGAACAATTAATAATTTGGGGGTAAAACAATTTCTGTTGTTCAACTTGTACGTAAATCGGAAGAAAAAGCAGATCTTTGGCAGAAAGCAGCGATCTGATTTTCCATCTTGCTTGAAGTCTTCTTGGACTCGCACTGTCTACCCTAAGGTTTAGTATTTACCCACAGGTTACAGCGTGCTTCTTGTGGACCTACGGTGCTTGTGCTCCTTGCCCTGTGCCCGCTCTCTGCCAGTGGCCGGGTGTCCTTCAAGGCATTACCTGCCATGCTCGAGCCCAGCCTTGCTGTGGATGTGTCCCTCATCCCCCGTGGTGCCTCACCTGCGCGCCTTGCCAGCCTTCCCTCAGCAATCGGGCTTTTAATCCATCAGCACTTGGGACAAAGAGCGGGCCTGAAGAGCTGATGATATATGCCAATGTTTTCCCATCTTTTGTTGGTGACTCATTTTTTTTGTGGAGCCTGTTTTCCAGTATGTGGAGAAGGTAACCCAGATACTACCAGGGAAGGGAGGTGTGAAGATTCAGATAACTGCAATAAAGATCACTCCAAATTTTTTGTCAGGAAAACTCCAGATGACTATCATTATTAGTAATTTCAGTCTCTGAGGTCTGCTTAGTTATGTGAGACTGAACTGAAACTTGGCCTAAGGTTTCCCTGCCTTTCAGTGGGTCTGATTGCTGTCTGGAAGATACAGTTGCTGTGAAGATGCTGTCTTTCATAATCTCACATTTATCTTATTCTCAAGTTTCTCACAAATCTTTCAACATGCCATGCTTAGGAGTAATCCCCAGTAAATCTGAAGTACATAGCAGAACTCTGGAGGAAAAATCTGGGAGTAAAATCTAGAAGGAAAACTGTAGGCTGAAAAACAAATGATTAATCTCAAGGAAGTAGGTAAGAAGAAAGTCATAGAATACCAGTACTTTTCAATTATTTAAACTTAATCAGCAGCATATAAATCACCTGATCCTAATGTGACACCTTCCTTCACCACCTAGCCTCTTTCAAAAATATATTTTGGGTATTGGCCTAAAGAATGTTCTCAAAGAGTAGAGCAACACAAGCAACAACTAGGTTAAGATGAAATGATTCGAACAACGTTTGCATGGTTAATTAACAAGATAAAGCTACCTAAAAAGCCTTGAATGCAATTGGAAAAGCGCAGGCTGAGTTCTGAGCTGCTCTGGATCTACACCGCTGCGTGCTTTTGTGGGGCTGAGCCAAGCCGTACCAGGCTGGGATCCGTCTTCCCTGCCTTGGTCCTCTCATAGACACAGTGGAAAAGAAAACCAACCTAAAACTGTTCGAGCCACTCCAGCCATCGCTTGTCTGTACTGACAACTAAATTAAGCTAATTAAATACTACTTTTTGCACCTAATCCTCTATTATGGTAAAAGGTTTTTGCTGTGCAAAGTCACTAGTAGAGCTTATTCCCTACTATTTATATTTACCAATACAAGCGGCCCAGAAGTGCCAATGAGTAACCCACTGGCTCTGAAATCCAGCAGCACAGGGAGGTCTGTGCCTGTAGTCACGTGCAGTAAATAAACCCGACGTGCTGAGTAGGCTCTGTTGCTATCCCTCCCCGCCCTTACAGGCACCATCTCATACCTCTGGTGGCCTAGCCTGCCGCTCCCGTAGCAGCAGCGAGCAGCACGGGTGGCAGGCCGCGCGGCCCTGGCCCTGCGGGAGGGGGTGCTGGCTGGCACCAGCGGCAGGGGGCCGGGGCGGGCCGGGGGACAGCGGGAAGTGCCGCGACACTTGCTGCGGCAGCACCTGGGGGAGGCTGGGGCCACCAGCGCACCGGAGTTCGGGCACCTCAGGTGCATCTGGACTGCAGGCGAGAGCAGGCAGCTCCAGGTGTTGCCTGCAGTGTAGAATGAAATTCTTGGGAGGAGACTGAAATCAGAGCCTCTCGCTTGGCGCTTGGCTCTCAGCCCTTGCAACCCGCTTCTCCTCCCAAAGCGGTTGAGGCTGGGGTTGAGATGAGACTTTCCAGGCTTACCTTGTGGAGCGAGTGGCAGGGCTCGCCGGAGCACGGCTCCCGTCACCGCCACACGTCCCCGCCAGCGCCAGGGATGCCAGGCCGTGCTGCTGCAGGGGTAGAAGAGAGGGTGGGTTAGCATCGTGTGGGGAGGGCAGGAGAGCTCTGGCTTTGAGGACTGTGGAAACACAAAGTGGGAGTATCATGTCCCAGAGTGAAAGGCTGGACATCATACTGGCCTGCTCCTTCCCCACCTTCCAGTACACACACATGTACGTGAATAACACATTTACATGCATCCATATGCATTTATGTGCATGCTAAGACTGACTACAAAACAGAACGGAAATATGGTGATACAAAGAACAAAAACTACAGATTACAGAATGACTGAGAGCAATGGGACGTGCTCTTGCTCAGTCCCCATTGCCTTGTAAGTTGGGAAGGGCTGTCTGAAGCCTGCACACTGGAGAAGAAGTGTCAGCAGGGGTGGTACAGTAAGAACATGGCTGGGAAGATTATTTGGTATGAGATAGGGTGGAAGAAGTCGGGAGGACTTCATGTCTCTGTCATGCTCTCCTGTGGATGTAATCCTTTCACGTGCATGGCTCTCACTGGCTTACGGAGTGAGCGAGACTGCGAGAAAAGGACCTGAAACTCATGGGCAGTATTTTTCCTCAATCCTAGCAGAAGCAAAGCAACATCAAAATACTGAAGTAGAAGGAAATAATTTTAAGACATGGTCATTATTTCCCACAAGTAATTTATGGCCAGATTTACAAAGGTCTTCTCACTTAGTCATTGAACTGTGCATAGTCCATGAAAATGGTTAAGCATTAAGCAGTTACAATGCTTCTTTCTGTAAACCTAGAGCAGCGCGGGGTATAAGAGTCACCATAGCAGTGCAATCCTCAGAGCCCCTCACCTTCACCTTCTACACATGCATAGCCCATGGGAGGACGCGGGTATCAGTGAGAGGCAGGGGCATGCAACAAAAGCCCGGATGCCCCAGGAAACCTCCAAACCCAAACCCCATCAGTTCCCCCGACAAGACACCCACCACCCAACCCTACCTCCAAAAAGACACGAAGAACTGCACGAGCTCCTTCCCTTGCGGAGGTGCTGGATGGCTGCAATCATTAACGCTGGCAAGGCGCTCGGGTCCGGCTGCGGTGGGATCCGTCGGGCAGAGGCACGGGAGCAAGCACTCGCGCGGGTGAGCGGACCGACCAATTTGCACGGATATAACGCAGCGGTTGTGCAACACTGCTGATTTACGTTTACTATCTGCAGAGAGGGCTGATGCACAGGCTGCCTGCGGCGTGCTTGCACGCACATGCACGCACACCCTGGAGGGAGCGCGAAGCAGAGCCCTTGGATCTCAGTCAAGGCTGTGATTCAGCGGCAGAGCAGCGCGCGGCATCGGGAGCTGCTCGCCAGCTGCTTGTTGGGTGGGCTGGGTCCAGTTGACTTGTCTGAGCAGAGACAGACATCAGGGACTCGGGATCCAGAGGAGAACAAAAGCGCGAGTCAAACTTCAGTGTCCATTACCTTGACGTGTGACTTGATGACAGTTTGCAAACCTATGTGGGAGAACAAAGCGGAAAGCATCTATTTTTCTGTTGTGGAGGGATGCTGAGCTCAAAACAAGACTTAGTCCAAGAAACACAGTTCTGGCTTCTTTTTAGTCTTAATCCACCTCCTGCTACATAGTCCTCTGCTCAAAGCAGCACATACCTTCATAACATCACTTGCATGCGGGGTAGCCTTGTTTTGGTACAGGACCAGGTTCAGGGAGGAAATTGGTTTCTGATACTCTGAATGGCTGTGTAAATGAATGATGAATGAAGACGCAGGCGAGCAGAGAGGTACAGGGAAGAAATTGATAAATAGAAGGGAGCACTGCGGAAAAAAACCAAGGGGCTCTAAATTGCTTACACAAAATCCAGTAGTAATTTGCATGCTTAGTATTAGGTATTAATGGCACCTCTCTCCCTGCTGCACCGAAACGTGTTTTATATGCACAAATAAAGGAAACTGCCAACCACCCAAGTGTTTGTGTTAGTTTTGGAGAACCCCCACATTTAATTTCCAAGCTTAAAAGGAAATAAGAAACCTGGAGCTGTGGAGATCATTGCTGTTTCCTTCCAGAGCAATTCTGCATGTTTGACATCTTATCTATTGTTTATGTCAGGCAAACGGTGCCTGGACAACACACAGAGTGGGCTGCAGCGGTAACGCGGCTAGCGAATGTCTATGAGCCTTGGTGATTCATTGCTCAGAGGAGCTCTCGCTTTAATCACAGAGGACTGGCAGATGAGGAAGGCCATGAGGATTTATGACTTTGGGGCAGAGTGACAGCTGTCCCAGGTATCCCAGCCCAAAGCTACAAATCAATGCCTTTATTACAGGGTGACAGCATTAGTGGTGAAGGGTCGAGCAGCCCATGGCCCTCCGAACAAAACTGCTGCATGAGAAAGCAAACCTGCTTCATGCACAGAAAAATCAATCTGACATGAAAGCTTTTCAATGACCGAGGGTTATATCCATAGGCTCATCTCTAGCTAAGGTAATCTCGCCTCTCGGAGCGTTGGGCTGCCCATTTTATCACAGGTATTAAGGAGCACAGCTCCTGGTGACTGCACACTCTAAGCAGCAATAAGCCAGGGAGCATCCCCCTGCCCTGCCAGCATTCCCAGGCGCCTGTGGCATCTCACTGTTCCACCTTCTCGGACCTCGCTACACCCCTCTTCTTCCCACCCTGCTGTTTGAGATGAACAGCTCAGTGTCCACATCATGTTGTATGTGACAGACCTCTGCAGCTGCACAACAGCTGGATCCTGTCTGAAAGCAGGCATCCCTGCAAGTCAGGCCAAAATGAACTGCCCTTGAGAACTTGCGGCCAGAGAGCATAACTAGAAATTAAAAGACCTGGGCTCTGTAATCACTTACAGAGCTCATGCACACAGGTGAAGAGTTTCCTTATCTGCGTGCCTCAGTTTCTAAATCTTTGAAGTGGAAAAGCCGCCTCTCCAGGCCATTTATTTACAAAAATCGATTTGAGGCCTTCAGCTGGGAGCGAAGCACTAGTGTTGGCAGCAGCTGTGGCCTGGCTATGCCTAGAAATAACAGGGAAGAACTAAAGAGGGACATCCCAGCAAGCCTTCCCAGCCCACAAGCATGCATTAATTATGATGTGTCAGCCTGGACCAGCTCCAAGGACTGGGCCACAGGGTGGCCGAGGTGGCCAGTACGGTGTCCCATCCATGTAGTTTAACATGGGTTGATTTGTCTATTTGATTTCAGTTTTCAGTAGCTGTAAAAACAGCACAAATAATCAAACGTGGAAAAATAAAGAGCTTGAAGCCTCACTTTCTGACCGCGTGCCCTGCAGTTCTTTGCAGAGAGCAAAGTCAAACGCAAGGTTGTGTTCTTAAGCCGATGCCTGTTTTGTCATCACAAAACATACCGACAGCACATTTAATTTGAAGATCTTGTCCATGGAGTTGAGCGTCAATACAGGACAAGGGCCACCTCTCTCTGCAAAGGCAAGGCCCAGGCATTTTGTCTGTGGAGGAGAGGATGTGAAGTTGGGTGGCCCATCAGGCCACAGCCACCTCCTGTTGTGAGGAGCACTCAGAAGAGCAGCTCACTGCCCCAGCTGCGGGTGGCTGCCGCTGCCTGCTCGTCAATGGAATAGAATAGCTCAGCTGGAAGGGCCCTGCAAAGATCATCATTCCAACTGCCTGACCGCTTCGGGGCCAACCAGAAGTTACAGCGTATTGTTAAGGGCCTTATCCAAATGCCTCTTGAACACTGACAGGCCTAGGGCATCAACCACCTCACTAGGAAGCCTGCTCCAGTGTTTGACCGCCCTCACGGTAAAGACATTTTTCCTAAAGTCCAGTCTGAACGTCCCCTGGCACCACTTTGTGCCATTCCGTCATGACAGGGCTGGCGGCAACCCACAGGAGGTGAAGCAACAACCCCATTGCCTGCCCGGAAAGGGTGACCAGCTGGGAGCTTCAGGGCAGCTCTCAACAACAGCATCCTGCTATTTGTTTCCCACAGTGATCAGAAACGTGTCTTCTGGGGGGGAAAGAGAGGAAAAAACAAAAACAATTGAAGGAATGATCAACTGCTTGAGATTTTGTTGAATCCCCATTACATACACTTTTACCATTGTATTAGGAAATGTTATTAGTTCTTGTTGAGCTCTACTCTTTTGGAGAGGCAGCATCAGTAAACAGAAGAACCATCGGAATTGCCGTATGGAAACGTCCTCACAGATACAAGTCCCAGACACTGCTGGAGCTTAGGGAGTTGGTGTAACATTTTCTTACTTCTACTTTCACTTCTGCAAGAGGTCACTTCTACCCACCATGTAAACAAAGTAGAGCCTTACTTCTGAGGAAGTCACCAGAGGGATGCAATTTTTCACTCACTGATAGGAGAGACGAGCCCTATCTCCCAAAACATTGCTGTGGCTATCGTCAGTAATCAGAGAAAAAAAAACCCTAAAAATATTTTGCCACTTATAAAACATAAAACATTATCAAACAAATGCTTAGAAATGATGAAATAGTAAAAATAACAAGCCAATGGTGCCTTTGAAGTTCTGACAGCAACGTGAAGACTATCGCCTTCTTTTACCAAAGAAGTCTATCATTTTCTTCAGAAGAAGAACTCCTGTGGTATTGCCTCTATACGCACAAGATGACTGTTTACGCAGCTAGTTCCTGAACTCTATACATTTCCAGCTGAAGGATCAGATAAAATGAACAAATTAGAAAATATCACTACAGCTGGGATTTCTGATAACAGAAGACTCTTGATAATGGCAGTGTTTCCCAGAATAAGATGACTGAGCATTGCAAAGAAAGAAAGGAACATTTGATGCAGTCAAGGCATTGCCTGGTGACTTGGTGGGCCTGAGGGGAGTTTTGCAAGCACACAAGGAAGCCAGCAGTTCTGCAGCTGGGCACACGCCAGACCTCCTGCCAGCCTAGCACTTCAGTGCTGGAGAAACTCTGAATTTTTGCCTGTTTCCCCACCATCATGAAGGCCATGAACAAGCAGCTTCAGAAAACAACATGTTCCAAAACTTGACGCAAGAGTATTTCTAGCATTTCAGTGACCTGGGTGTCAGACCTTTTTTTTTTGGTTTTTGTCACTATTTCAGTAACATGCCTCAGATGTTTTGCTTCACCTCCTAGCTTCAGACCCAGCACAGCATAGCCAGATACTTGCAATATGCAGCATCACAGACAGGCATGAGGAGAGTACTGTATATATAATGGAAAAAATCCAGTAGTGACAAATACATATCTATATACACGCGCGTATTGACATTCATGTGGGCATGTGCAGCTGAGGTTTTCAAAGCTAACATGTTATTTACTCTTCTCCTGGCCTCGGAACATTTTCCCTGGAATTCTAGAAGTGGCATTTCAGACAAGCCCAGCAACCTGTGCCCCTGCAACATAGCTCAAGTGGGGAATTCACTGACCACAAGGCACCTCCTACAGCCTGCACCTAACATAGCTCCCCAGCTGACATAAAGCAAACATCAGCTTTGAATCCATAAACCATTACACTTGACCTTCGCACCCACTGTAAATGTCCCCGTAAGCAAATGCTTGAGTAACGAGGAAGGAAGGAGCAGGGAGGATTCCGTGGAAAAACAGCATACGCGCACCTCCGATGAGCTGCCTGGTCACTACATCCTGGTACAGAGGTGATCTTGGAGGCTTCGTGACAGATTGCACGTCATCTGCGAGAGCTCGCTCCATCCTCGCCAGCGCAGAAAGTAGTCCTTAAAATTCCAGCAGCTGAAGCCCTGCCATTCGTCAAGGAGGGGAGCGCAGCCATCCTCCCACCCGCTTGGCCAGTGCGGGAGCCCAAACGCTGAGCATAAGTCATGACCATTTTGTTTGTGCAAAACTCTGGCTAGGAAGCAGCAGCCGGTGCCTGGTGTGCTGCATGGTACTCCTAATTGTGCTGGCAAGCACATCTGTGCGCAGGGCCTCCCAAACGCCCAGCATGCGGCTCGCCCTACCAGGCAGCATCCCTCACAACGCAGAGGGAGATGCTGCTGCTTGTGGTGGGATTATCTGGTCGCAGGAACACAGTGTGTTCTTACCTGCAAGCATGACTTAATCATAAAACAGCTTGGGAGGAGGTCACTGTCGTTTAGGCTTCCATTTGTAGTCATGCAAATACTATTGTAATCTGATTAATATTTTTGCCCCCCTTCTATCATTGCCCATCATGTTGGGCACAAGGTAGAAATGGTTTTGGTCTTTTTTTGTTAGCTGCATTAATTTTTAATTGAGAGCCACACTCTTACACCAAGGAGACAGATGGATTTAATTCAAACTTCACTCATACATCCTCTGACTGCCGTTTGTGTAGTTTGTATTGGCTGGGACTAAAATAAAAAAAAAAAATCTACCAAATGCTTTCCCCACTCAGAGTGTTCGTGTAACTTCACTTATAGGTGCCCCTTCTCCACCTCCAGCTCCTGATGGAGTAACCTTGCTGGCTTCTTACGCTGGTCCCCATGCTGCTCACACTGGCTAGACGCAGACCAAGTTGCACTGAGTTAAACCCTGCATCTTAGTCACCACGACAGTGTGTGGCTTCCTTGCCTGCACTATAAATTCTCCACAGGTCACACCTGTGGCCAATAAGGCCTGAGGGAGAGAGCAGTAGGAAAACAGGCCATTAATTGAGTAAACACAAAATGATGCCACAAGGATGCATTTGGCAGAGAGAGACAGCCGCGCTGTCCTGCCTTCCTGAGCCTCCATCAGCGCGGGCACCACCGGCCATTTTTCATGTCTCGCCACCGTCCTCCCCCAGCCCTGCCGGCGAGGTGCTGCTTTACAGCGTGACGTAGCCAAGGCAGAAATTTGGGCTTGACAGCTTATTCCTCACCCGTCTGAGACAGCAGCTGGGGAACACCTGCAATTAACAGGACCGGCTTTTGATAGAGAGAGCACAGAGCAGCCTGGAAAGGCTGGTACATCTCATCATCCCCAATTTACGAGGGGGGAAGTGAGGCATGGATATGTAAAGCAAAACACACGTTTTGCCACGGCTCAGAGTCATCGTCGTTTAATTTCGGTTTTCCGGGCTAAAGGGAGCTGCCCGGTGGCGGGGCAGGTGTGGGGCTGACCCACGGGCACAGGCCCTGCTGCCTGCCTCCTCTTCCCCACGGCAGCCGCAGGAGCCGCAGGCTGAGCTCTGCGGGAGCGGGGCCGCGCGACTGCGCAAGCACTCGCTCGGGACCGGCCCCCGTGACTCGGGCTAAATGAAACACTTCGCCGTCTGGCATATCACTCCGTTTCCCACGAATGGCACAAATAGTCACTGTGCAATGTACAAACACCAGGAATCTATTATTGGCACCTCTTCTTGGCTTGCCGTCGTGACGTCCAACCTGAACGCAAGTGTTAATGCCCTTATAAGGCTCCCAGCACATATTTAAATTTGTTATCCTTTGGCCGATGATACAAACTGCAATCTCAGTAGCATACGGCATGGGGAGGTGGGAGATTTTCTTGGCTCGGTGGTGAGAGAGAGAAATTAAAAAAGGAGCCTACAATGCTGAGTCACTGTGACAAATAACTTACTATGGCATACATTCAGGGTTTAGCAAAGAGGCAGCTGAGAGTGAGTCAGTGACTGACTAGTGCCTCCTAGATTTTCCTCCTTGGGAAAGACTCAATTTAATGCAACGAAGCGCCAGCAAGAAGTAGTTCTCAGTGTTACCATTACCAAGTCAATATCACTAATTATACAAGTGGTTAAAACCATCAAATTACATTAAGTGTTGTGCAATACACGCATTCTGTTTGGTGTATAGCATCACCCATTATGAAGCAATAAGTCCCATTAAAAATACTGGTTTTCAGATGTGGGGAAAGTTGGCCAAACTTCAGCTGTTGGCCGTGTTAATTCAAGCATCTCCCCTCTTTCAGTTGCTCAACTTCACAGCCTTATCAATGTCTTATTTAGTATTCTGGTTTAGTAGCCTGTAGCACAATTAACACCAAAATAGATAGTTCTTTCCAAGTGCAAAATCAATACAGTTCTGAGGCAGAAGGTGCACGAAAGTCACAATCCACCAAAACACTTAATCCCAGTAAAGTCAAATTTGCATGTGCTGAATCGTGGCCAAAGTTATTCTTGCTTTGTTGTTGTGACTTTTTTCCCCCTCCTCCCTCTGGTCAGGCAGACCTGTGTTAGGTCAGACAAGGTCTCGCCCAGAGAAGCGGCTCGCTCAGGACCCCAGAGCCAGGAGGGGACCGGGAAGCAGGTCTGCATGACATCGGTCTCATCCCCTTCCCTGGCCCCAGCTCCTGTACCTACCTGTGAAAGAGCAGAAACATCAGAAGCAGCCTCCCGATGGCTGAAAAGCTGCAGACAGCCCCTTCCTATTTGTACACCCCCCTTTCTCTTCCCTCTGCTGGCACAGCGCTGATTAAATTCTCAAATGTTCGCACAGTCTCCTCCTGCCATGTGATGGCCACTGCTCCCTTTGGGAGGCAACTTGCTACCTTTCCAAACATAAACACTGGGAAAAAGCTAGAAGGCAGTTCTGTCACCCAAGAACCAGGGGACCCGGGAGACAGGGTAAGGTGACCCCTCAGCACTGGCAGTGGGCTGCTGCTCCAGCTGATCCCTTTTATCTGTGCCTCTGCTCACACCTCACTTTCTGCTGCCCAGAGAGGCACCACCACATCAGACTCAGAATTCCTAAGATACTATGCTAACCAGTACATGATGGGGAAGCTTATAACTATTTGCAAGCAGACCATGACCAGGTGGAAGGAATTTCCTATCTTCCTCTTCCACCTGAGCCATGGGGTTCAGCCTGGCAATGGTAACATTTTGCCTCAAGTAATTCCAGCTGGGATGCTGCAGTCAAGCCATCCTTCTGAGCACAAATAAAGGCATAGAATAATCCACTGTTCACTTGAAATGTTAATTAGTGAGTGAATTATACTCATGCTGTTCCTGTCTGAGGACTGGCTGCTAAAGAAGTGTAATTAGATATTCATCTCTGTTGTCCAACTTGTATGAACTACAGTGGTCCAGTTGCTCATGAATGCGCGCATAAAGCTGGTCAAATATTTTTGCATGATGCTTTCGTTTGTTTCTTAAAAGAATGTCTTTTTTTCCCCCCTAAAACAAAGCTTTTATTGAGAAATGGTGATATCATCAACAATTTCACTGTCTTTTTTTAGCCGAGCGCATCTCTTTCAAACCCTGCCAGACAAAGGACTTCCTTATTTCCACCACAGCCCTACCAAATCACGTTACCAACCCCACCAGGAAAGCCCCTGGCATTCTCCAGAGCAGGGTACTGCGGCAGCCAAGGGCTTTCCCCAGCCAAGGAAGAGACAGGGCGGCAGGGATGGGGGCAAGCACTTGCTCCAACCATGCCAGCCTCGGCTCTTCTATGGCTGCTGAAGGACTTGGAACCAGGCTTTTGTTGGCCCTGAGGCTACAAAGCGATCCTAAAGTGGACGAGAATGTACAGTTGCGACCAGAAGAGTCTTCTTTTAAGGAGGAATTGTCTTCTGTCTCTGAAGATCACACATAGACCCTACTTTTAAGAGCAGCAAATTCATATAATTTTAAAGGAGAAAGTACTCATGTTTTTCTTCATGCAGTTGTGAAGAGCAGCTCTCAGATACGACCTTTCCAAAATGCCTGCCAGTGATCACCTATAAAACAAGAGATCTCAGTAATAGTTTTCTAACGCAGAGCAAAGAGCAGCCAACTTCCCATAGAAAAGGAGGAGGATTTTCTCAAACTAATTTTATTTCCTTATCTTTAGTCATCTGCCGAAAAGCAAACACTAAATTTATTCCTCAGTCTACTCCTTCCAGTGATAGCTCGAAGGAGTAAAGAACCATATGCTCCTTCAGCTGGTCTATACTGTCTCCATGACAATGCACATTTACAAAGTTTGCTCCTAACAACTCCGTAGTATGCGCTCCAGTTGCTCGCGGCTCAGGGTGCGAGGCAGCCGCCCAGGACGGCTGGTGCTGGTGGCCGTCACCGCAGCGCCTGGGCTCTGCTCGCACGCCCACTGCTGCCGGAGGGGTTGCGCTTCTGCGGGGGGCCGCGCTTCTGCGGGGGGCCCTGGGTGAGGCCACCGCGCTCCTGCACAGAGTGGCTGGACCCTCAGCTGGTGCCCCTCAGTGAGCTTCTGCCACGGCTGCACAGCTCAGCTGTCAAACACTGGCTGAGAAGCTGACGCGGCGAGTTCCTTTGAATTCCACACCAGCTTTAATACATGAAACTCCTTAAAAGGAGAAAGGATTTTACCTCATTTTAGCCAATTGGAAAATCTTAGTGCATTTACACAGAAAACCGTGTCCCCCCTGTTAAAGCGCGCTTTGCTTACACAACGGCATGTCTGAGTTGGGTCAGTGCAGGTCTCCCAGAGGCTCCTCCCTGGAGGAGCAGGGCCCCAGGGCTGCGACCACTTTGCACAGGGCAGAAGGGCCGAGGAGCTGGGCAGGGGAACCCCAGGCAAGGGCAGCAGCCACAGGTGGAGGGATGGGGTGGGCTGGGGAGTGGCAAAGGGCAGCTGCATGCCAGAGGACAGCAGGGCACAAGGTACAAACAGGAAGGCTTAAGCATCAGTGGTAAAAGCAGAAATTAGTAACGCTAAGAGGCTGCACTGGTTACTTGTTTCAACAAAGGAAAATTATATTTAACAGCATGTCTTTAATATCTTACAAATTTAATTCTATAGATCTAAGGAATTTATGTACACTTTTCATCCCATGTCTCTTCTCCCTCCTCCCCCACCCCGTCAGATCACCCTCCCATACTGAAGGCAAACTCAGGGTTGGAAAGCCCCCTGTTTATAAGCATTTTGCTCCTCTCACTGGGAGAATTTCGCTTGTCCCAGAGCCCCTGAACTGAGGAGTTTCTCCCCAGTGGGTACCTCAGGGGGGACACCCCTGGCCAGGGAGAAGGCAGCCAGCTGTACCCCTTTGGAGGCAAGGGCCACATCGCTTCCTCTGCAGAGATGCTTGGCAGGAGCCAGGTGCTGGGAACACCCTTGGGGTCCTGGGACCCCAATGGGGCAGGATGTTGCAGGAGCCCTATGGTACTGACAATCCCTCAACGGGGATTTTTATTTTTTTTAAAAATGTTTGTTTACTGGTGCAGTCACAGTTTGTGCCATCTGCACATGATGAGGGAGCAGCCCAGCAGGGCACACAGGCTGGGGCACCTGCAAAATTCAGAGAACTCCTCTGAAATAGCATTATGAGAGGCCAGATTCGCGAAGTCTTCATTCCCAGGTACTGCAGGGCACCAATGGCATACAAGCACTTGCTTTTCGCTTCAGGTGCACACCAGGGATAATCGGTCAGTCAACACAGCAGCCTTCCCGGGCTTCTACTCTGTGAAAAAGCCTGGACATCTGATCTCTGATTTCTGAGAGCTACCAGCACCCAGGGAAGACTCCAGCCAACAAAAAGGCAGCTGCAACCAACCAGCCTGCCACCCAGATACACCAAGGCAATGCTGGGGAGACACCATGCACCCATGCAATGGTGAGGCTGTGGCCAATTTCACACTTAGTCCTTCCTACCTGCTGGTTGTTCCTTGAAAAGTGTTAAGAAAGGGTCAGAAATGCTGGCACGTGTGCACCAGCAAGAGAATGGGACTGATGTCGTGTCTGTGGGACAAAACAAGCAAGTCACCCACGACATGGACCTCTGCTCCTGGAGGTGCAGGTGACCAACCTCGCTGGCTGGGGCAGGGTCCTGCCGCCCAGAACNGGAGGAGGATTTTCTCAAACTAATTTTATTTCCTTATCTTTAGTCATCTGCCGAAAAGCAAACACTAAATTTATTCCTCAGTCTACTCCTTCCAGTGATAGCTCGAAGGAGTAAAGAACCATATGCTCCTTCAGCTGGTCTATACTGTCTCCATGACAATGCACATTTACAAAGTTTGCTCCTAACAACTCCGTAGTATGCGCTCCAGTTGCTCGCGGCTCAGGGTGCGAGGCAGCCGCCCAGGACGGCTGGCGCTGGTGGCCGTCACCGCAGCGCCTGGGCTCTGCTCGCACGCCCACTGCTGCCGGAGGGGTTGCGCTTCTGCGGGGGGCCGCGCTTCTGCGGGGGGCCCTGGGTGAGGCCACCGCGCTCCTGCACAGAGTGGCTGGACCCTCAGCTGGTGCCCCTCAGTGAGCTTCTGCCACGGCTGCACAGCTCAGCTGTCAAACACTGACTGAGAAGCTGACGCGGCGAGTTCCTTTGAATTCCACACCAGCTTTAATACATGAAACTCCTTAAAAGGAGAAAGGATTTTACCTCATTTTAGCCAATTGGAAAATCTTAGTGCATTTACACAGAAAACCGTGTCCCCCCTGTTAAAGCGCGCTTTGCTTACACAACGGCATGTCTGAGTTGGGTCAGTGCAGGTCTCCCAGAGGCTCCTCCCTGGAGGAGCAGGGCCCCAGGGCTGCGACCACTTTGCACAGGGCAGAAGGGCCGAGGAGCTGGGCAGGGGAACCCCAGGCAAGGGCAGCAGCCACAGGTGGAGGGATGGGGTGGGCTGGGGAGTGGCAAAGGGCAGCTGCATGCCAGAGGACAGCAGGGCACAAGGTACAAACAGGAAGGCTTAAGCATCAGTGGTAAAAGCAGAAATTAGTAACGCTAAGAGGCTGCACTGGTTACTTGTTTCAACAAAGGAAAATTATATTTAACAGCATGTCTTTAATATCTTACAAATTTAATTCTATAGATCTAAGGAATTTATGTACACTTTTCATCCCATGTCTCTTCTCCCTCCTCCCCCACCCCGTCAGATCACCCTCCCATACTGAAGGCAAACTCAGGGTTGGAAAGCCCCCTGTTTATAAGCATTTTGCTCCTCTCACTGGGAGAATTTCGCTTGTCCCAGAGCCCCTGAACTGAGGAGTTTCTCCCCAGTGGGTACCTCAGGGGGGACACCCCTGGCCAGGGAGAAGGCAGCCAGCTGTACCCCTTTGGAGGCAAGGGCCACATCGCTTCCTCTGCAGAGATGCTTGGCAGGAGCCAGGTGCTGGGAACACCCTTGGGGTCCTGGGACCCCAATGGGGCAGGATGTTGCAGGAGCCCTATGGTACTGACAATCCCTCAACGGGGATTTTTATTTTTTTTAAAAATATTTGTTTACTGGTGCAGTCACAGTTTGTGCCATCTGCACATGCTGAGGGAGCAGCCCAGCAGGGCACACAGGCTGGGGCACCTGCAAAATTCAGAGAACTCCTCTGAAATAGCATTATGAGAGGCCAGATTCGCGAAGTCTTCATTCCCAGGTACTGCAGGGCACCAATGGCATACAAGCACTTGCTTTTCGCTTCAGGTGCACACCAGGGATAATCGGTCAGTCAACACAGCAGCCTTCCCGGGCTTCTACTCTGTGAAAAAGCCTGGACATCTGATCTCTGATTTCTGAGAGCTACCAGCACCCAGGGAAGACTCCAGCCAACAAAAAGGCAGCTGCAACCAACCAGCCTGCCACCCAGATACACCAAGGCAATGCTGGGGAGACACCATGCACCCATGCAATGGTGAGGCTGTGGCCAATTTCACACTTAGTCCTTCCTACCTGCTGGTTGTTCCTTGAAAAGTGTTAAGAAAGGGTCAGAAATGCTGGCACGTGTGCACCAGCAAGAGAATGGGACTGATGTCGTGTCTGTGGGACAAAACAAGCAAGTCACCCACGACATGGACCTCTGCTCCTGGAGGTGCAGGTGACCAACCTCGCTGGCTGGGGCAGGGTCCTGCCGCCCAGAACTGGAGGTGTGGTGGGCCTCTCCTCTACACACACTCCTTTAACTCCATTGCACTGCTGTATTTTCCTATTTAATTTACAAAAGTTATGTACCAAACAGCACACACAAGTTGGGATTTACCTCCAACCAGCCAAGCCAGGACGCCCAACTTATCAACTATCTTAATGGAGAAGAAACCTCATACTACTATGTAATAGAAGAAAAACATTCAGGAACAGGCTGTGTCTGGGCCACAGGCTGTCAGTTGGCAGCCTCCACTTCAAGTGCAGAAAGATGTTATATTGTTATTTTCAGAGCCCGTGTGTTTCACTATTCCCCAATCGGTGCAATAGCTGTCAGCACTCCTGTTTTGAGTTTCACACATTTGCTTAATCAGAAACCAACAGAAATACACAACCAGCTGTGGTGGTGCATGAGACTCAAATTCTTCCTTTATCAAGGAGTTACCCAAGATATGGGTTGCAGATTAGGTTAACCCACATAATCATTTCTAAATGGAACTACAGTCCGTATTTAAGATCAGTAATAACTTCAGCTGGCTAAGTGTGTCTGTATTTAAAAAAATAAGAAAAATAATATTTTAAAAGAAACCTGACATTCATTTTGAATTGCCAGAATGAAACAGATTTTTTTTTCCCCCCCCACTTCACAACCTTGTAGACTGACCTAGGCAGCCAAATCCCTATGAATTTGACAGATATTTTGATTTTCACTAGACTGGCATTTTTCAGTCAGAAACCTATCCCACTGAATGTCTCCCCTGGCTGCAATCCCCACTGCTCACGTACCCCATGAGGGAGCACGAAGCCCAAGGAGGACCCCTGGGAGCCGGAGAGCACCAACTTCTGCAGTACAGCATTCTGCTGCTCAGTTCCTCCCGCTCAGCTCCTCCCAGTCTTCGCCCTCACAGCAGCCGGGCCCGGGACACTGCTTGCAAGCTGTCTCAACATCCCTTTGACGTCTGCAAATATATGCCAAGTTCTAATTATGCTTTACAGTCTTCTAGAAATTCAGACTTCTTTTTCTCTGCCCACCCCCCACCCCCCTTGAAAATGCCAGATTTCTCCCAAAATCTATTTAGAGGGAATAAAACAAAGGCTTTTCTAATTAGAAAAGAGTCTCCAGTTATCCCTTCACCCCCTATAACAGGAGCTAAGATGAATTCTGCCAAAGAGGAGTCACATCTAGACTAGTCTACCAGCATTATGCAATGGAAGGAGGTGTGCTGCACAAGAACAAGTTTCTGCTGGGAACGGAGACAGCTCACAGTCACAGCTTCCTCTTCAAGCCTCCGAAACTCACAGATTCAGAAAGACTTGGTTTCCCAGTGCAAAACACCCCTCTTTCGGGGAGAAAGAGCCAGTGCTGCCTGGGCTCTGCTAATCTCTGTTTAGCAGGAAAGCACACAGGACCTGGTGGGCCAGAAGCTTTGGAGGCAGTGCTTGAACTTATTTGGTGCCTCTGGAAGCTCCCCAGTGACTGACAACATAAAGGATTCAATGTGTACGCCCAAAAGTCAAGCAAACACTGTCTATTAAGACGTTTAAGGGGAGGAAATGCTTTCCAGACACATGAGCCTTTTCTAAGAGAATTGCTACTCTGTAGGATGTCAAACACATAATACTGATGCCATAAATGTCACTATACAGCAGTTCTCATTCAGAAAATATATGATCAAGGTCAAGAAAACCCAATGAAATATATATATTCCTTTTAATTCCCCTTAACCCTGCCTGTTTCTCAAGGGCTTTGAGGAACATGCTTCAGGAAAAGCTTTGAAGAGTCATGCAGAATCAATCTTCTCCAGCTTTCTGGGGGGTGGGAGAAGCTAAAACTAACCACATCATACTGGAGGTTGAGAAAGGAGTGCAGCCCTGGAAGGCAGCTCCCATGCATGTCTGGCACCTTCAAGGGCTGGGGATGCAGTGACAAGCAGGTCCCAGGGACTTAATGCATTTTTGCCAGGACAGATTTCAGCCCAGAGCCTGGTGAAAAAAGTATGAGTGCAGGCAGAAGAGTTGCTCACTTCCTGCTGGGTAGTTCATGCAATCTTGTATCCCAATTAAAAATATATATATTTTTCGTATCCTGTTCAGGGCATATACACAATGAAAAACAGATGAAGCCAGGGAGGCTTTACAAGACTGTAGTCAAATGAACCCAAGCAAATGGATACGTGTGGACATCAGCAAGTCCTGAGCCCACATGCTCAGCAGCATCTCTTAGTTCTCACACCAAGAAGTTCAGGCTGGGACTGGGCTGTGTCTCCTCATTTCCCCTGTGTCTGGGAACCTTGGGGGGGCAGGGGGTGACAAAGAATATAGTGTTCACATTATGCAGGGAGATTAAGATCCCTATTAGTTTTAATTGCCTCTGGCTCCCTTCAGTCAACAGGCAAAGACAGACACCTCCAAGGGTGATCCAAACCAAGAAGGATTAAATGCCCTGGAGATGTGCCTATGCAATCCCTTAGACTATGTAGGGAGCTTATAGCTAAGGTCTTCCTGGGTTAGATATGTTCATTAAGTGGGGTTAATCCAGGCTTGAGTCACAGACTAGTGACTGCATCAAGGCTGGGTTCAAGGCAAAAACCTGTGGCTGAAAGAGGAGTTGTGCCTCTGTCCCTAGAAAGCCAGGCCAAGGCCCCAACGGAAGTGCCAGTCACCCCAGTTTTGCTGTATTATTTTTGCATTTTGTGGTCACCAATAGGGTTCCCCCCACTACCTCTTGCTGTGCGACTCCCTGGAGTAGGCTGTTTGTCCCCCCAGCAGAAAATAAAGAGTCACACCAGCAGCAGAGGGTGTGGGGGCAGATGCTTTTTGGGCATCAGAACTGGCAGTTTTTAGAGCCTCCAAATGAGTAGGCGACTGTGCCGAGGCTCTTTCTCCCACCACAAATCACGAAGCCAAATATCTCAGCTGCACTGCATGTCTGCAGGAGCTCCTCCTTCGGTGCTGGATAGTGTGGGAAGGGCTCTGCTGGCATGCAGCTCACCCCAGCGCTTGCGTGCCTGTGGACGAAATTAAGGCAAGTCCCTGTGTGTTTGACGTGCACACACAGGCAAAGACCTTCTGCCGCTTGTAGCCTGCCTGGCTTCATGAAAGCAACCTGGAGCACCCTGAGCATCGGGACTACACACAGCCAGCCATGCCCTCTGGGGATGCTGGTGCTTGGGTAGTCCTGTGCAGGGAGAAGGGAGACATGGGCATAAGGGCACCAGAGAGCAGAAGTTTCCTCTGTTTCTTCTTCCGAGAGAGAAACAAATTAGCTAAAGGTAGTGGAAACAGATGTACTTACCGCATCCAAAAGGCCCTTCCAGTAAAGCAGATGGGTTTCAGTGCCACTTAAAGCAACCCCTGCTTTACCCAAGAAAGCCTCACGCAAGCTTTGCATGCGGATTACACAGCAGTTTAAAGAAGAAAGGCTGTGGCCACACATCTCTAACATCACACAAAGCCTTCTCAATGAAAGCTAAACCAATGGAGTCAAGGAAAACAGCCCCTACATCCTTGAACCTCAAGCAGTGCCATTGGCTTCAAACTGCCTGGGGCTGGGAGCAGAGCTTAGTTCTGCACTGCTGCTCCTTCGTTTTTCTGCTCACACCTTTCAGTACCCCAGCCTCAGGGGGACATCTTCAGGAACACTTAACAGCATGGCTTCATTTTCTCTTGTGAATTGTAAAGACCACCACAAAAGTGTGTATGCAGAAGGTGAAGATGGTTTCACAAAAACAACCGCACAAACAGAAGTTGTCATTATAGATGTCATGTCTCTAAACTCTTCCATGGACAAAGTCAACCACAGGTTTAGCACTACTGCCTCAGCCGCTTTGCGCCTTACCTTACATTAATTTTCTTCGGGGACCAGAAGAATTAAAGTGACATAATATGTTTCACAAGTTTCCTTTTTCAACCTCCTTTCTTTTGCAATCACATACTGCAGACCAGGGTCACAGACAGCATGCACTTTAAGCCTGTGTGTGGGGAAGAATATGGAAGACAGGTAATATCTAACTTCTCATTGTGTTCAATGAGAAGGTGCTCGACACAGAAAGAAGTGGAATTATTTGTTTGTTCGTTTCCAAAGCACTTTCAAAGCATTACTTAATAGCTAAAACCTCAGTAAAACAAAACAGTAGAAGAGAGAACAGTCAGACTTTATCAGACTGGTCAATGAGGATGGATGAAAGATTAGCTTGAACAAAGTTTAGAGAGAAAGATATCCTCTTGTCCTTCCTGCATACAGGCTAGCGCAACCACTCAGCTCACACTGCTGCTGCCATTTCAGAAGTGACAGCTTTCAGGAGAGCCAGGACTGGTTTGCAATGCTAAGCTGAGGGAAGCACGCACAAGCTACAGCTGAACACACAAACAGAGTAGACTGAAATGTTTTTAGGAAAAAAAAAAAGAGCCCTAAGGAAATAAAAGAATGGAGTCAAGACAAAAGGCTCCCAGCAATGAAAAGAAGGCTACCATTTTGGCTTATTGCTTAAACTTGTGTTTAAGAAAGAAAAGCTAATACTAACAGAAATGAAGAAGCAGGGAACACTCAACATACCTGCTGGTGGCTATGCTAAAAGCATTGAAGAGTTATCTCTTGTAGAAAAGAGCAATCCTGGTAGCCTGATGTTCTGCCTGCTTATATGCATGATTGTCTCCACCACCAGCACTCCTTTACGCTTGTCAACAGAGTATACTTGAGCCTTTTCCTGAAAGCACTTACACCTGTTTCCTGTAAAGGTGGTGACAGTGCTCATGTGCTTCTCATAGTGTCAAGTAGGCTAGAGATCAGCTGGCCCCATATGAACACCTGGTAATGGTCCTTGCATCCTGGGTACCCCACCTGTTCTGCTTCAGACATTACTCCTACTAGCCAGTGCCCTTATAACGCTGTGGGAAGGAAATGAGTAGCACATCAAAACCATCTCCTCATTCTTTTTTTCCACGTTTTCAAAGTCAGCTGCCTCATCCAGCCTGCAGCCCCATGGTTGTTAACAGGGTTAAAGTCACACAACCCCTTCCATGAAAAACACAAAGCAACACAATCCTTTTGGCTGAGAGGGAAGAAAATTGTTTGTAACTATGAGTCCAAATAAACCTGCCTGCTCATTGCTAGATCACAGAATCACTTAGGTTGGAAAAGACCTCCAAGATCATCAAGTCCGCCTGCCAACCTAGCACTGCCAAGTCTACCACTAAACCATGTACCTAAGCACCACTTCTATGTGTCTTTTGAATACCTCCAGGGATGCTGACTCGACTGCTTCCCTGGGGAGAAAATGCAGTGGTAGATGAGTACAAAGCTCAGGGATAAACATGGACAAGTTGACAAAACTAATGAAGCCAACATTTCTTATACGTTTGAGACCAAATTTGCTAAAATGTAGCTACTGTAATGGTAGGCTCATACAATGCTTTAAGGTACTTTCTCAGGAGGACAAATTTGCTCAAGTTCTTAGTCTTCATGTTGCACATGTTTCTCATGCCAGATTTTTGGTGGCGTTTTCTTGGATAGTGCATTTCCAGAGCTGGTCTTGGCCTGTTGAGTGAGACCTTCTGTCAGCAGCAGGCAAGCAGCATAAATACAGTACTGGCTGTCACAACTGAAAGGATGCAGTGTGCTGCTCTGAAAAGGTCTGTAAAGGTTTTCTGTGACGATAATGGTAAGAAGATTTTGCAAACAAGGATAATTTCTAGAGGAGTATTTTTCTTTGTGATTTTGTATTTCTTTAAATGAATGCTTTTTAATTAAAAGCAGCTTTCCATACAAAAATGTAGACCCACTTTTTTTTTTTTTTTTTTGTGCAGATCAATACAGCTTGTTCTAAGATACTCTGTTTTGATCACAGATGAATTTGTACAGGTGTAACTCTTCTCATCTCCGTGTAAATACTCCTGACTTGTACCCTTCACCTACACGGTGAAACCTGAGCTGGGACTGGATCTTCAGCATGGTTTACTGGCTTTGGGAAAGGCTGTAAACTGCATTGCCTGGTTCTAACAGAACAGGGACATGCAGCAGAGTCCTTTGAATGCATGTGTATCGTGATATGCAATTCAGAAATGCATGCACAAGTGTAAACACTCTACCACCCACTTAAACAACATGGAAAAACATTACTGAGGGGGTATAGGGCAGCAGCAAAGCACAGGGATGAGTACACTGTACTAGGTGAGTATAAGCTTAAAGTGTATTAAATACTTGAAATGAACAACAAACTGGAATTTCACCGACTCAGTGTTTTATTCCAAAGCAAGGAAATGAGGGATAGTTGAAGCTTTTATCAGGGTAATGTAGAAAATTCCAAAGGAAAGGAGAGAAAATAAATAATCAAGGACATTCACAATGGAAAAAGGGATCTCTGAACCACCCGAAGCTCAGAAAAAAATCAGTTTTAGGTACATGGGAGTCAGATCTCTGGCCTGAGAACAAGTGTGGTTATAATGATGCCATCAGAAGGGTTTGGCCAAAGCTGGAGAAAGGCTGAAACTAAGGCATGAGGAAAGATGAATGGCTGTTAAATGCCAAGCCACAATCAGATATGATTTAAGCATGATGCTGGTTTTCAGACCAGAAATGATAACAAATATTTCATTTAAGTATTCATGACTATTACAAAAATGTTTGGAAAATAAAAAGGTATATGAAGGCAAAAGAAGATTTCATTACAAGGTAGGCCTGTATTTCTCCCAAGGTACTTGCAGAGCAGCTACTGATTTCTGTGGAGAAGGCGTTCAGGCTACTGGTGTTAGTCTGAGGCTCCACACAAGAAGCAGGACTCGCAATTCATGTTACTGAGTGATGGACGGGGGTCTCTTCCTAGGGCTAGTTTAGCCCATCCGCTCCAGGGAGTCAGACAGAATAAACGGACTCTCCTCCCTGTTGAAATAGGGAAAAAAAAAAAAAAAAGCAAGTTTTGGGCCACTTCAACGGTATTGTTTTGTTTGTTTCTTCTCCTTTACTTGACACACTGTGGAAGCTTGATATCATCTGATTTCTGGAGGCATTTCTCGTAAACTGTAGAGGGATGGAACTTGCAGCCTTTAACCAGGGTGACAAATAGAATTGAATCCATAACAAGAGGAGGAAATCCTTGTAGGGTTTTTTCTTCCAGATTGTGGTGGTTTTACCCAGCTAAACAGGCGACCTCCACCACAACCGCTCGCTCACTCCCCCTCCTCAAAGAAACATGGGGAGAAAATATGATGGACCAGGGCTTAAGGGTTGAGATAAGGATAATTTAATTAAAGGGAAAAGAAATAATACAAG
>VXAL01004420.1:32275-61413 GCA_013399475.1 Chauna torquata
TTAAAACAGTCTAACCAAAATCACTCTTAATCGGGTTTTGTTTCCATGGCACCTTTGATGTCATAAGCCTAACAGCTCCCCAGTGATCCATAGAGTCTTCCAGGAAAAAAAAAATGGCTAGACAACCTGAATGCCAAATGTTGAATGCGCACACACACACACACTTAAAAATATCCTTTTGGAAAAGTTTTCAGGCCTCCTTTCTCTTTTAAGAATCAAGGGAAACCAAAAATCAAACCAGGAATTTCCCCACACACACCCACCCACCCTGCGTATCACCGGAAATCTGTGCACAGCAGTTTGAGTGTATGGAGTCCTACTAATATATTATTAAACTGCACAGGAAATGCATAAAAAGGCTGTTATAAAAATAGCTGTAAAACACTTTTTTTTTTTTATTCTACAGATGCAAAATTTCAAGAAACATCTTTCTGTCAAAACTGAAGCAGATTGTGGTGTTCAGCAGCACATTTCTTTGCTAGGGAAACATTCTTGGTACAGTATTTTTGCTCTTCGTCTCATGTTTTTTCCAAAGATTTTCTAATTAATCATGGTGCTGATGGATGATAGTAGTCTTGCTATGGCTGTTATTAACACACACGAGTCTTGCCAGAGGTAAAGTAGGTGTAATTTGCTTTTATTTAAAAGCTTTTGCTCAGTAATATTTTTATGGCCTGATCTGGCATTTGTGGTCAAGCAACATTCCCAGTCCCTTCTGCTTTCAGGATTCTTATCCAATTTTATGTGAAGAAAAAGGGGCAGATCTTTGCTTTGCTGCTCTGCTGGTTATCCTGCCACTGCCACTGGCTGAGGAGAGATGTTTTGCTCTGCCTGCTGCTTTTAGCATGTATAGGAGAGGGGCTGAAGCCTCAGAGGAAAATTGCTGCTGGAGAAATTAAATATCATGAATTGTACTAAAAAAAGCAAAATCTTAATCCTGATCGGAAGCTTTGTTTCTCTGAAGGTAGAATGTAAAGATTTTGCTGCGGTTATAGTAGGATACTCAGCATGGGTCTACTAACTTGGATGGAAAGAACGGCTTAAAAATTAAACTTCTTTTTAAATAAAAGTCTATAAAACTCTGCTTAAGAAATGCCAAACATATGTCAAACAAACACACCTATAAAATGTGAAACAAACAAAATAAAATAGTTCTTCAAAATAAAAGCCAGTAATCAAATAACTTTATCCTTTACTGTTGCAAGAAAAGAAAAATGAATCAATGCTGTACCCTTCACATGTCCAGGCTTGAACTCTGAAATGCTGGTGGAGTGAATCTGGATGGCGTCAAATGAGCCAACATGCTAGCTAACCTTATTAATAGCCCTTTTAGCAAAATAAATAAGCTTGTCATATTTAAATTATCATATTTTTAAAGAATAACACCTAATACAGTTTTAAGCATAACTTGAAAAGTACATGTTACCTCTCTACACAAAAGGATTTGAACTAGAATCACTATACTGGTGAATTACTCTAGACTTTTGATGATCTAACACAGAGTGTAACAAAGTTTATTATGCCTTAAATCACCTGTGTACGTCAGAATTTGGCCCTGTCACACTTTCTCTGATATGAAATGTGCTGGCTGGTCTATATTGGTTTAGAATAGGAAGTTAATAAATAAAAACACAGATTCCAAATTAAAAACAAACCAAAACCAAAATGCAACAACAGCAAAACACAACAACAACAAACCACATGTACTTCCAGGTGCAGTAAATACAGATTTGTTTTCTTGTTTGGGTTATTGGCTTGTTTGTCTCTCTAACCTTGCTTCATTACAGAAAAGATAAAGTAAGTTACTATATCATATTTCAAATGAGAAAAAAAAAAATCTTGTATTTTTATAATATTTTTTTTCCTAGTTGTCTTGTATGGTTCAAATTTTATATAATGGGACAGATTTGTTTAAATATATATTTATATACTTATATGCTATTAATCAGAATTATGTTTCGTAACAAACATCAGAAATTTTATCTCTAGGAAATTTTCCAGGTAAAGTTTTCCAAAGAAGCATCCAAGCTTCCATACACAGACCCAAGTACAAGTTTTAATGTGTTTCTATTTATCCTTCTTAAAAACAAACATCTCCAGACAGAAGAGACTTGACAGGCACATGAAAGACCACTTTAATCTCCTTCCCTGGTCAGAGCAGATATACGAAGTGTGGTGTAAACTGGAGAGAAGCCGTGGAACGGTGCTTTCCAGAATACTGCTATATACGAGAACATTCCTTCTATTTGACTTTATAAGAGAAGGATGATAAAATATAATATTAATCTCTGTAGCTGGTATTGGGAACAATCGATAGTTGAGCTCGGTGGAAGCTGGTTGCTGATACGACAGCAACCTGTGTTAGGTATGGCACTTACAGGTCAAAACTAAGCAAAACGCCCCTGACTAGTCAGTTAATATGAACTGCATATACTATAAATCTTGTGACGTTATACATATCTGTCTTCTGTCTGGAAAATGAGTCACTGATTAAAGACAGGGGCCAGGAACTGTAGGGATCCAGATCCATGACTGCAACAAGTGGGAACCACATATAATTCATAATTTTTAAGAGCATGTTGTTATCATCGCTGTACACACCCACATATGCACACACTGACTTATACTAACATTTCATTTTTTTTGTAATTGGAAATCAAATAGAATCTTTTAAAAGAAAATAAATCTCTTACTGAAAGCTGTTCACTTTTCCTGAAAATATTCTTTTCCTTTTTTTCTTCTCAGTCTTAATTTCTCCTTCCTCAGACTTGTCTCCGCCACTCTCTCACTCCCGCTTTCTTTTCCTCTTGTGACTAACAGGTTTCAGGAACGAACTTCAGAGGAGTCTGAAAGAAAAAATCTCTTCCAGATTGGCTATTTTTCCATTAACTGCTACAAATACATACTGCAGGCAGTTCAGAAAACTGGTCATAAGATACACACACTTTCTTCTCCTTGTTACCCTTTCAATTGCAGTGCCAGGTAGTAATAATGAGAAGCTGTCGATGTAGTAGCGACATCCAGTCAACACTGCTTTCTTGAGGATCTGTACTCAGGACTGATTTTTGCAGCACAGGTTCACCCTTGCCAAAAGGAGACATCCTTTCCAGCTCACCACAGTTTTCCATTCTTCTATTACTTGGTGGTTTGCTTATTTGCTTTCCATAAGGGTATATGAGTTTCCTTCTCGATTCAAATCCTCTCTTGAACTGAACGGAGTCATCTACCCTCTGTTTTCAAAGCCGGTGGTAGGACTCCAGCATCCTTCCTCTCTTTGCATCATCCATGTAACAACTCTTTTCTCTCCCATAGTGTGTTTCCTTTGAAGAGTCCAGCTTAGCCTGCAAAAATAGGTTACCTTCAAAATACCTCTCTGCTTTTATCTGCTCTCCTCCCCTTCCTCCCTCCATCCAATCAGCAGAGTCACTCCACCATTAAAGATAAGCAGTTTTTCCAAACTCGCTCAGCATTTCTGTCCAAGTCAGATAAAGCACCTAGGTTTCCTATTCCCAGTTTTTTAAATGTTAGCATTAAACTACTGCTTCCCCACCTTTTCACTTTTATGTGTTTTGGGGATCTGATTTCTCACATGTTTAATATTCTTCTGTCCTGAAGTTCAGTATAAGATCAAATATTGAAAAGTACCAAGTAGTTCCCAATTATTCCAGATTTACCTCATGGTAATAGAGAAAAATCTGGACTCAAAGCCACAGTGAGTAGCTTTATGAGACTGTGATGTCTATGCCACTGATTTTATTGTTATTTGCATGTACTATAGTGTCCCTGATAAAAAGCACGTGTCTCTGGTTTACAAAATGGCCTCTAACCTCAGAGTTAGCTTTTTATTCCACAGACCTATAAAATGCACATAAGGAGAAAATAAGAGCCAGGGCTGACATAAAAGTGAACTGAACTGGAGCAGCTTTAGACCCAGCAGTTCCTGATTGTTTCACTTTTCATAGGATCATAGACTATTCCGAGTTGGAAGAGACCCACAAGGATAATTTTTTTGATCTCTCTTTTGCAGGAGATCGGTGGCACAGCGAGAGGCAGGACCCTCCAGCTCTCAGAAGGGAACTCAGAACACAGTCGCACTTTTGGTTTATTTTGAAATTAAACACAAAGTATCTAGAAAACTAACAGAGTGGAAAATACTCAGCTCAATACACCTCTCATCAAATACCTCTTCATCATACTGCGTGCATACCACATACAAGGCTGATCCCACTGCAGCACCTCACTTTTAAAAGAACCTGTCTAATGATTACAGCAAGGAACGATGGGCTGGAACCCTTAGGTAGTAGTCCTGGTTCTGCTTGAAATTCCTCCACAAAGAAAGAAAAAGAAAAACAAAAGTTTGGAGAGATTTCCAGCAGGGTACGCCACGACTCCAGGAGCATGGTGGGATCTATAGGAGCTAGCACTCTGGCCAAGACACCACTTCTGCTGTTTCAAAAGCCGCTTTATTTACTTTCTGAGTAAGAAGAATCTCTGTGCTCCTTCACTTAAACTTGCCGGTTAGAGTGAAATTACCTGTTGGCTGCTCTTCCGAGGGACCGAGACTGCAAATTGGCGTGGGTGCGAGGGCCGGTCTGCGTCCCTGGCTCGTGTACGCAGGTGTGAGCGGTGCGAGGAACCGGGCCCTGCCTCCAGCAGGGAGCTCGCTTCTGTCATGGAGTTCGCACCGTGCTACGGAGTGGGACCTCTACACAGGTGCTCGGAGCTAACTCGTAACAAGGAACCAAACTGAAGTTGAAAAGTGCCGTTTTGCACCCATCAGCTTCACTCCCAACACTTTACAAAAGCTGGAAGTTAAATATGTGCTCTTCATCTGGCTCGCAATGGCATCAGATCAATCCCAACGGTGTAAAAGCCATGATAATATTTGAATGCTTTGTAATTTCATTAGTGTGGTTCTTTTGATGGATGTTTAATTTTAAACGTTTTTGCTGTGTTCTGATGATATTATAGTAAATAGAGCAGCTTTAGACTGGCTTTTTTTGGTGATGATCATTCAGCCAGCTGGTAGAAGAAAGAAAGAAAAGTCACAAGGTAACAGACTGCTGTTGCTGCTTTTAAGGTTTTTCTATACGCAGGATTTCAGCCACATCCATTTTAATGGTCTTACGTAACAAAAACACTTTTCACATGTTCAGGCTAGTACTTAAAGCGCTGCAATGTATTTGTGGCACGGTTTGTCCACGCAGCAAATATTCCCTAAAATATGCTTAGGGGTTTGAATGAGAAGAAGGAATGATTTCTCGTGTGATGGCTTTTGTGGTTGCTGCCTCCAGTTGTCCTTTGAGCACCTCTCTGCAGAGATGTCTCAGCTGCTCACAAAGCAGCTGCTGAATGGCCAGCTTGCAGTTCAGTGACTTAAAGAAACCTGCACTGGGTACTGGTTTCCCTCAGGGTAAGCTGAAGGCTGGAGGTAGCTGCTGCGCAGATGGATGAGACACCACCCTGGCTGGGTGGGAAGAAGGGCAGCATGGACCTCTGCATGACAAATCACTATTTATCACAGCTTAAGTTATCCCAGCTTACTATTCACAGCCCTTTGGGTCTTAGTTGTCATCTAAACTAACATACTTCTACACAGCCCCAGACATATTCAGAGGTCTTCAGATAGCTATAAATACAAATTACGGCTGGTGTAAGGTCGCCTTACTTTGCTAAAGAAGTGAAATGAAGTTTACTCATATAAATATTGAATAAATATTGTTGAAAGTGTTTCAAAGGCACAGTCTTTGGGATTTTTGACAATAGATATCATTTAAAAGTTTTTTTTTTCTTTTAAATCATATTCTTTTCTGCTGCGAGTGAGGAAGTGGTACGCAAAACATGAGTAGGTCAGTGAATAATAGTAGATTTGGCTGTATTGCTACTTTGGATTGGTGCCTAAGTAGTCTAAATCATGTATACACATGCTGGCATCACTGGATGTGAGATTATAGAAATGGGGAGTTACATATGCCTTTTTAGTAATTAAAATTTCTATTGTATTTGGCGTCTTTATTGGGAGTCCCTGAGCCCTCTTAATTCCCAGTGTTAGAATCCCTGTTGCCTATTTTTAATATTCTTGCAATGTAAATACATTTTTCACATCGCCTTAAGGACCTGGTGTGAAGAATACCCAAATAAACACAAAACAGTGAATCATATAATTTCTGGATACTTCACATGCAAGTTGTATGAATACAGGTCATGGAGCGCAGCGAATTTATCAGGATGCCATACTGGCTTTTAAGACCGATTAAACAAAAGAAAAAAAGAAGGAGATATCTTTAGCTGTTTTGCAAAAGAACCTTGAGTTTGCATATTTCATTTGCATTTTGTTCACCAGCAGCTCACCCAGCTAATTTCACTCAGATGCACATCCTCATGAGCTAGTCCCTCCCATTTGCATTTTAGCACTACCATATTGCTGTGGCTGTGAAAAGCAGCCGGAAGAGGCATTCGTTTTAAAAGGGGAAAATTCAGTATTGCCAGAGAGGGAGGAGATGACAGTGGGCTGACCTTGACACCTGCTCCACTGCGAAGCAGTGCCTGCAAGCAGTGACTATCTCAACTGCAGAAGGCTGGTGAAGGTCATAAGTGAAACGACTAACTGAAGGGGTGGGTAATGTAAATATCAATGTATCTGACAGATGTTTCTTACACCCTCTTACTCTGAGGCACCTTGCTAAACTGTCTGTGCACCAGACTGTCCATGCAATCTGAAAGCAAGGCTGCAGTGCGGTGTGGCCCCCAATTCTCTTGTGACTGAAAGATGCCCTAGATAAGAGCCCCGATGTTCGTGGCTCGGAGGTAACTGCACTGGATGCTACATTTAATATAATTTCTGGATTTCAAACTGATATAACAACAAAATCTCATAATGTTACTAAAAACTGGATATCTGAATAGGTAAGGAAGGAGGTGGAACAAGGATGTTGTATACACTGCTATTCCATATCCAGCTGTGTTAACACTGATTCCAGATTAGATACCATTGCCAATTAATGCAAGTGGAAGACTTATTGATGTTTAGTGTTTAACTTTCATTCACCTAACATTTTGCTTGGAAGGTATCCGAAATTTCTATCAGACTGACACTAATTCTGTCTTTTGTCCCGGACCCCTCATACATTACTGCCTTTTTGCTAAAAAAGACCAGTAGTTGCCATAATAAACCCATCTGGGACTATCTCTGGGAAAAGGTCAGTCCCAGTTGTTAATCATGGAGCTCTTTATATTTTACGGTCCAAAACTGGGAAGTGTCATGTGAGGCAAGGTGGGACCTGAAACCCTTTGCTCTATGGTTTTAGGAGTAGATGCTCTGCTAGGTCTTTGTCTGCAGTTTACTGTACAGCAGGGCAGGCTCCATACTTTTTATCAGCTTCAATATATTACAGACATTTTGTCACAATGAGCGGGACATATCTGCAAACAAAGATATGACAGCTTCGTACTTTGTGGCCCCATTCTCTATGTTCAGCAATAACTCCTGATGCCAGACCTAGGGAAGAGTCTTCCCTAGTTCATAGATTCCAGAAAATGTGGTGGATATCTGCCTCAAGAATGAGTACAAAACTTCAACAACCTGAACAACAGGCCAGAAAACTGGATGAAATCAAAGGCATCTCTCTTTGCTGAAGAAAACTTACTGCGATATTTTATTGCTTTCATCAAAACAAAAGTGTAGGACTGTATTTTAGAGAGTATGGAAATTTTAGTTTGCAACTGACTTTTTTTTCCCATAAAGCAAAACTTTTTATCTCCCCAAACTGTTGCATTTGCCAAAGAGCTAGAAGTGATAGCAAATGATATGTATGTGTGTGCTGAGCACATTTTTCTGTATGTCTACAGGCACAGAATCATCTTCCAAGGAGTTTTACTGAGGAAGTTTCAACAGCGTATGTATCTGCAACACTTTCTATGACAGCATCTGGTTATGGACCACAAGGCCACCTACCATACCCTCCTGAGAAATGCTGGGTGACATCTCTGGTTAAAACTTCTATCAGAGAAAACTGCAAAGCTGTGCTCCCAAAATGTTCAGAGGTGACTCTCACTTTTGCTGAGATTTTTCATCCAAGTTCAAAAGAAACCATTCTCAGAGTCAGAGAATTTTAATTGAATGGGTTTTAAAAGCTCAAAATCAAAATAAAGAGTTTTATGTGGAGAGAAATATTTTGTTCTGTATAAAACATACTACTGTCTTTCAATTTTTAATCTTCCTTTTCTTTTTTTTTTTTTTTTTGAGCCAGCAATCCAGCAATTCTAGAAACAACCTTCTCTGAAGGTAGCAGATTGTCCAAGTGACCTAAAAGCAATATTATTTTTCTTTACCTCCGGCAGAAAAATACACACCAAAACACCTGCATATGTGCCTTTGTTTGCATACCATGCAAATTCTTTGGGGTCAGGTGTGGGCTCTGACGACCAAAACATTTTCCTTAACGTGACTTCTGTTGGGATTTCTGCCTCACCTGTAACTTTCTGCTCTCCTGCCTGTATTCATTTCAATGACTGCTGAGAGGTCCTTGCTGAACCAGTAGTCCTCTTGAGCAACCTATGCTCTGATTAAATTTAGGAGATACATTGTTATGTCCCTCAAGTGCTCAAGTATAAGTGGAAAAATGAGCTCCTTATCCAGGAGATTTTCATATAATAGAAGACTGCCAAGCCTTAGTCACTCCTTGCTCGTTAAAGCTGCGGTTCAGCACGGAGATAACAGTGCGGCAGCGAAGCCCCCAGCCCGCGCGGAGCCCGGTGCCCACGTTAGCTCCTGACTCCCCAGGAAGCTGCCCGGCAGCGGAATCCCAGCTCGTCACGCAGCGCCCGCAACAGCACCAGGAAAGGCAGAGCCGCTAATAGCGCTGACACAGAGCTGTCATTAAAGCAAAGCCACGCTGTCCCAGGTCATTGGATGACTAGGCCATTAAGATGAATGGAAATAAGACTATTTCGTGCACAAATTGCATCGCTACCTGCTTCCTGAGGTTCAGCAGTGGCTTCCCACGTTGTAATCAAATGGGAAAGGTTAGAGCTCAAAGGGGCATCTCCCAAACTGTGGCGAAGGAGGACATCCTCCTCTCCACTGCAGTTGCAAAGCAACAGCATATTTGCCTCCTTCCATCTCCTTTTCTCTCTTCACCTTCTGTATTTGTTTCCTTGTGAATGCCGTGGAAGTGAGGCTGTGCGTTAAGCAAATACACTGCTCTCTTGGATGCGGTATACATCAGATTGCCACTTCTTCAGATTTTAGGCAAAAGAAGTTCCATTATTTTCAGATGTTTATCCCTTACCTATCACCCTGACGTCTGACCAGACAAGCTAGTGTGCAAATCTGACCAAAGCACAGATCTTTCCCTTCCCCCACCACGGGGGCACGAGCGCATATACCTGCATTCCAGCTAATTTAACAACATAAAAGCGAAACATTTTACATGTAGGATCCGGAACCATCATTTTCTAATGTCAAAGGTCACATGAAATACCTCTTATGTTGTCTCAGTCTATTTCCTGGCATAGAGTTGTAATCTCCGAGAACACATAAATGTTTCAGTATTAGTACTAAGAAGCCACATGAGGGAGCATTTGGAGAATTGAAATGCTTTCCTTGTATCAGTGTAAATAAGTGAGGGAATCAAACTCAATCCCTCTGGGATATATAGAATTCAGACAAATCTAGATGTTATTATCCATTTCTCGACTCATACAGGGATTCAGAATTTGTGATTCCCACTGAAGACAGAGTTTCTAATAGAAAACCCATTAGAGGGCTGAACCAGAAAATTTTGTATTCTTGCCCAGGTACGCTTTGACTAGCATACCTGAAAGTGAGGGTAGACAAGTTTCAGCTCAATGGAAACACATGGTACTCTGTACCAGTTATTTCGGGCTGACTGTGGCACTGGTGCCAACTCTCCCAGATTGTCACCAGCCTCGGGTGACAGTGGTGGCTGCAGGGAGTGGTAAGGTCCCCATTCCTGCACTCTTCCAACCACACCAGTAGCTCAGCCAACACATTTCTAAGTAGCTTTTACATCTTATGCTTTTATATCTTATGCTTGACTGAAGAAAATGAACCATAAACCCACAGGTACACAAAATGAAAGCAATCTCAACATTTTTGTAAGCTGACTCACAATTTTTTTAATGTTTGGGGTTGACAGTACTGAAGCTAACCAAAACAAGAGATAAAAATGTCATCATGAAGCACAATGGGAAACGGGTATACGTTTCCGCTTTGTACCGTTGCCTCAGCAAAAAAAAAAGCTGCATCTTGGGCTATATTCATTGACAGAGCCATCTCAGTTGACTGAGAACAACATCAAATGACCGTATTGAAAACATTTTTGCTGGTAGTGCTAAACAGCTGTTGAGCAAATAAAAAATTGAGCACTCTACCTCCAGAAGTCAACATCCATAGTAACTGTTGTCAATGAGAGAAACTCATATTAAAGGTCATTTTGAAATTAGCAGAAAAGCACTTCACCAAGACTCCATCTTTTTCCTAATAACTGAGTGTCATTATTTACATTTAAAATTGACTAAAGAATATGTAATAGAAGAACTGTAGGAAAATCAAGTTGCAGCTGTGATATTATGAGCACACATTGCTCTGCATATCTGGCAAAGAAATTTGCAAGTGGTTTTAATGGGCGGAAGCTCCAGCAGCTCTTTCTTTTTTTTTTTCTGCGTGGACCACTTCATAAACTCCAGCCATGGCAGAAAGGTGGAAGGGAAAGCGAGAAATGAAAGATAAACCCAGACTTTTAAAATGACTACGTTCACTAGGGATCCTCCGAGGAGGTCCGGGATGCTCTTTGCTGCAGTACTGGTGGCAGGAGGTTTTGAGCCATACCAGACCCAGGGTACCCGCTTGCTTCCTCCAAGCCTCTAGGCTGTCTGTGGGGCAGCCCTACAAATCGCAGCGTGGAATTTATCAGCGGTTGAAATAATCCCTGTTTTCCTAAGGATTAAATTTAACCCAGATCAATCCCGTGAGCTGGTTTACAGCTCAGTCCCCTGCGCGGTTGTGTCACCGCAGACGAGGGGGGAGCAAACTGTGGCACAGGAGCGTGCATCTGAGGGCAGGACCTCCACAACTCTCCTCTGCTGCTGAAGCCAGTGAACGGCATGGGCACAGCCAAAAGGAACGCATCTGCAATTTTTACTGTTTTCACTGCTTACTGGTTTTCTTTGCATGAAATCATCTGACCGTTTTTATTAAACCAAAGAAGGTCTGAAAGACTGGCGTTTGCTGTTATCCTCATCTCTAGAGAACAATTCTTTGCAGCTCCAGTAAATAGGACTTAGAAGGTAAATGGTATTATAGTGTTAATTTCAAAGTGAATTATTCAAAAAGTGCTCCATATGTCAGCAAGCATCATTTTGTGGAACTATATTAATGTCTTCCTTAAATACAGTTCTCCCTTTCTAAAAGCTGTTTTATAGATCCAGGAAATATGTCTGGTATGAAGAAGTGCTTATTGTAAAGGATGTTTTAGCAGTTGTGTTCAATTAATGAGGAAGGCAGGATGTAGCCCTATATAAGAAATAGCATAATAGCAACAATTCCTTGGGGCATGGGAATCTTCACACTTTCAGGTACTGCACAGTTACCCCTTCATTCAAGATATCAGGTCAGAGTTGTTTCATATTCTGTATTTCACATCAAAAAGGGTAATACCTCCTTTTGACAGGACTGTCTGTAAAGACTTCAGAAGCTAAAAATAAAAAGAAACTGATGTTTTTCAGCAGAGACGCCTGAAAGTAAATCACTCGGGAAAGACCCCAAAGCTTCCACCATCAGCTGAAACAAATAGAAAACCCACAATGCTGACAGCAACTGCGATTCAATAAGTAAGGGGCCAGACCACAAAATTCTATTTTATTCTGCTGGATCAACCATCAGCTCCCTTCAGACATTTCTCGAATTCAGAGGATGGCAAGAAGATATGTGAGCAGTAGAAGACCTCCCTAGATTTCTCCATAGTGACATTTTTGGACGCTGCCAAGCAAATAGACAAATGGCAGTCTTGATTTAAGAGACAACATACATGATATGAAGCTGTAAAGCAATATGGAAGCGCTTAGTAACCCGAGCAGTGGACCCAGTTTTCTGGATTTCTCTCATTCAGTGCAAGGGAACGAAACTCCCGTTCTACGTTCCACATCCATTTCATGAACTCTGAGGGGCTGAGGATTAAAAACAAACACATGCAAATATTAAGAGGATTTAAAATGTCTGTGAGGTGGCTCTGCCCCTATCATCTTCCGTAAATAACGGCTGCATCCATTTTTATTTGTATTACCAAATTGCTGAGAAGCTCAGCCAGGCTTGGGATCCTACAGCGAGGGCTGGTGCAGATAAAGACACGGAGGTGACAGCAGGCAAGTATTATTCTCATCCCTATTGTACAAGGGATAATTGAAGCGTGGGGAGATTACACACAACTGCTCAAGACCCTCAGGAAGTCTGCGACCATGCTGGGAACCGAGCACCAGTTGCAACTGGTACCAGTGGAAATACCAGTGAAAGCGACAGGACAGAAAGCTGCATCTGCAGCCTCTGCATCTGAGAGGCATCAAGGCTACAACCGTAAAAACCAGCAGCTCCCCCTCAAAAAAAAAAGCTGTCTAGCTTAAGTCATGGTTACGCTATCCGGGCCTCTTCAACGTGCTGTATTATGTCAGCATGAGAAGTGCTATTTACCGGTACCTAGGAGGTCGGTGCTTTATCTCAGGCTTACTTGGGAGACCGGATCTAAGGTCCAGAGCTGAGTCTTGGCTCTCCATCTCTTACTCTGCAGATGAAAAATCTAGCCAGACTGTTTATATTTTATACATGTTTATATCAAATACAGTGTGGGTTACTGCACTGCGGTGCAGGATGAGCGCTATTATTCCAGTCTGTTTCTGGTACTCACTTTCAAATGTTCGTCTCCTGGAATGGCATGCTGATATACACTACTCATATGCAACAGAGAGGGTAGAGAACACTTGTGGTGACGCTTTTCAAACCAATTAGAAGCCCTATAATATTCAGCTGTCTTGTGAACTGCACATGCCTGGAAGTCCCTGCAACCGTAGACCCCTGCAAACTGCACTAGCTGTTAGTGAGGAAAAACAAAAGAATAAGCTCTCTTCTATTCAGCAATGTTCGGACTCCTTTTTTTTTTTTAAATGAGCGTGACTTTTCATGTGTCTAAACCAATCGCAGAGTTAACTTTTCACATTGACAGTTAATATGAATTAAATGCTATATTTAGTTGTCAATGATGTCTTCTGAGTTTAATTTCCCATGTCTATTTAAAAAATTAATTCCATTCAAAAATTATACTAAAGGCAATAAATTTTAAACTGTGAAAAAAATCCACCAGCATAGTAAACTACCTTACAAAAATTACCTGTCTGTCAAGCAGCCTGAAAGAAACACAAGTTTAGGATATTTTCTTGTGGACAATTAAAGGATGAGAGCTCAAAATCCAGAACTCATCTCGTTACACCTGTAACCTGTAGCAAGTCAAACTGGCTCAGACAAGGACAGGTACCACACATTCACCACTGGGTTATGGTGGTTATGGTAGCATTATTGCCTCCTGACTGTGTTTTAACTACCTTATTGTCAAGCCTAGCTCAAAATTATTACTCTTATTGTTATCACATAGCAGCCCACAACCTTTCATCAGGTTCAGACACCACTGCGGGAAGTGCAGTACAGGAAACGTAAAAGGTAACCACAACTCTTTCATTCTGGACCTGCAATGGGAGAAGCACCAGGAGGAGGAGAACTTGACAGTGGTCTATGCTGCAGCAGTCAGAGGGAAAACTGGAGGGAAGCCCACCCCGGCCCCCCGCTTGGTGCTGACAGGCTCTACGGAGAGCTCAGCCACTGCTCACACACAGTACTGAGCTCAGGCAAACAGATTTTTCTGGGATTTACAAGTTGGCCAAGTTTCAGCAGATTTTCATGAAGATGGCTAAAAGCACATCGCCAACATCAGGCTGACAGACCTGCTTACTTCACCCAAATAATGCTTAGCCAATTTTTGAATTCCTGTTCTCAACCACTATAAATGAAACAAGTTTTTCTCAAGCAAAAACAAAAGGGCAAAACAATCTATTTCCCATTAGCTTTGTTCCCCAGGTTACACCATGTTTATTATAAATGCATTCACAAACCAGGTAGACGCAGTCTTCAGCATGGAAAATGTCATTCCCAGCAACTATACCCTGACAAAGCTAAAAGCCAGATAAAAACGGTCTTTACTGGGCGATGCCACACCACTTCTATGGTGTTTCCCCAAGCAGAGTCAAAAATATTTATATGTTTAAACAGTGTAAGAGGGACAACTAGCAGAAGAAATTTATCTGAGGTCTTGGGGTGAGATTTGAGTAAGAAGGGATTGCAACAAGCTTTGGCTCTGAAAAGTAAGGTGTGGGATGAATGATGTTTGATGTAATCATACCTTTCTTTTCTTTTTTATAATCCACATATGCTTCTTATTATGAGTTAACTTCTCTGGAATGAATACAGTTTAAAGCATCACTGTGAGTCTTTTGTGATACAGACATTTGAAAGTGGCTACTGTGCCTATGCTGCCCCCTCATCTACTGATGTAAGTTGAAAATAGGTGACTGCTTTGTACATAAACTGTTTATGTAATTAGTCAAGATACATTGAATTGTCATATACAGTAATTTCAGCTAGCTTATACGAAGACAGTCACAAAGTTAAGGACTGCTGGATTGTTATACAAGTAACACACAGTTTCAGAAGTCCTGTCCATGAGCTGTAAATGCTGGGCTCAGGAGCAACAGCGGTCAGCGGGCTTTGATGGCAGATTCATATCGGTATGCACGTCACAACAAAGCGCAACAGCAAGGAACTTGCTCATAAAAACAAACTTCATTGAAAAACCAAAATAAGTGAAAATTTCCTGCAGCTGAACCGCAAAGACTCATCTTTCACCCAGCTGCCTAGGCTGAATGCAAGAACACGTTTGCCCTCGGCACAAGCTCACGCCTCTGGCCAGCAGCGGCATGCTTCCCACGCGGGCACCAGAGCAGCACCCACGCTCAGCAGCAAAAGCGGCCACTTGCTGATGCTGAGAGGAAACAGCCGGGTGCAACCTGCTCCCGCACGCCGAGGAGCTAAGTCACTCGGCCCGGCTGGGGCAGGCACCGGCATGGTGCCGGCGGAGGTGGGCTTCTGAGCTCAGCAGCTCATCCCCGCCTGCTTTGGCAGCGTGGTGGTGGCCCACAGCCCACTGTCACTTGCAGGAGGCTGTGAGCAGCAGAACCCGCCGGCGCAGGGAGGGATGTGGCCACTGGCTTTCACGAGCGCATCTATTTCACTGAGGAGTGGGCATTCAGTCACTCTGTACAGCCGAGCTGCATAGGCTGGCTTTGAAATTCTATAGAGCGACTTTCCGATTTTCTTCTCCCTTTCATGGAAGGGTACGAGGGACTATAAGGAGAGAGTTACCCAATCCTTTCCCTCGGCTTCCCTGGCCCCTCCTGCGATCAGAGATGTTTAGAGTCTGCTTTTCATCTGCGGAGCCAGTCCTGGAGGGTGTTTGCTCCCACACATGCTCTTACTCTCCCAGCCCTCCACCTATGCCCCGTGGCTAGGAGTGGCTGGCACTGAAACGGGCTGAGCTTTCTCGCTGCTCCTGCAGAGGAGCCCCGGCCGGTGAGTTACAGCTGCAGCATGGCCCCTGCATGGCCCCGACGGGGTCTGCCCCACTACCTCACTTGCAGTTAAGTGCATCAGCTCCCAGGAAACATTTTCTAGAAGGAAAACACATTTTTTCTCAGCATTTCTTACAGCCTCGCCACCAAAATGGTAATATGTAAGGTTAGCATCAGCCCCTCCACCATCACTAAATAAACACTACTGGCCTCGTTAATCTGTGTCAGAGGCTATATCAATTACTCCCATGACAAACTCTTTTTAATTACAGGAGAAAATGGATAAAAGAAAAGCACTGAGAAGGAAAACAAGTGCTGCACACTTCAGTTTCCACGATCTCCCTCTCCCTCCCCAGTGAAATAAATGAGTTGCTGTGTGCTCTGTCCAGCAGATGGGTCAGCAGAGGCACTTTCTGCTGTGGACATTCTGCATGAAGCGAGACATGAGTTTACATTTACCGCACGTGGGTGTGAATCTACATGTCAAGTGGATTCACAAACTATTGCACTTACAGTACCAACACTAGTGGCAGTAAGTGAACTTCTGTCACAACAAACTGAATACCAGTGTCAAATCCACCATTGCTGTTACATTTTCAGCTGTCAATAACCATCAGATTGAGAGTTTTGTAGATCCTGATAGCTTCTCAAGTGTCATCTGTGTACAAAGCCAAGACCGGGTCTTCAGTGATTTTCCAAAGTATCACAGATTGCTTGCTCACAGGCTGACATTTGTGACTGGAATTTGCCTAGTAGCTGCTTAAGAGAAGTAACAAAGTGACTGAAGAGTGCAATGGCAGCTAATAGAAGAAATACCAGCTGATGACATCTTTCGCCTTATTACAAATATATAAACTTGGACGTGCTAACAAGGATTAAAATTTAAAACGCATATCCTTCTTTTTCACAGCTAGTACCTGTGAATGGAGCTGTGCAGACAGAGCCTATTTTATTTATCTGTGCTCTGTTTTTCTGTCAATGTGTATGATCTGGAAGGGTGCATTTCCCTCATGACATTTTTTTCCTCTGATTTTTTTTCAGCTTCTAATCCATGGAAATTTGGTAAAAGTTTTAAAATTTTGTTACAACTCTTTCTTTCTTTTTTTTTTTTTTTTGTAGCCATCTCTCCTCTTTCAAGTTAAGAAGTTAAGAATTGCTTACTACCAAGATATCCAAGTGCTGCACCAATTGCCTTTCCAAATGCTTTATAAAGTATCCAAAACTGTTGCTATGTCAGTTCTAGATGAATATGTTTCTGTGTGGAAGTCCATCGTTTTCCTCCTTCATCCCTAAATCACTTCTACCTTGGCTGTCTCCTTTCACATTTGGTGACAAGGAATAAAAATGGCACTTTCAAGAAAAGAGAATGACTAATTTGTAAAATAGCATCGTATTTTTGTACTTTTTCCCACGTGATGTATGTACCTCATTTTTCTCATCCCTTTCGGTTGTTATTCAATACTGAACAGAATTTCAGTGAACTGAGACTGCATTGATATGTGAGTTGACACTACCCTGACACTAGTCTTCTTGAGGAGTAGTTGCAACTCATTAATTAAGAAGCCAGTTCCTGTGCATAGTGACGTGCATTTACCAACAACGCCTTCCAGGCGCCATTCTCTACCTGTTCTTTTGCCTTGTTGAGGTTCTGCATGTCCACTTCACCCTCTCTAGCCTTACCTGCTAGGTAGCCATGGGTCTGAAGGGAGCGCAGAGCTCCCCTGGATGCTTCTGAGCAAGCTCTTTGCCTCTCTTTTTCCACAGTCCCATAAGAAAACGCTCCATGAAGAACAAGCCGCTGGCAGCCACCTGGGAAAAGGTACCTGAGTTAACACAGAAGAATCCTAAGTGCTAAACACCAACTCCTGGCACCTACAGGTAACTACTGGCCTGGAACGGAGATTAGTGCAGTAAACCTGAGTGCAACTGAGCAAGGGGAGAGGTTTGAGCCTTGCTGACACCAGAAAACAGAGCTTATTGGGCACTTACACTGGAATTTGTTGCTTCTGTGTGAAGACTGTCTTGGCCACCTGAGCCAAAGGCCCTTGCATGATGTGGAAATAAAGCCTTTCCATGTAAATAAAACCTTTGCATGGAAATGAAGCCCTCCTTGTGAGTGTAGCTAGCTGGAAGGCCCAAGGGCAGTGGGGAATGCTTGAGTTTTAGTCCAGGACCTGAAGTCACGTGGAGCTTCCCCTCTGCAGGAAGCTGTGCCTGTTCTGGCTCAATGGCTTACTCAGCAAGGCTCTACACAGCCAGGAGCCCCCCAAATCTCCCTGTCAATCTCTTTAAGGGTCATTCCACAGCTAAAGCTTTGCCATGCTTAGATTTAGAGCTGCTTCTGTTTTCCTTCCACTAACTTGTTTAAACATAATGGCACTTTACCTCCCATTTCATGCTTTATCTACTTCCTTACCAATCATTTGTGAATTAAAAAAAAAAAAAGTAAAATCAGGAGATTAAAGAGGTACAGCTTTCCTTCAGCAAGAGGCTTGTTTTCCTCTTTCAATTCATGTCCACTGCCAAGGGTTTTAGACATCTACTTATAATGATTGTTTTTACAGGTTTTCCTAGAAGTAATGAATACTAACTTTTAATTCATAGGGGTCATCCTTCCTTTTAGAGGATGTTGGAAAACACAGCTTTAGTCTGTTTCCATTCTAAATGTATCTACTATAGCCACTGTATCTAATACATATTAGCCACCCTTATGGGAACGCGTTAGTACTGTATACTTAAACACCTCTAGAGTTAAAAAAAAACAGTCCCACACCTTTTCCATCATCTAACTTTTTGGTGTCTTGTTACCCCTCAGCTGATGTATTTCTTGTAAAATGTATTAGTGCAACGCTCCAGTCCCAGACAGCGTCATCTTTATTGCCTGAGCTAAATCAGTACCTCCCAGCAGCTTCCTTATAGAAGACCGACAGAAGTACATCCATAAGCTCCTCAGCAGTGTTCCTTAATTACCTCCTGCCTTTATTTTCTGGTAACCAACTTGTCACACTACAACCTTTATATTTATCCTCCAACATGCTTTAAGAGTTCTTTTGTTTGTTTGCATGCTTTGGCCTCCTAGTTTCCATGTTTGCACACAGTTTGGACCCTTTTTTTTTTTTTCACACACTAATACCTGCGAGGGTCAAGTAGTAGGTATATGTTTGTGTTGTTCGCTCTGTTTTACTCTCCCACTTTTTCTGGCTATTTTGCATCTTCACCATTTTTTGTGTCTTTATTTCTGACATCTTCAGTTTACCTAGACTGGAATTCCTGGCTGATGTCCAAATTAGAAAATTTGACCTATTTTTACCTGTCGCAACACTGTTTCTTCTCACACTGATCCTTCCCTTCATGTTTTCCAAAGATACTCAACATCCAATGACAACTCAATAGTCCAAACCCTCCCCACATCTGCTGTTTCAGAGATTCAAGTTTCACACCCAGTGATAAAAATCTTCAAAGGGAGATTAACCCCAATAACAAACACTGAGGAAGTGGCCAGTCCCAGTCTTTGATCCCTCCCCCCTTCACCATAATGAAATCTTTAAAGTGATGCTAAACATACATGGGGAATTAAAAATTAGAAAAAGTTTATGTTGTGTATGGTTTGGTTGAATATATTAGTGAACAAAGAGTAGAAATATGGGGTATATTCTCTTAAAATCAAAATCACAGAGGTTTTCCCATTCATCTTCAGAAAACATGAGCAAATACCAAGCTCACCCAGGGTTCCCTCAAGGTGAAGGAAAGCTTTCTCTGCTCCTGAACACAAAGAGCTAACTAAGATTGATGTTATATCTGAAGAACTAGGGAGTTCTCAAAATATGTTCCAGGCATAACGAATATCCAATTCTATTCAAAGTACATCATAAACAAAAATAATTAATGCCTCGAGTTACACATAGACAGAAATGTTGTTGGCTTCCTAAATTTTTTTTGCCACACAGCATTACAAAAAGTGTTTATATTAGATCCGGTAAGAGAGGCCCCAGAATTTAAGATGTATTGCTACAATGGAAGACAATCCAAAATCTGAAAGTTTGTTTTGTCATCAGGCCAACCCCAAAACAGTGGAGTTGTTTTAATGCTTTGGCAGTTTCCCCTAACATAATATGACCCATAGGAACTTCTGCGGAGTAAATTGCATAGGAAGAAGAGTAAAGGATCATGCTAATTAAGAGAGACAGGGACAATGAATTGTGTTGGCAGCTGTGTACATCGTAGTGCTGCGCACAGCACCTACAGCTACCAATAGGTGGCAGAATATTAAAAAAGAAAAAAATAATGAACTCACCTTTTAGCAGATATTCAAACATAAGCATCTTTGCCTTGTCTCTTGCACATCTGCATGGAATTAGATGCAAAGAGGGAAATATTTGTGGAGGTGATGGATTACTTGCTAGGATTTCCCATATCTTTTAATAATTTCAGCAATTTCCCTAGAGCGCGTGAAAGCCCACAGTGCAAATTGTTTGATCCTTGTCACTGTTTATATAATAAGCCATAAATACCTCTGACCTATTGGAGGATTTAGTTCACTCTGGGCTCTGAGGACCTTGTTTTCTTACTGTGTGCTCCCAAAGAACACCCTTCCATGCTTCCAGAGGTGAACAAAGCCTGTGAACTGCGAGCTGTTAACTAAAAAGAACTACTCCAAAATGGGACGATCAGATGACCAGCTGATTTCTTGAAGAAATAGATTCCTAATGTTTCTGAAGAAGGTAAACTTACAGAATTTTACTATTAGCAAACTTTTGGCTTTCTACCTAAAATAATACACTGAAAACACTAATAAAAAGGAAGTTACATTCATGGTAACCTACTCTGAACTTTAAAATGCTGATTATATCATTGAGTAGTACAACTTATGAGGGGATACCTCTTTTTTATAGCATATCAATACATTGGATCTCCAGACTTTTACCTTCTTAGTTCAGCCAAGAGATAAAGGAGTTTTTTAAAGGAAATAATCTATGGTTAATCAAATTGGATCCACTAGCATTTATGATGCATTTGTTTCCCCAGAAGTAATTAGAGTCACCATATTCTTCACTTCATTAGCGGTATGTCAAAGAAACTTACTGAAGTTCATATGTAGATACTAGATTTGCACAAAAGAAACAGAGCCAGATATGCTATTGAGACAGGTCTGGGATATCTGTTTTCAGGTAAAAATGCAAATGCAGCATTTTTAGCAATAAAATGCGTTTATAAAAGTTCTTTGTGCATCTTCCAACCTCTTCCCAGCACAGTCAAATGGACAAATTTCAAAAGATAAAGAGATTGGACTAGTGAGTTAAACACTCAAAGCATCAGCAAGATTAGCATCACCTGGAAAAGCAAACGAAAATATTAACACCCACAAATATAGTTCCACACCCACCGACCCACCCCCCCGAAGGAAATAAGTCTGTTCTGAAATTTCCAGTACCTTGTATTTCTGGGAAGAAATCAACTGCATGTCGATGTCAACCAAGGGAGACCTCACTACAGATCCACAAACTAACACTGGCATGAGAATTGGTCTGGACAAAGCACTTAATACTCTATGCACTTAGCGTCCAGGATATGAATGAGACTTTATGCTCACTGGAGCTAATTTGGGCAACTTTACACTAAGCTGCACTGGGCCAAATAGACCTTCCCTGGGAAAGCCTGGACTCAAGCATTTCAAACATCTGCAATGTGCATATCCAGTCGTGTCCATGGAAAACTTACCACTGAAACAGCTCAGAAACCACTGTCCCATCATGGGCCCCCTGTCACGTAGCAGGTCAAGGAATAAGCTGTACATTGTATCACTGTAGTAAATACTTCTAACCATTGTGGATTAGCTATGAACAGAAAAATGTGATGCACTAGGCCAGCTGAGAGGAAGAAAAACTGTAACATTACAGAATTTAAAATATTATTTAATTTCATTCTCAAAATGGCGAAAGAACCTTTTGGTTTGCTAGCTGCTTCCATTCCTGAGGAGAGGCTATTTCTACTTCCCTCCTAACTGCTTAGCAGCTGACCGAGGAGACATGACAGCTGTTTAGGAGCAGGATTGAAAACATCATTCACTTAAGTTGTTTTTTAAAAATTATTTAACATAAAGAGAGTTTGTTTGCCAGAACTATTTTTCTAAACTCTTGCTGCTCTATTACTCATATGAAAAAGAAAATAAATAGGATAATCTATAACATCACCACGTCTACAATGAAATTATGCCAGAAGATTTTCCCCTGCCTGGCTTCATGTTCATTCAAACACCCAAAGCCAAGTAAATGTCAGGCAGTCAGGACTAAATAACCCCTGAGGAGCAGACGGGATGAAAGATATGCAGACAGCATCCAAAAGCTTCCAGTAAGCATGGAAAGAAGGAAGTTAAGAAGGAGAACACTTTTCAGCTCCAAATATCTTCTTGTAAGCCCAGGCACAGAGACGCTTAGTGATTTTCAACCAGAGCAGAGCCAGCCCACCACACACACAGCGTGCTACTCCTTTTCCTTCCCTTTCCCAACAAAGCACTGGGAATCCCAACAGGATTTCTGCAGGATTGGCACACCGTGCCTTGTCTGCAATGCTGGATCGGTTGGGACATCGCAAAACCTCTCTGCCGGGGGATGCAGCAGGGGTGACCTGAGCCCACGGCTGCCTGCTGGGCTCCCCGGGGCAGCCTGGAGGCTCGGGAGGGACCTAGCGCAGAGCTGAGGCCAGGCTCGCCAGCTCTGCCTGCCTCGCTCAGACAGGTCTGCGTAAGCAGCGGCAGGGCCGTACGTCCCCTCCCTGCAGTGCCCGGGCCCTAGCGCAGCCTAGGCAAAGGCAAGGCTCCGTAGGTCGGGTGCAGAGTGCATATATGAGGCTTGGACACACTGAGCCAAAAAGTGGTGGTGGATCGCTGTCAGCCCCCTGCACCCAGGTCCGCTTGTTCCTCGGAGCGGATGCTGTCCGCTATGGATACTCAGAAACCTTTCACAAACAATGCAGGGTGGGGGAAAAACATCTGGGGAACAGCTGGCGGTGACTGATGTCAGCACAGACAGCGCTCAGTGAAGTGCAGGTGTAGATAATGTGATACTAGTCAGGTGCCAACGTTCTTATTTCTTAAAATTTCTCTTAAGGCCAGTGGATTAAAGTAATATTAATTTGTGAATGAATATATCAAAATTTTACCCTAGGACCTATAGTTTTTCCACCACTACTGTTTACCAAGCCATTCAGAGTTATTTGGCTACATTTAATTTCTTTGGATACGCTCAATTGCTTAAATCCAATTTACCAGACTGGGGCATCAGGCATTTATTCTTCATTATTGTCTGGTTAGGCCGGTCTGGAGGATGCTCTCGAGTGGGGGAAAATAGCAGCTGCAATCTGCCGCTTTAGCAATAGTCATATTCCCAGGCAGATACTGAGGCAAAGTCCAGATGCGAGACAAGGTTCTGATGGGAATGAAAGATGAAGGGTGCCACGATTCAGCCACTAATGGCTCTCCACACACTTGCAATATTAAATTTCAAGACCCAAATATTGTCTTTTTGAGGTGTTGTTTTAACTGACAAATCTTTAAACACAAGTAAATTGGATAGAAAAAAAAAAATGTAGGTCTTTAGCAGCATTAATAGGCTGTTTGATTTTAGTGCATTATCATTTTAGAGAATAAGGTTAAAGCTGCCACAAATGACAACAAGAGGCTGGAAACAGCTAATCGGTGTGCTTGATAAAACAACATTGTACCTTGAGGAAGGACATTAATATACTGCTTGTAACTTTTTTTCAAGTTTCTAAAGTTCTCCCCCCCAGCTCCTGATGTTCTTACCTAATTTCCAAGTCATACTCCTCAGGCCTTAGCATCCTTTTGCAAATGTCAATGTCAGGTCTTCTGTCTGCAGAGAAGAAATGCACTGGAACTCTTCTTACCTGCATACATATTACTTTCCTGTTTCTACTTGGGAGCTTGAAGGCAATGCAATTCGTTTGATTAGTACCACTGAAATATGGACTTCACCTATTGTAGAAAAAGTTAATTTACAGGACCTATAGAACCAATCATCCAAGTATATATGCAGCTTATAGTACCATTTTTTTTCACTATAGTTTATACAAAATCCTAAGGCAATACTGGGCTTAAAGGCAGGAGCACTTAAAATTTTAAATAGGATTTTTATAGTGTTCGTTACAGCCACCATCATTAAGTGGGTTTGGCATATGCAGCCTCTTGTCCGCACAAAAAAAATTCCAAGATTCTCATCCTGTAACTGAAATTACTGTCCAAGAGAGGTTTCTAGCTTACATGTAGCTGATATGTGTGATAGGACACTCGATGTGGCAAGTAGCTAGTCACTAGTTATTGTAGGAAAGCAACAGCAATGTGTATGCTCTCTGTCTAACCACAACACTAAACATCCAGGTCTGCTCAAAATATACTTTTTCCTATGTTAGTCAAAAGCAGCGAGTGGTAGCAAGCATGTTATTTCTTTAGAGGGCATAGGCAGTTCTCAGTCAGCTTCTGTGTCTATTTCTGCAAGCTTACACGAGAGTGTCCTAGCTTAATAATAAAAATAAACATTTTAGGGATACATTTCTGCAGGTAAATTCATTTCCCTGTAAAACAAAGTATACCCAAATGTTATCTCACTTTATAACCGACCAACAAGAACTTACTATCTGCAGTACCTCCTTCTGTTTTGGCTACTTGAAGTCTGAATGATGATTTTTCTGCACCGCAATGTGGGGATCATTTTTTGCCATCCTTCATTTTAATCTAACTTACCACTGAATATTTAAATCTGAGTTGAAAAAAGGTAAAGTGATCTAGAACGGAGCACACTGGACATTTGTCCTTGAATATAGCCTGTCTGGATTGGACAAATAAACAGCTATAGATGGATTTTTTTTTTTTTTTCCAATACTTAAGCATTTTTTCCCCTCATTTCGACAATGTGCTCTTGAGTTTGGCAGTTTGGTTCAAAGAGCAAAGGTGAGACTGGGGGGCTGTTTCTCACCAGGCTGCGCTGGTGTGATGCTCATCCAAAGAGAAGGGCTTCCTATGCAGCAGCTGTGGTTGGGTCTCTCTTCCATTGGCAGGTCAGGGGGTTGAAAGATAAGACTAAGACATTTCATGCCTTCTTCAGCTGAATCATTACATTTCCTAAGGACAGTTTATTTTATCTGTCACTTCTGGGAACAATGAACAGCAGCATATCTACATGAGCAAGAGGAAAACCCAAACCAAGACAATGGCAACTTTTTCCAGGAAGAAAAAAAAAAACAAAACAAACAACCAAACCACAACCCAAACCGGAATGTTTAAGCCAATTTTGTTTTGTTTAGTTAAATTGATCACATCCAAACCAAAATCATTTATGTTTAGCTCTCCTAAGTTCCTCAAGGAATCAAGAAAATTAGTAATGTTTTTGAACTGGCAATTTAATCTGCGAGCAGACTAAAACGGTATAAACAGGAAAGTCACTAAATAATATTTTTTCATACTGTATAGATCTCCTTTCCACACAATTGCAACCTCCTATACGAAGTTGTTTAGCAGGTATCATTTATTATTTATATTATGTTACCTGCTCGTTGGCTCACTTCAACCACACCAAGCCTTTACTACCTGGGCACCACACAAATATATATAAATGACACTTCCTGGAGCTATGTGTGGCAGAGACCATCAGTCACAGTGTACACATGGATGTGAAATTACAGCCCCACTGAGAGCACAGAAGCTTTGTCACTGATTTCAATAGAAGTGGAATTTCACTCACATATATTAAGCCACAAAAAATTAGTTGACATGTTTCCTTAAGGTTAGATAGAAAGAGTCTTTCAAAGTGCGGTGTGGAACACTTAGTTTTCTTTGCTTGAAAGGAGTTTGGTAAACCATGGGTCTGACTAAGCATTTAGTTTTATATATTCCCATTTCTTGTACAAACTCCAAGATTATCCATGTAGGACAGGCAGATTTTCCACTCACAAGTAGAGGATTATCTTCTGTCACCTGGGAAATTGAAAATATTTCATGTGTTCACCCTTATTCGACATGTATAAACAAATATATACAAAACATAGCTTATGAAAGGAACAAATTATTTTTCATGATGAATATATTTATTATGTATTTGATGATTGCTAATGAATATATTCATGTTGCCCCTTTGGGATAGCTTTGAAATTCCGACTATTTGTTAATTGCATGCAATGTAACTGTGTCACACATTATACACTGCATAACAATCCAACAAACAACAGTCTAATATTACATGAGACAAATAATTTTCTAACATCAGAATAACATTCATGTCTTTTTGCTAAGGTGTCTGTTCTCTAGCTCTGTAGCTTTATTTCAGTATCTCTCAATTTAAGAAAATTAGATTAAGGCAGGCCTTAGAGTAATGCAGTCTTACCTCCTGTTCTGCTCCAGCACCTAGAAGATGTGCTCTGTGGGAAGTCCATACACTCCACAGTGATTATATGAAACTAATAAAACGATTAATGTATGAGACAGAAAAAAACTGGCTTTCAAAAACAAACAAATAAAACCCCTATAACCGATGATTTTCTTTAAGCTTTTTATCATGGTATAATAGTATGAAGACGTGAGACCTGTTTTTGATATTCTGTTTTGTGCTGGCACTAATGCCAAAACAGAAGTCTTTTTCCCCATTTGCCTTTACAAAACAAAACTAAAACAAACAAACAAGTGAAAAATATACAGAAAGCCACTTAGATCTTCTAGACATCTTTGCAGGGAGTCGGTCTTTTAAATCAGACCTCACTGGGTGACTACAAACATGCAGCAAGACCAGCGCTCAGCACTTCGGTCCCCACACTGCCGGGCGCAAGCTCAGCCCGTGTTCTCAGTGGTACGAAGGCACGCACGGGCTGAGCAGCTGAGGTTCAGATGTCTTCCAGGGGAAGTTACCAGACTATTAGGCCTGTGGCAGAAGGATCTTAGCCTGTCACTCTGAGTCACAAAAAACAGAAAGCATACATGTAGGAGTTAGTAACCATGCCACTAGTTCAGCAGGTTTGCATCCAGTGCTATGAGATGAATAAGCTTGACAGAAGGGATATAGCCAAGGTCCCATTTCCAGAGATCACAAAATTTCAGTCTGGGATTCACCTGCGACTGTCATAGGGGGAAAAAGTGTTACACTATGAATATTTCATTATGAAAGTGAGAAAATGCTTTCCCCTCCAGCAGATTTCGTTAGTTAGCACTTTTCATCTCTAGCCTTCACAGCAAAATCCCAGGTTGAATTTCATGCTCCCTGAAATATGTTGAAGGAATTCCCCCCTGCTCACCACAAAGGCACTTTCTGTGGTATACCATGGAAGGAAGGACGGGAAAAGAAAAATCAAAGATAATTAGAAGAGGAGAAAAATGAATAAAATATCACTAAGAAAAGCCCTGCTGTGGTGCATCAGGGAAATCAAGGAGAAAATCAGTACCTCAAAGACCTCTCTTTCAGCCTAGATTTTTCCTTATGCAGCATAACTAATCTATGAGGTAATGAATGTATTAGCAAATGACTTTTAGTATAAAATGTAAATATAAGAATAATATTTAGTTATTCCAACATTCATATCTGAATATTTCAAAACATTCACCTCAACAGTCTCATGTTTTCTCTCCATCTTTCACCCTCACAAAGAGAAGACAATAACCATTCATGAGGTAAATTGCAATATGTGATTTTAAAAATGTTCATGCACCATTGACAGCAGATTGACTGAAGAGAGTATTTGACTAGCTGTACACTTACCTATTTTAACACACAAATATCTGGTCTTTATGAGCATTTATAGTGCATATATGTCCCAGAACATTATAAAATTCTGCACACCACACTATGTAAAGGGAATTTCTTGAATGGACCAGTCTTAAATTTACCATTTAGTTTATTCTTTGAGACAGTCTTGGCACCTTTGCTTTAACAACTAAAGTGTACATCAATTTGCTCATTTTCTGTCTGAACTGTAAATTGCTTATGCATTATTTTCCCCAGACATAGGCTTTTTCAATAGTCATAAGTCAATTATTTTTGAAGTTTTATTTGACTTATATGTAGATCTCAGTTTAGGAAATCTTTGTGCAAGTTTGAAACAAAGTTACTTTATCGGATGTGGAGGACACAATCCTGAAAGGATTTTCTAATTAACAGAAATTAAAGGCTTTTTTAACTAGAAGAAACAAACACCCTGAATTAAATCTTACAGTGCATAGATAACATAACCATCTTTATTTTAATTTTAATCTTTTTTTTAATATGTATATTTCAGTGTCAGAATTTTTTGTTGTTGTTGTTATATCCACTTTAGGTCTTAACTCTAAATATTAATAATCAGTAACATCAAACAGAATAAAATAAAGTCGAACGCTAAATTGGGGCAAGGTAAGGCGGTCCTTGTGCAAGAACAAGCAGAACACCAGTGCACTCAAGTTATGATAACTTTCAGTGCTTTGCATAGAACAATAAAATCTATAAAAAAGGGTGAGCGGTCTTTGTGGGTGGGAAACCTCACTTCTGGAAGAGTGGCTGAAGCGCAGTCTTTCTCCCTTTAACCCACAGAGTCAAAGGAGAGGGATAGGTTCGGGACGCTCGGGCTCTGGGACAGGACAGGGATTTGCTGCCCTCTGCTCTTCCTACCCAGCAGCAGGAGAAGAGGTTTGTGCTCTGTCTCTGCCCAAAACCTCAGCTACGGGACTCTGGAGAAGGAACTCAGGTGGATACAAAGTGCATTTTAAAAAATTAAAATAAAAATAAGGACAGCTATTACCATTAAAGGAATTTCAAGGAAAAAAAAAAAAAAACCATCCAGAAAGAACTTATGGCCTCCTTTGGAAATGTCCCTGTTTAGCTTTCTACACACATCGTGCATGGAAGAAATGGGAACTCAGAGCTCTTCCTCTTCTAATTTGCAGGTGATTATAAGGCTACAGGGAGCTGTCAATTGTTGGAATATCCCTAGTATAATTACATTAACCTCATCTGGTGAAATCTGAGTGTAAATTACTTCTTCACTTAATAAGAAGATTTAATTGAAGTTGTTCTCAGTCACCGTATGACAGATTTCTTAGGGAAGGTTTGATATTATATATATTTTTAATGATGCTTGAGTTTTGAAAGAATCAATTGAAAAGGAATTTTACATCTCGGTGATTTTTAAGAATGGACTTCAAAGAAAGCAGGAGAAATAAGTATTCTTGTCCTCATTGCCTTCTATAAATGGCTGTGATCTTTAGCCATGGTAAATGAGAGCAGGCACACAGCTTTATGAATTAAGGTATCAGCCAGCCAATTAGCCGAAGAAATAACATCCTTCCCCTCAGGATGGATTCATCTCTTTCCAGTTATAGCAGCTCAAATGTCATATATGTAGTAAATGTTGTGAATGAGGAAGAATCAACACCTCTTTGCCTTATTTTAAACAGGTTTTTTTTTTTTTGGGGGGGGGGGGGG
>VXAL01004420.1:61442-87837 GCA_013399475.1 Chauna torquata
TTTTTTTTTTTGAGTAATTACATTATTTGATCACCCAATGCAATTTCCTGCCTCCTCCAACAATGGCAGAGATGGGGGCAAAGTACTTTCCCAAGTTTTTAGAGAATATTATAATGATTGGCTATTAAATTTTTCCCTGTCTTTGAATTTTTGTATGCCTTTTTATAACACTTCATTGCTAAATACATGTAGTGGTATTTATTTCCTTTAATAAACCTTGTAGTGATTGAAGACGAGAGACAACTGTAACCGAAGTTTCTCTAGTTCAGAAAATCTATCACCTTTTTGATTTATCTTTGAGCTGAACAATACCATTCATAACTTCTGTGCAGATCATTTTTCTCAAAATGTTTTTTTTTTTGCTAGAAAATATTTAAATGTTCTTCTGTATATAAAATTTTCTGTCCTTTTTGTTAAGTACTGCGAAGATGGAAGACGCAAAAGGAGAAATAACATATCTTATTAAACTGATAGATACGCTATTGGTCACAAAAGCCTTTCCTCATCTCAGGGAATGTTTGTGTGTCAGTTTTTTCCCCCATCTGTATCAGTTGGTCTAATAAAGCATATGACCGTACACTGCAAACCTTGTCTCCCTTATATCTTTGGAGCAGAGCTAAAGCAGTACAACTATTTAAAAAATTAAAATAATTACCAAAATCTATTAACAATTTCAAAATGTTTCCTTACTATAAAAAGAAACTTTTGTTGAATGGGGAGCAACTGTTCTGTTGAAAAGGTTGATACCACTATCATGAAAATCTTACTGAAAAAGATTGGTTAATTTCAAAGCCTCTAAAGTGAAAACAGCTTTTTGAAAAAATAACAAAAGGATGATAAGCTATAACTGGAATCTGATGCTAGACACATTTCGGCTAGAAATAAGATGCAAATGTTTAACAATAAGAGTAATTAACCATGGAGTAAGTGACATCAAGATGAAGACAGGATGTTTCCTAAGAGGTATCTTTTAGTTTAGCCATATTTATGGAACTGGAAGCAGGAATTAATTCAGGGAAGTGCATCCATTAGATGCCATGGATGAGTCAGCAACGTCTCAGAGACGGCAGCATCAATCTTCCCATGAAACTATCATGTAGCACTTTGTCTATTACAAGCAGATCATTGACCACAGACATTAATATCTACCTTGCTCTGTATTGTAAAATGTCCTGAAACTAAGCTGGTAATGACCTAACAAATTCAGCTGAAGTGTCTGAATCATGACACTTTTGCAATCATTTTTCCTGGCTAGGATCACTTACAAAAAAACAGGTTTCTATCAGGACTGTTAGCATGAGATGATGGTTATATTAACAAGTCTCTCTTATTTAAGGGTAGTTGGCTGCTGCTTCTCCCAGAGTGAAGCATGAGTAACACCATAACAAAAAAACAAGCAAAACCAAACAAAATGATGAAAACAAAACAAAACAAAACAAAACAAAAACAAAACCTCTCCCGCATATTACGCAGTCACAAGTACAGGCCAAAAGTTTGTTAAACTGCTGCTTAACATTAAATTTCTGGAGACAATATCTACCCTTATTAACCCTTCTAGTACCAGAGCAAAGACAGAGGTACATCTTGAGTGCAGCAACAAGAAAAGGAGTTTTCCAGACAAAGTTGGGGTGCACTGACCATGGGACATGCCATTATTTACCTTCCGTGCTTTCCCTGTAAGGAGAATCTAGCAGGTTTTCATGGCCAACCTGAAATACCATCAATCTTTATTGACCCACAGTGGCAGCTAATAGATGTTTAAAAGCAGCAAATACATATGGTGTCACAGATGTGACTGTTATGGGTTGAACTCAACAAGCTGCCACCTTCAGAAACACGCACCGATCTCTACCTATTCATCCTTATTGTCATTGCCGTGGGTTTCCTACGATGTATCGCATTGCCATGCTTACTGGAAAAGAAACACAGACATTTTCACATTAGGGACCTTCAACAAATGACATAACGAATTAGTCTGCTAGTCTCAGTCTGCAAATACCCAGATTCCTTTATTAGTGGTTTATACTTTAGTTGAAGGTAAGACCTTCCTATCTTAACCACAGATACCTGGGTCTGTGGCTGAGATTAAAGACATGATTATTTTGTAACATGGGACTAAGAAGCTTTGTTAAACTCTAGTTTAAGCTACTAATTAGCAACATCTTGCAAAACTGACCATATTAGTAACGACTTTTAAATATTTTTCAACACATACTTCTACCTATCTGTGCAGAAACATATGCTGAAGTGATTACTAGTCAAAACGTTAGCAATATAAAACAGATTGCGTCACCTTTTCCACACATCCTTGTTCAAGACCCCTGGTTCGCCTCTAACTTTAAAGGTTAACTTGTTGACGAAAATGTGATGAGGGCTGGTATTCTCAACTCTGAATCTGGGAGTTCAGCTGAGTTAGGAGCTGCCCATTCATTTAGCAAGAATAGAAACCATCCTGCATATGTGTCATTGCTTTTACTGGCCATTGGCACAGAAGTCTGCAAAGCAAGGCTCCATTTCTTTGGACCCAAATGAGAAATAGTAGAACCATCACTAATAATTTTTTTTTCCTCCTATGTAAAAACGCATTCAGATTCAAAAAGTGACAAATTGAGGCAGTAGCTTCAAATTCCTTCTGTTTACTGCACAGAAATTATTTACATAAAGCAAGTGTACACTCAGTATATTCAGGTACATCAACAATGTTATTAATTTGGAAATAAAATGACTTTCAGACTTCAGTAACAATACTGATGCTTCCTTTCTTTCTTGTAATCAGACAACTGAATTCCGACTGCAGCAACATATGTGACTAAATAAGATTATGTCTGTAGTTTCTGATATTATTGATAAGCGTCTGAGTTCCCTTTAGTATGATACTTCTAACTTTTGTTCACATTATTTCATTACCTGTAATGGAGGATAATCGGAAACAGGATCAAATAGTAGATTTTAATCCTTTTTTTAAAAAAGACTTTATCATGACAGTCACTTTATTTTAACATCATCTTTTGACATGAGATCATTGTGCTGAACATTACTGAAAAGTGCCTTGTGAAGGAGCAATTACCGAGAGTAAATGGAATTCTAAGCAGATTCAAAGAGAAAGATAACAACAAGCAGCAAAATGTACATTAGTGAAATAAAGCTAAATCAAATAAGGATTAGAAGAAGCTGAATGATCCTCAAATAATGTAGTATTCTAACTGCTTAATTAAAAAATGGTTTTCATGCCCAAGAGATTTTGTTGCATTATAGCTCAGCCGTAGGATACGCAAGGGAGGATAACGGGGCCCCTCTATGCCGGATTCCTCTAGGTGCTACTGTAACACAAATAATCAAGGAGAAGGCCATTCTAACAGCAAGCGAAATTCACAGTGATGCCCTACATGCTGACACTGTGAAGACCTGTCTAGGGGGGAGTGCGGGCCCTTGCCTGGCAGCAGCCCTGGCAGGGCTGTGCCTGGGCACGGAGGGGCTTCGCGCTGCCCTCGGGGCGCAGCAAGGCTGGCCTGCGCAGCCCCAGCAGCTGGCACTGGGCTCCAAACCTCGGCGCTCTCCAGCGAGGGAGGTCTGTGCCGGGGTGCAAGACCTGCTGACTTTGATGTATAGGTTTTTCTCCTAATGAAATGAAACTCCTGATCTTATCAACTTCTATGTATCGCACAAGTTCCCGCAGTCTTGAAACTTGCTTGGATGAATTGCAGAGTTTAACAAGTATTCATTAAAATGTCACGCAGCTGAAGAAAGGGCTGGAAAGTTTCTTTCAGCCAGTCTAGGACTAGCCTTTTCACTGCCCATGCCATTTCATTTGTTACCCTTGAAATTTGTCTTATTCCTGATGGAAAAAACCTTACTTCTGACACTAGCCCTTATCAGTAGACATAGTAACAAAATATTTATTTTGTTAAAAATGGAAGGGAAGTGCTTTGTGTAATAGGAGCTTCTAAGTCCTTTTTATAAATTTTCATCAGACTAGCCCAAGGTGCATAATCCGTGTATAATCATCATAAAGTCAACTCCAAATCCTGCCTCCCCGCATCATCTGAGAAGCCCCACTGCCTGAAAGAATAACCTAGGCACTGCGCATACCAGCTTAGCTTGATGAGGGAATGATGCTTTTGCAGGTTAGTGGCTGAAAGGTGGGGAGGATAAAATACTGACATCTTACCTAATTAAAGGAGTCTTGTCCCTCTTTTCACCCCTCTCGCTCTCCACAAACCTGCTCTTCCCCAGCACAGAAAGGTAGAGCTCTAGTCTCCCCTTGCTGTTTCACAGGGTGGCTGACCCGGGAAAGATTTACATAGAAAATGGGTCTTATACCATGTAGCATAGTAACAGCTTACAGAGTAAATCAAGCTGAGTGCGTGGCAACAACCTGCTCTAGGTTTTATCATTTCTTTGAGCGAGACTTTCGGCTCACAGGATAATGCTGTCTAGCACATCAGGGGGTTAGTCTGTTAGCCTTGTAGCCAGAGCAGCTACACCTCCTGAAACAAAATGTCTGACTGAAGAGCAGGCAAGCAGTGAGTTTAAACTCCAAGACAAGGTACTGAATAAAGCTATAGCTTCTGTGATCTTGTTTTGACTCACCAGCTACTATAAAAGAAGACTACCAATTCCCCTGCCAGTTCTGTCATGAGCTTTTAAGGAGATATTCTTGAAAGACTGCTGCATTTTACTAAAGTCACAAGAATTCGCAGACCACATAACATCCACATGACCTTGGCCCAAGTTTAGCCAAGAGGAAAACGTCAGGAGACCCTTTATAGCCATAGACCTGACCGCAAGTTTAAAACATGATTTGTTATCACAATCGATGGGAATGAAGGTCCCATCCTGAAGGAGAAGGTGGGAAATTCCCAAGCCAAAGAAACTCCAGATTTATGCAGCTGACTTAAACAGAGCTAGGTTTTCACACTTGCCATTAATTTACACAAAACAGCTGTTCTACAGTCATAAACAGGAAGTGTTAGTATGTATTTTTAAAATTAGGCTTTGAAATACACCACAAAAACTTCAGACACTAACATTCAAAACACTAATTATTCAATCAGGATGAGATCATGTTCGCTTCCAACAGAGAACATTTTGTTTGACATGCCAGCTCAAGGCTTCTACGTACTTGGCTACGTTGTTCCTTGTGAAATTACATACATTGGAGGTTTGAATAACACACTCCAGGTTAGCTATGAATTGGTAAGCATTGTTTGAAAATGAATTTCTGACTACAAAAGGCTGAGCTGCGTTGGCAGGCATCCTTGAATTTGACAACTGATGTGTAGAGGGTAGAAGCAAAGCACTATTTTTTTTTTTCTTGGGGGAAATTCTCTAAGGGAGTTCCCAGACAATGTTGCAAAAAGAACAATACTGACAAAGAAGTATCTACAAATCTACAAGTCATTACGTTGCTAAAAGCCAAAAGAGAATTAGAGTCTGCTGTCATTGCTGTTTGTGTTATAGTGGCTTATAGACTTCCTTATCAATGGACATCCACAATGTGCATATGGAACGTACAGACAACATTTTGCATGTCTGTGGGGAGGAAAGGAGGAAGAGAATTTGCCCAGGACTTTCTCAGCAGCACTCAACATCTTGCATGATCAGCTCAACTTATTTACCTGAAAGCACCACGCTTAAAATAACCTGATGCTCTTTACTGACTTCTGTATCTCTGACTGCATATCTAAGCAATCATACTAAAACCAGGTTCTAAAATATTTTCATCTGACTAATCAAAATGAATTTTACATATTGAAATGACATTTCTATAGCTGTCGTGTGCTAAAGAGGAGAGGGGAAGAAGGGAGGAGGGAAGGATGATGGGGAACAGGGATAGATTTCTGTTTACTGTTTTCCAGGGTTATTGCAATCCTCTTGCTCTATAAACTCTCTTCCTTCCCTTAACCCTCCCATGCTATCAGTCTAAACAACCATTCCCCTGAGAGAGGAGGATGATTCATTTGCTTCTGTGACATTTTTAAGGGATAACTTTGAAACCTGCAGAACCTTTAATGCCCAAAATTCCAAGTGCACTGATCTCCTGAAAGATACTTTCCTCTCTTATTGATCTTCCCAGGTTTTAGTGGAATCATAGCATGGATATGACAGTTTAAACTCTTTTAAAGTTAGCAAATTGTTTTGTCTATAAAGACAGCATTCTAAATTTTAGCTATTTAAATTATATACCTAAAACTTTTTTTTCCCATCCAGTTCTAGGAGACCTTGCTAAACTAACCCTTACATATTCCTCGACATCTCTCTATACAACTACTGTCATGAAGTGTCACCTCCTAATCAAATGTGTCTCACATGCATGGGCAGTTAATCATCTTCATACCTCATTCTACTACAAAATTTATTCAACTGCTATGTAAGTAAAGAATTCTTAAATGTATTAATTCAATACATTGCTTCTAATAAACTATATGAAAAGGTTTCAATAAATTCAAGCAGAAAACTCATCTGAAGACCAGAATATGAAAGAAATTAATATTTTAATATGAATAATAAAGGCTTTGCTAGATATTTGCCATTTTAAAATATTTTACTTGTGTATATCCTTTACAAGGGTAGGTAATCTACTCTCCTTAATAAGCATGGAAAAGTTGTTGCCTAGGATAATTCATTGCCCTGTGCCTCACTCATACACAAATAGTGAATTCTCTAATAATGCCGGTGGGTGATAATTAAAATCATAAAGAAGAGATCTTGACTTCGATATCTTAATCCTACTTGAGAAGTTGCTAAACTTAAAAAGAGACTTTTGAGAATTGTCATTTTATATCACATGAATGTCGGTCTTTGCCCACTAAGCTTTTGTCCTTTTGACTCATTAGTGACCCACAGCTCTGCTTCTGCCTTTCCCCAGAAATATGCTCTTCTGTGTGGATCTGAGCAACACTAGCTGAGGATAAGATGGGTCAGGGTCCTGCCCTCTTTTCTTACAAATCCTCAGGCTCAGAGCAATCATCAGATGGTAAGGCATGTATGTAAGAGATTTCAGCCTATGAATTCCACCCTCTAGGCACTATGCATTAGTCTACAGCCTGAGGCATCCTCCAGCCCTTTCATTGAAGCTTTCTCTTAAATAAAAACAAAGATTACCTGGGAAACAGATTGTGCAGGAACAGCGTGAGGCAAAAATTACATGGTCTCATAATTCCAGCCATATTGGAGGGAGGAGTTCATGGTCTTTCTTCAGTCAAGGGTTGCCTACTATGAAACAGAGGTGGGCTGCTGGGACCCCCAAACAGATCCTGTACTCCCTGCGTCCAGGGAGCAAGTGCCCACAGTGCTGAACGCCACTTGTTATTTTCTCATAGTTCAGATTTTCAAGGACACTCAAATAGATCTGATGTTGGCATTTCTCATAAGGGAAATCATCAGCTACAGTGTTTCTTTTCAAGTGTCCTGTCATTGTCATTCCTTTTGGAAGTAGTGAATAATAGGCAGTAGCAATCAACGTGAATTAACTTGATATTATGGCAGCTCTCGAGCAGAGCTCCAGAAGGGTTCCTTGCAGGTATAACAGCATTAAGACATTAAGGAAAGTCATCCATTGTTTTAAATCTGTATGACATCCTATTTGGTCCGCTTATTACATGACCTTGTATTACTGCAACGTATGCCTCTAAGTGAAACAAAACAACAACAACAAAACAAACAAACAAACAAAAAGAAATGTTATTTGGAGACCTTTCTCACATAAAGAGGTATTGATTCACTGTATCAAGATCACTTACGCAATCAGATTGAAAACTTGGGACAAAATACTTTTGCCTGAATAGACACCACTCTAGAAATTTGAATTGTTGGTATTACACCTCCAAGGTTCTGCATATCTCATAGAATGGCTTGGGTTGGAAGGGACCCTAAAGATCACCCAGTTCCAACCCCCCTGCCATGGGCAGGGATGCCAATAGATCAGGTTGCTCAGGAACCCATCCAGCCTGACCTTGAACACCTCAAAGGATAGGGCATCCACAACTTCCCTGGGCAACCTTCCCTGTGCCTCACCACCCTCTGAGTAAAGAATTTCCTCCTAACATCCAATCTAAATCTCCCCTCTTTTAGTTTAAAACCATTCCCCCTTGTCCTATCGCTATCTGTCTGTGTAAAAAGTCCTTCTACATCTTTTTCATAATCCCCCTTTAAGTATTTGAAAGGCTGCAATGAGGTCTCCCCAGATCCTTTTCTTCTCCAGGCTGAACATCCCCAGCTCTCTCAGCCTTTCTTCATAGGAGACGTGCTCCAGCCCTCTGATCATCTTCATGGCCCTCCTCTGGACCAGCTCTAACAGGTCCATGTCCTTAGTGTGCTGGGGCCCCCAGACCTGGATGCAGTACTCCAAGTGGGGCCTCATGAGGGCAGAGCAGAAGGGCACAATCACCTCCCTCCACCTGCTGGCCATGCATCTGTTGATGCAGCCCAGGATGCAGTTGGCCTTCCAGGCTGCAAGCACACACTGCTGGCTCATGTCGAGCTTCTCATCCACCAGAACCCCCAAGTCCTTCTCCCAGTCTGTATTCATGTCTGGGATTGCCCCAACCAAGGTGCAGCAACTTGCACTTGGCCTTGTTGAACTTCATTAGGTTCACGTGGGCCCACCTCTCAAGCCTGTCCAGGTCCCTTTGGATGGCATCCCCCCCTTCTGTTATATCAACCGCACCACTTGACTTGATGTCATCTGCAAACTTGCTGAGGCTGCACTCGATCCCACCGTCTATGTCATTGATAAAGATATAAAACAACACCAGTCCCAAGACTGACCTGAGGGACACCACTCATCACTGGTCTCCACCTGGACATAGAGCCATAGACCACAACTCTCTGGATGCAGCCACCCAGCCAATTCCTTATCCACTGAGTAGTCCACCCTTCAAACCCACATCTCTCCAATTTAGAGATCAGGATGTCACGTGGGACCACGTCAAAGGCCTTACAGAAGGCCAGGTAGATGACATCGGTTACTCTTCCCTTGTTGACTGATGCAGTTACTTCATCATAGAAGGCCACCAGATTGGTCAGGCACAATTAGCCCTTGGAAATTTATGTATGAATATAATATAAGGACAAATTTGCATGATTTGTCCTCATATTATACTCTGGTACATTTTACAACAATTCTGGGATAGGTTTTATGATCTTTTTGAGTGAAGTGGCATTTAAGTCTTTCTAAAATGTAAATACAACCACTTCAGAGAAATTTACATTCACAAGGTGTATCACAACCAAGGAATTAAGCTTTATGATACTATGATATTTTATACCCTATAACAGGATTATATTGTCAAAAGCGTAGCATCTACAGTTGGTGTTAATTCCCAGCAGAACTCAGTTCTCCCTTTGGGTGAGGTTTTAAAATCCTCAACCTTGTTACTTGGTTTTGGTATATATTTGGGTTAATGAATATTCAACAGCATAGTGTCCAGTAACGGGTACTTTTGGACTTGAGCACTGTGAAAAGACAGAGTTGAGGCAACAGCTGCATTGAAGAAAGCTGTATTTAGCTGATTATTTATAACAAGTAGGAAGTGATGTACATTTTAAGACTGGGCTTGAAGACAAAAAAAATAGGGCAAGAGATTAAAATGAAGTCTGAGACCTGCAAGCACAGGCATTTTTATAATTCACAAAATTATAGTTGTTTAGGGAGCAAAGAAGCATAAGAGATAAGACAATGACTGAAGACACATAAAGAACAATTTTATCATTATTATTGTTGCTTTTTAGAAAAAGATGGCATTTCAAAACCAGTGATGGGTCTAAATGGCATAATTTTTATTTCACATGAATTGACCAAAGGATGTAAATGAGAGTAGTCAGGAAAACTGCTCTGTAATTACCTTGGAATGAGGCAGCTTGCCTATTTGCATTAAAAAGGCCAAAAACCTTTTGCATTTTGGTAAATTAGCCCTGTGGTCAAATCCACCTTTGAGGGTTTTCCTTTTATTTTTTCCTTTATATTTTAATATTACTATAAGTTACATTTAAATCTTAAACACATCTCTTTTCAACTAATTTTTGTCTTGGAAAATGGTCACTCATAATCAGAGGAGCTGGAAAGAGATGGGCGTTCCTTCAGAGATGGATCCCATCTTCTAGAAAAATGGAACTTTAGAATTCATGAGTAAATATGAAAAGCTAGTATTTCACATAGAAAAAATTTCAAAGATTTTAAGATAATTTCAAAATATTTCATAGAGGTGTCAAAACAAAGATCAGAGATGTCCATTTATTACACAAATGTATAATAATATTAAAATTAGTAGTTTAAAAACATGCTTGTCAATTAAATTAATAAACACCTTGAGGAAGACCGTATCAACTTTTTAACTGTTCTTTTGCACTATTTTAAAAATAATTCTATGACATAATTATGAAAAAAATTTTTTTTTTTTTCTCAACTAAAAGGAAGTACTGTGAGTCAGAAGATCTGGCTCTGGCCCCAGATATGTCCTATGATTAATTGTCCTGGATACATTCTGTGTGTATCAGGGTTCTTTTTCTCTAAAATGAGGATATTTATCTAACTCAGAAGAGTTTAGGTTTTGGACAGCGGTCCAGATTCTTACTGTGTAGTAGCTGAAACAATACGTGTATATGTTCCATGAACATTGTTTGGGGTGCTTAAGGATAAATATAAATTACAGTACTTTTTTAAATAGTCAGAAGTGATTGTTGTTAAAACAGTTGTCTCACTGAGATTTACTTTTTAGGCAGTTTAGTGTACATTAGGAGAGCAAGAAAAAAAAAGTTCTCAGTTCCCTGCAAACAGAGATGTTAATTTCATTTCCTGAACACGTCCTGCAAACACATCTATTTTACATTCAGGTCACAGTTCAGAGTATACCTTTCTGAAAGCTTATTTATTTATTTATTGTTAATAGCTTTTCATCTAGCTCAAGCCATCACTGCCTAACAGCCACCCCTGTACCTCTACCCTCACACACTTACCCCAGAGCAAGCTGCCCCCTCCCTGGGGTGGCTGCAAACTAAACCCCAGCCAGGAGGGGATTTGGCTGAACAGGAGCATCTATTTTGCTGGGTTACCTTTCATGCAGCAACCTGGTCCAGTGCAATGGGAAGCCATTTCACCTCTTATGCCAAGGTGTTTTGGAAGGTAGCAATGAGTGGCAATGACCACCTTTGTGTGCTGAAATACGCAATGCTGCCTCAAAACGTGTAACTACAGCAAATGCCAATCTTGAGACATATTTGAGCATCAGAACTTATAAAGCAAAGCAAATGTAAATGCCAAGTAGAACCTCACCTGGTGGTGATGTATCCTTGAGCAGGTTGCATGCAAGGAGAAGGCCCCTGTGGAGGAGCAAAAGGGCAATTACGTCTCCTTCAGAGATTTTCCTGGAGCAAAAAAGCAGGTTCTGCATCTGCACAGCATCCTGTCAGGAATATTGCACACAGTGGGCACTTTTCACACTTCCACACTAATAGTGCAGCCATAGGATTAGTAACATAGGGCACAAGAGCATACACATTTTATCACATCTTAAACTCTGTGGCATAAACTGATTACTTCTACAGTTGGGCATTTCTGCTCATGTCCAGTGTTAGCTGACTGGCAGTAAAGAATATAATATCTGATATTAGTTATTTGAAGACAAGATCTTATTTTGTGGGTGTTGAATTAAGTTTCAGTTGGAAATTAGAGCTTTTTGTAACTATGAGGGAGTTTGATTTAATGTACAGGATGTGTATAAAGGTCATAAGAGAAAAATGAGGCAACAGTAGATTATGTATTATTTATGGATATGGAGAGGAATAAATATTCATAATTCAAGGAAAACAGATAACATGAGGCTAAGTTATTGAGTGTTGTCTACTTAAAAAAAAAAAAAAAAGAAAAAAAAGAAAATTCCTTTTAAATGAAGAGAGATTATTCCTTCCTGTATGTGTAAAGACAAGTTAGAAAAGTGTGATTTGTTTGACTGTGACTCATCCCTTCAACATTTGACGGATATGAATCAGATGACCTTCCCCTGGGAGCATAAGCTGAAAACAAACTGAAGTTTCTGATTGTTTAGAAATCTTCAAAGACAGTTCTTGTAGTCAACAAGATCATCTTCATTTAGTGCTCATTTTTGTTGTTGTTGTTGTTGTTGCTTTTTCCTAACCTTATCAACTACAGTCAAAAAGTATTTTTCCCTGATAATGACTTCTCTCTCCAGTCTGGAGTGAGCAAAGTACTTAACAGATGATGCACTGGACAAGAGGATGGAAAACCAAGAAAGGAGGAGGACTCCAGCTGAGCGTGTTGATGGTTGACTTGACACACTGTGCCAGAAGAGGAACGTCGAGGGGCACTGAGTGTGAGAACACTTGAGCAAACCAGTAAATAGCCCTGTGAAAAGGTTTGATCTTCAATTCGTGGACAAGTCACTCACTGAGAAGGTCTCCCTGGAAACCTTTTTTCATTTTTATGAAATGTTCTCCATCCACCTTATGGACAATGACAAAGTTGATTTGTAATCACTCCTATTCCTCTAAGGCATTTAATTGACCTTGGGATGAGGTCAAAAAGTCAGAGCAAGGAAGTTGCCAACAATGAAAAAAAGTTCTTTTTATTCCCCCAGTTGCTGTTTTGTCTTTTACACTTTCTGAAAGTCAGCCTATCCTAGTCAATAAACCTAATAGTAAGTCAGCCACAGAAAATTTGGGACTAAGCTTAGGATCTCCCACAGCAGTGAAGAATGCAGCTGTGGGCTTGAAGAAGTCCACGAGAAGAACAATTTCCATTTAATAGATAGCCATTCCCAAGCATTTCCATATGGTTGCTCATCTCTGTTTGTCTCTAGATATATGTCTTGCAGAGGAGGAACTAAATTCCAACTGTTCTAAGAACTGCAAAAGACTTTCCAGCCCCATCAGTGACATTTTATATCCTCTTAGTCATAAGACAGTGTTCTGCCTTAGTTACCTCAATTTAAAAAAGAAGATCTTCTTCAGAAACTGCAGGAGAACCTAAGCAGACTTTTTGCGACTATAAATGGATTTAAAACAGTAAAGTACTGACATTAATTTCAGTGTGGTTGGGGAAAAGTGAAAAATAGTAACACAAACAGAGCAAAGAGAAACGTGGAAAGCTAATGAAATGGGAGTTTACAATGGTACACAGCTAGGGGAATGGAAAAACCTCGCTTGTACTCACCACTGTCAAAGCATTCCACAGAGGGCCATGTGCTCTACATGGCATTTGGGTGCATTACAGTACCTCTGAAGGTTCACTCAGCCTTTGCTCTTTGACAAAGATGTTGCACAATCTGATTTTGGCCACAGTTTGGTAAAATTACAGGTGTCAAATAACAGTCTCTAATTGTCTGAAAGGTGAAACAGTGCAGGAGGGTGAATTAAGAGATATACAGCTCTAGCAATAATAGGATGCAAAGAAAAGAGGACTATTTTGGCTATTTTCTTAGGGAAAAAATACCTGACAGTGAGATGGCTTGAGCTGCATCCTCACTTCTGTGTCCCTTCAGAGATACCTTCCTAGTTTGAGATTTTTAAATTGAAAGAAACAAAGTACCAGCAATGATGTTCTGGGAAACAGCCTTCTTCTAACATGAAGATGTATAAATGGCAGAGTTCTTTGCTAAGCTTGATGGAAACAAGAGGAAGATTTAAGATTTACCTTTAATAAGGAAGAGTAAAAAATGCTGGTTAATGAATTATTCTAATAAAACTACCAGAGCGTTTCAGAAATGAGAGCAAATACCCTTAGTTATTAATCTTTGACAATTCATTCTAGTACAAATCCCAGAGCATCACTTTGTTAGCCCTCTCTCCCCTCCTTTTTGACGGATTCTAGCAGTGGCTCAGCACGTTGCTAGAAGCTGATGAGGTCTCACAGGAAGCTGAGAAACTGTAGTACCATAAAAGATGGGGAAACACATATAAATAATTTACGGCCAGCATAACATGAAGAGACTCCTTAGATTAAGATTCAGGAAATTCAAAAGCAACAATTTGAAACAAAGATAATATATTAAATTACTGGTTTCCCTTGCCTTTCAGAATTTTGTGTCCATTTTCTATCTTGTTCGCATTTTGCTACCTCCCAATGGATAACACAGAACAAAACTAAAAAAAAAAAAGTAAAATTTTTGATAATAACAAAACACCTTTTAAGAACCTCCCAAGAGAAGACCTTCATTTTACAGATAGTAGGATCATTCTTGTTAAAGAGAGTGGATGTTTATATTGCAAGAAGACATTTGTCTTAATGCAAAACTAACCCAAAGGTTAAATTTTTTTCTGTATTTGGTTAACATAATTGCATCTGTAACTGCACCTTCCAAATAAAATGTTAATGCAAAAACATGAAGTCTCACTACAGAGGCAAATTATGGCACAGTTCATACTTGCACTCAAATGATGTGGTTACAGGATTGAGAAGGCAGCCACAAGGAGTACTACGGAGAACGTGGTAGTGTGCCTTCACTTCCCGCCTCCCAGTGTTTCTAACAAAAAGGGTTAAGGGCATAGGTGATCTCCCTTCACTTCTGCAGAATCTCCTGCTCCACAAACACAAATGTTTACTGCTTTCAGAAGATGCATTTTCTTATAACCCTCTGGTCTTTTTGTCCAGGCTCTTAGTAATTCCTACCTATATAAGATAATTTCCTGAGTCAACCTTGTAGTATCTACCTCTGTCAAGGATCTGTCTCCAAGCCAGCCAATACATCCATACCTGCTTCTCCTAGTCTAGAGAAGTCTTTCTGCTTCAGCCATGCAGTCAATGGAGTCTGGGGGACAAGCTTTCCTTGGCAGAAGAACCACTATAAACAGCAAAGGGTTGGGTGGCTTAGAACTGCCCCAGAGTTTCTACATCGCCCTTCCAAAAAAAGGGGTCTGATATTTTCCTTAAAATATATGGATATTTTCCAAAAGTGATTCAGGGACAACAATTCGGATCCTCTGAGGTGCACTGGAAAAAGCACACATGAAAATATGGTGCAAGAAACAAATACAGCAGCAGAAGTTGACCAAAGTAAGGATTTCCTATTCCTGCCTCTTCATCTGCCTCCAGAGTAAAAGAGTCTCTTCTTTCACCTGAAAAACTCTGTTACCTGGGCACCCAAATCTGGGACACCAAATGCAAATTTCATCCACACTAAATTTGGAGACAGAGTAATATATACACCTTTGACTTTGCAGGAGAGTGCTATGACTATGGCTTTTTAGATATTTGGGAACAGGTTTCTTCCTTTTTGTGTTGACCAGAAATTCCAGTCTAGGAAATTTCATCAAAGAAGATGAATTTTTGAACAAAACCATCACTTATATGACTAAACTTCATTTTCTTTCTTTCTCCTTGCCACCCAAGACTGGCTCTGTACTTACTATCAGGTGAAGGCAAGTTCTCACTGATTGTAGCTCTTTGCTTTGAATTGAAGATTACTATGGGAATCAGGTAATAAATACAAATAGAATGTAGTTAATGGAAGGAAAGTGGTGCCCTTGAAAAATCTGGCCTATAGTAATATGGTAATAGCACATACATTTAAAGGAATGGAACAGACATTTGATCATTCATGCCTTTAAATGTTTCTAAAGCTTGATCTTAGGTTATAACCACAAATCTAGTTCAGAAAGGCAGCACCTATTTTTAAATTTCTCTAAACCCAGACAGAGGATCTTTTCCACATGAATTTTAGATGTATGTATATAATGAAACCTTCCATCCCCTTTAGCTATCAACAGATCACACTTGTTCAGTAGAAGAGAAAAGTCTTTGGCAGTGGCACTGAATCCGTCTCATACCCCTTTGAGATTTACCCCATAGCTTCAGTTAGAAAAATACTAACATTCTGCAACACCGCACAGGACATATATCCTGAAAGCTGAGTGTTACACGGGGTAGAACAATAGTAAAGACAACTGGTTTCTGAGCTTGAAGAAACCATACAAGATATATTCGGCCTCTTCCATCTGCTTGTAATTTTTAATACATCAATTATTTTGGATGCAATAACACTTACACAAAAGATGGCTTCTGTCCCTGACTGTGTATACAATATTATTAAGGGTTCCAATTACCCCATTAGCACTGACAGAGCCTTGCCAGAAAAAGGTTTACTTGGACAGATTGTGGGGGGAAAAAAATAAAACAAAAAAAGAAAGAAAAAGAAAACAGTAATGGACTTGCAGCATAAAATTGATACACTGCAATAGATTACTAGTAGGAGACTAATTGCCTAATCATTCCATAATGAAAAAGAACCTTCTCATTTCAGATGATCTTTGAAGTATGCATTGACGCTATTAATATTATTTGAGACTATATATTAGCGAAGCCAGCATTGTCCTGTGTTTGATATTGCCAAATTGTTACCAAACCATAGCAGTTGGCAAGGTTTTGACTTGAAAGAAGATGGCACTCTTCCAGACAATGCCCAGGCAGGGGTCAGCATAGAAGAAGGACATTAGCTGTATCTGCTTGTGCAACTGCCATCTGGGAGCCTGTTCTCCTTGTTTTACCAACACGTTACTGATCAGTAACACTCAACATGAAGGGATGAAAACAGACACCTGCATCTATGCACACAGCTTTCTCTTACTGCCTACGTGCTCAGAAGAAAACAGCGGGCTTTTATGACAATAGGTTTAAACGCTGTCCTGGGGAGATTGGTGTAACTTTCTTATTGACCCATGGGGATGAGACAGGAGAACAAGCTCCATGTTTGGTCATTTCGGTCCTGCAATTCCTCCTCTCTTGCTTGTCTATACTCAAGCCCAGCCCCTTATTCATGTGAACACTCAGCAAGGCAGTATCTGTACAAGAGTTTCTGGATCTAACCAACAAGCTGTGATGTAAACTCTCATGTTCATCCCTAGCACCACAGAGAGGCAGTCTTCATACGAAACATTTCCCAGACACATCAGCACAGACTGCTGGACTCCGTCTTCTTGCTAATTCCTGTTTAGATGGCTCGATAGTATGGAGAATTATCAGTCTCCCATTTATTGGCAGGCACCAGTAGCCTAGTTTGACCACTCAGAATGACTGTGCTGAAGCATTTTCCAGAAAAAGTGTAGTGAGAGTTACTGATCCATTTTTTCCTTGGTAACAGATATTATTTCTTGCCCAGGCAGAATGTGCACCCTTCCCAACCTTAGTAAGGCACTGATGCTCACCTCTAGTCCTCAAGCACCAGACTTCAGCCCATTACATACCTCCATGTCACCTCTTAGATAGCTCTATCAGCCACCTGGAGCACGGTGAGGGGATCAAGTTTATTTCTGCTCTATGAATAAGAAGCTAATTAACCTCTCATTTTAATGAGTTGTAAGCTCACTACCTCTGAGCAGTGCTGGACAAGCACAACAGCCTTACTACTTATGCACTGAACAAGGCTCAGCACATAGACGTTCTCTGTTGGCATTAAGGTGAAGTGTTAAATTAGTTTCCATTAGTTCAGGACATAAATCACCACTATTTACATTGAGAATTGTCTGGACAGCTAAACTCATATCTGTTCCATAATCTTTATCTTACACAGTCTTTTTTTCTTTTTTTAAATTTGGTTTTGAATATAGGAGCACAAATAATTAAACACAAGCATAGCTGATAAAAACTGAAGCAAGGTCAATGGAAAAAAATGGAGGAAACGTACCTTGTTCCTACTCACTCCTGGAAAGTTAGAAAATTCCTGCACCTCCACCTACCCCTTCATTTGCTAACAAAGACAAGTAAAATGGTCTCTACAGCACCTTTCACAAGTCAAAACACAGGCTTCTTTTAGAGTCAAAGATTGCATTTACACAGCTTTTGACAGTTAGCACAGTTAATGCAGTGCAGTAGGAGGATCTGTATGACCACTAACACTGAAGTGTCAAACACCACAAGCACAGGGATGAAGTTGCTCAGCAATGAGATTTAAAAGCTATACCAACAGACTGCAATTTTCATCCACCTCATGAGAGGTTAGGGAGAAAATGCTGAAGCCGGAGTCAGATGGGAACACAGTATCGAAGACGAAAATGATACTAGATTAAGACTGTATCAAGTCTGCTTAGATGGAAGTTGGTGTGAAGTCTATAAAAGTGGTTAATATTTAATAAAGTAAACCTACAACATTTGAAGGCACGAAACAATCGCAAACAGACTCCAGAGGTCAAGAAGTTGGTTTACAGAGCTCAAGACATGTCTAGACTGTCCAATAAAGGTGAGCTGTTAACTGGAGTTAGTTAAGTTGAGTAAATATCCTAGCAAAGACAAGGCAGTCCGCAGTTTCCTGGTGAATCATTGGGCTGAAGTGAAATTTCCTGTGCTGTGAGGTTTTGGCTTGACCTGGTAAGTCACATAAAAAATTACAACATACTACACTGTCAGTATGTGGTCTACCTGAAGTTAAAAAACATAGCTTTTCTCAAAGAGAAGGCAATGCTCTGCATGGAAGACAAGGAAGTAGCTCCTGCAGGGATTTGTACAAGTATTAATCTTCTTCATATTTAAACTCTGTAGATTGAGCCAGATATTCATCAGCTGCAAGTGCCATACAAGTGCATGACTTTTGTATGAGGCTGGTTCTGGAAAAAACATAGGCTTTATTTTCAGTTCGGTTGTCAGCTAAGCGTGAGACCATCATGTCATTTACCAACTGATTTTTCATTAGAGATTAAGGTGCCATAACTTCCAGTTAAAGCATTTATTCAGACTTAAAGCAGCAAAAAATACTATCTATTGTGAAATAGCCTGCATTTGGTATAGAGAGAAATAGAAGATGCTCCTACTACCACTTGTAGCCATCTGGCACAGTCACGAAGATGCCAAACATTCTTTTGGGAATCTGTAGCTAGAAGGAGTATAAAGTAGTGATAAAATGATTGGCTACAAAGCACTGATACTGGTGTGCTAAGCTGTGTAAAACTCAAAGCTATGGTATTGTGACAAGGTATATCATCAAGAGAAATGCAACTGCAGCTATCAGGGCTATAAAAACAAATATGTTCAATGTGAATAATGTCAGTCTCGAGTATTCAGAAATACCTAGTTAGCAAAAGAAATGAGAGAAGTGACTTAAAAGGTTCAAGAGTTTCATCAAGTAAGAACGCCCAGTTCCTTCTAATTCACTTCTAATTTCCTGTGCATTTTAGTAATGATTTTCAACTCACTGAAACCCTAAGTGTCAGATTTTTTGTTTTGAACTTAAATTTTTAACTGATATTCTCATGAAATTCCTCAATTCTGGCACCTCATTTGAAACTTTAGACAAAAGCATTCTGAGATGTGCCACAAAACTGACTCGTCAACCCAATTGGCATAACACTGTAGTCATACTTTTCCAACCTGGGTCTGGAAAAGAAAAAAAAGATCTAACTCAAAGAAGTAAGGTTAATGGTTTTCCCCCAAGAGAAAGGTAGCCTCATTCTAACTTCTAATGTCCAGATTATGTCCTAATATCTATAATTTCTTTTTGTATACGATCTCTGAAATTAGAGCTCTTACTATTTATTCAGACAGCCAGAGCTCTTATCCAAACTCTTACCATCTTGAATATTGCAACATCCTACTCTCACACCTTCACAAGTGCAGCCTTGCTCCACTGATCTCTACCCTGAATGCTCCACTAAGTTAATTTTCCTGACCTGACTGCCTATGTCACCTCACCTTTGCATCGGTCATGCCGGCTACTCCTCTTACCTCCAACCATTGCATCAAACCTAAACTACTCACTATCAGATCTAAGGACCCTTTATTTGCCTATTAGCTTTCATTTACTTAAGATATATCTGCTGCCATTTACCCTGAGGTATACTCTTTTTCATGATGCCTACAAAAACAGAAGGTAGGCAGCTGATGCATGTAACCCCTGCCTACTAAGCTGCCCAATACCATCTTGTTTCTTTGTATACGCATCATGCCCTCTTACCTTGCAAGCGTTCTGGGGCAGGGGCTTTCTCTGTTGTGTGCATATATACACAAACAAAGGTTTGGGGTCCATTTCCATGTTTAAAGCCCCTAGGAACTACAATCATAGAAAATACATGTAATAACAATAAATAATTCAAGGGAGTCTACTGTTAAGTAACTGGAGACTTCCAGAATACAAACTGATGCAGTAATGTGATAATAGGTAACGCTCTATCATTTACTGTAGACTAGCACAGAATGCAATTCTGATACTAACGCTTTAATGCAGAGTGAGTATAAGTAATTTTATGCAGTAATGCTTGTAAATCTTCTAAAATCCTTATAGGGAGGGGTTCTTTAAAAGCACAAAATGTTTGGTGTTTATTAAGAACAGACACCAGGTGGAAATCACTAGTTTTGTGCCTTTTATGTCTAGAAATAACCAGTTTAGAATGCCATATCAGAATACACTGGGCTGCCTTCTCCCTGAGAAATGCATGCATCTGAAATGTAGCCAAACTCTGCATAGCTGTAGTTTCTGTTCACCACATACTAATTTCCCAGAATGAATAAACACAGGATTTTTGAAATCATAATGGTTGCTACAAATCTTTAAAGAGGTTTTGACAGCAAATGATTTTCTAAATGTATATGTATCACTTATGCTCTATTGCTTGCAGTATGCCTGTTGTATCTGATACTTTTTCCCCACAGAATTTTTCTTAAATAGTATTTGTGAAAAAGAAAAAGAAAAAAAGCATATTGATAGATAAGTGCATGTTTTTTGCGACTGGAACAAAGATAACAAGCACCAAAGCTTTGAATATCTTAATTACAGCAACATCCTTTAGTCTTAAATTTACTTATCCTGCTAGGAGACAAAAACCAAACTTACATTGCTTTACCCTTTACCCTGTTTTTGTACTCTGATGCTCATAAAATTGACTCCACTGTTTCAAATGTTCATTTGAAAGAAGATAAATGAAAAAAACTCACAAAGCTACAGAAAAAGAAGAGGCTGAAGCTATAAAGTTCTTAAGATTCTGAGCACTCGAGCTCATCTTTAGCTTCTCAGCTTACATTTAGGTTTCAAACATCCACCATATTTCTCAGATATTTGAACTCAGGGATTATATTTTGTGTTCAGATTCTGCAGGGTATTAGACTGAGAACGATTTCCCTTTAAAATACATTTGCATGGGAGTGTAATTTCTCTTAGGATGGGACTTTTATGGAGCTCCCTTCTTCAGCCTTGCCAAATGAGAACTTGAATAATGCTATGATGATGATATTGAGATGATGCTTTACTTAAATCCAGTTAGGGTAAATTAAACTTGAAAGGAGAGAGCTGTACTTGGATGCTGAGCCAAGTAATTTGCTCAAGGCACTGAGCAGTTAAATGAAGCACCTGTTAGAAGTGTGTGTTTGCTAATCTTTGATTGGCCTTCATGGACACGCCATCACATGCTCCACATGCTCAGGTAAAATGGCATGCTGAGTGTTGGGGGTAAGGTAAGAAAACTATAGCCTTTATTCATTTCATGGAGCAGAAGTGTCAGCTACACATACTTGCCTGTATGAAACCACTTCCTCCTACTCATTAGTGTCAGAGCAGATTTTAGGAATCTCTTTGTGGATATAAGTCAGGAGTGCTAGGAGCCTGTACATGCCGTGCGATGTGACAGAAACCCAGAGTATGTGGGCTTGGGGAAATTCTGGCTGCTTGAGAAGACAGTAAGGAGAGAACGCAGGCATCACAAGTGAGCTCAGTGTCTGAGTGGGGAAACCCTACAAATGAGTTATGGAGCACTCCGGCGCCTGCCTATTATGCAGCAGACAAAAGACAATCCTGACCAGTGGCTTCAAGCTCCATCAGGAGTGTGTTAGGCAGAAAGCCAGTGTAAGACCACAGCTCCTGATAAACAAGAGACGATCGTGTTTCAGACGAAGGCAGCCAACGTGCAGCCACACTGCCCTACAGCTGAGGAACAAGAATTAATCCCATGCCTGGAAATAAGCTAAAGAAGTTTCTCACTAAGAGAACATCGAACTCAGAAATCCTAGAATAACAGACACATGACAGTACGTATCATAAACGATCCTTGGTATCTTGACTGAAATCCACGACTCATGCCTATAATTGTCATCAACTTCAAGTGGGTTTTTAAATGAATATTCTATGTAAAAACAGAGCATTAAATGACTTATCAGAAATGGAAATAAAGATCAGAATTGTAGCAATCATTATAGTTCCTTATGTCTTTTATTTACATTCCTTTCTTTCCCTATGTGCAGACATATGTGCACATATGCAGATACTCAGCCTCTACATTTATATGCAATTAGGCTCCAGTTCCCACCTAGTCTATAGAATCGCACTTCTAAATGACAAGAGTAAGCTATTTTAATCAAACCAAGTCTTTCATCTGAATTTCCAGAGAGATTGTATTGGGGCTGTTGAAGGGATATGGCTGTAACTGTTTTTCTCCTTTGTCATATGCACTTTCCTCCCGATAGTAATAGTTCTGCTTACAGAGTCCTTTTTCTCTACACACACACGACTTGTAGAGGCCCTCTCTACTTTCTGAGGATAAGTGCTAGTGCAGTTGTAGTCCCTCATTTCCCATATCATAGGTTTAGGGGTCTCTCAGAGGATGAAATACTTCACAAACAATTTATTCAGTGCCTCACATCACTGGACGCATGTCAAATCATGTCCTAGACCATCCAAACAGCGTGTTATGGTACTTTTGATAGCACAAACCTAATCTGAAACATTTCTGTATGCACAATTTGCCCTAGAAGACCACCTAATAATTGAGTAGTACAAGGAATCTTTGTCTCTTATTGCTTCTTTCATGTTAAATTAACTAACTTATTAAATTATTAGCTTACCAGATCAGATTTCTCTTACTTTCATTATTTATAAAGGTTCAACCTGCAGGGAGAAAATAAAAAACAGAACAAACAAACAAACAAAAAACCCCACAAAATTTGAGAAATCAAAGGCCTGAACCAGAATGAGGACATTAGTAGCTCTTAATCTGAGGCCCACCTCCATCTTAGTGTCCCTTCAGACTCATCCACAAAGTACCCTAGAAGAGTGCCAGAAAGGTGCTAGCAGAAAATGGATAATATTTCATTATTCCTTAGATATTCTGTAATTAAGGAAACCATGACAAATGGTATAATAGCAGCAGAACTGCAGCTTGTTACACTCTAGGCGGGACTTGGTAGCACAGGAAAAGGTAACATACAGCGACAGTAATACAGTGGTATGCTGTCGTGGTATCAGTCCTGCAAGTGTAACAGCAGTTGTAGTATAAATGCATCCCTCATGTCTGACAGATTTGTCTCAGAATACAGTGCAGAGGAAAAGGATCGCAGGAGCTTTTTGGAGCAGTAATATCACTGAAATGAACTATGCTTGAGAGGAGCAAAAAAAGCATTTGCTGTTTTGAAACAGTACACCAAGAAGTAGCCGTGCCTGCCGTTGTATAGCTAATCAGAGCCTCTTCCCAACAATGGAGCTCTTGGCTCACTTTCCCCACGCTGGATAAGGGTGACATCTGAAAGCTGGTAAGCAAAGCTATCGCACAACCAAACATGCAGATTCTACGCACGGCCGAGGTCAACACAGATAGCCTGGAAACACTTCTGTCTTGTTGCCTGCTCCAATTACAGACACATCTGAGCTCAGAAATGGGAGGCAGGGAGGAGGAAGGGGATTTTCAGAGTGTGAAGCAGATGGACAGGTTATAGGTCTCCTGAAAGTACTTTATGAACTGAACGTCTCATACAGACAAGAGTCTACTGTTGAGAGGCATTTGTTCTCCGCTTTTTTTTTTTCTTTAAAAAAAGAATTGCTTTAGCGTCACAGACTCCTACACAGTGATGCTCTGCTGTTACGTATCAGTGCTGAAAGGAAAATCCTTCCCATAGAGGTCAGGTATGTCACAAAGAAAAAAGACAAACATTTTTAAAGCACAGCCTTGCTCAGTAGTTATTTACCGTCACTGGCAAACTCCCCTCTCATCTGTGCAGGTAGTTATGTAAGGACTCCGCCAGCCCACGGTGTCAGGACCACATCCATACTTCAAAGCTGCAGAGAAGTACACGCTTCCCCACATGCACGTCCCTGATCAAGGCTACCCCAGTGCTCTTCTTGGTTTTCCTTCATGAGAATAAGGATGACTTGGACATAAACACTTGCACTTCACGTAACGGAAAACTGAGAATAAATATCCTCCACGATGAAGGCCACAAGGAAGACCATCTGTCTTGAGGCCAACCAAGCACACAGTACCATCAAGACGCTGGTCTGACACCAGCAGAGAGCCAGTCTGTTAGCACTACAAAGCTGGTCTTCAAAGGCTAGTATATCTGCGGTGGGGAAGGGCAATCACCAAGTGTTCATCTGAGAGGTTCAGTGCATAATACTTACATAATGTTAACACAAGTTTTATTTTGCCCACACTTTTCTATAGATTCAGCTTTGGCTCCAGTATCTTATTAATGTTGCTGGGAGTTTAGCATACCATCTTCTGCATTGAAACAGAAAATAGATTTTTTTGGTGAATGCTAATCCAAAGAGAAATGAGATAGTGCCTCTTCAGCCACCTTGAGAGTATCAGATGCTAAGATGTTGTAACTAGCAACCAATACCTGTCATTTGATGAGAGTGAAACTAAATCCACTAACCTGAATCTGATCAATTATTTTTCAATAGGAATTAACAAAGAGCAAGAGACATCATCTTTTGGTCTCAGCATAATGGTTTTGTAAGATAAATATTTGTGGAATAAGGCAAAAGCTTGGATGATTTCCGGGAGATATGAACTCCCATGGATATATATACACACCCTAGCAAGCCTGTACAACCAGCCCTCACCTTCAAGAAGCATGCTTTCATTATCCATGCCAGAACATTATAAAACCTTCAAGGAGCATGCTTTCATTATCCATGCCAGAGCATTATAAAACTGTGAGGAAGATATAGCATTAGAAACAAGGTTTTATGTTTTTAACATGAAATATTTTGGTTGTATTTTGGATGCTGCCAGATCCACTTTGAGATTTTAGCCAAGTCATTCAATACTTCAGCTTTTCACTGTGCATCGGTTTCCTCAACTTTAAAAGAAATAATACTTTCCTGCCTTAACACAGTTTTCTTTCTCATTCTTTGGGGGAAAAACTTTGAGGTCCAAAGACCTCTGAGACACAAAAACATTTTCAGTGGAGGTCGGGAAAAAAACTTGTAAAATCTGTAGATGGACTGTTTTTCCTAAACAAAACAACAACAAAAAAAAACAACCAACCAAGGCAAGAGAAAGGCTTCCCATGCAGAACAAAAACCGTGAACATTACCTCAGATGTCCTAAAGCTGACTCCAAAAGTCTAGCTATGAGGTCCTTGGTGGAAATCATTTGCCCCACTCCCATCTTCATAGCTTTCTGAATCAGAGAAGAACAGCCATACAAACCAGAATTCTTGTTCATTGATGAAGTGTTTGCAAATTCACTTGCAATCACCATAATAAAGCAGAGAGGTTTTAGTTCAGATTTAAGTTCAGATTATGCAGACCTCTGCCAACTCCGCGGTCACAGCTTTTTTCTTTACTCTCTTCCTCCTTCTCTGGATAACAGCAAAATCAGTCAGCAACAACGATCCTGGCAGTAGATGATGGAGCAAATCTGGAGGCCACTGAGTCACTGAAGGATGTTAGATAAAGACCATAAAGTTTTTTGCATATGGCATGTCACTGCCATCATTTACTCATACTATTATGTCAGGAGAATCAGATTTCTACCTTAAAACATAACTGTACACTGAAGAGACCCTGAAATTGTTGATGCCTGTTCAAATAATTGTGGCCAAACATTCAGGTGTAAATAGAGATCTGGTATGTCTTTCCCACAACATTAAAAATCTGAACTTGTGATAAAGTTTGAATAATAAAATGTAGCTGACATGACCTAGAGAAGGAATGACCACCTGCACCCCTGAAGCAATGAGAAAAGCATGTCCTCGAGCTGAGATCAGGCCTTATGAAAAGTCAAATTAGAAAAAAAGAAATAACAGTTATTTCTGCAATAGCACACGGCCAGCCTAGAAATTTCAATTGCAAAATAATAATCATAATAATAAATAATCCTCAGTTGTGGCTACTTACTGCAAAGTAACATCTTCTTACACAGAGAAAGCAAGAAAGTAAATGGCTTATCAAAAGATGACACTTATTGATAGGAATGCTAACTGGAATGGTTTGCATTGATTAAATTTTAGCAGGAATGCATATAGTAATTGAAAGCCACAAAGGATTTTATTTTACTAATCATTATGCCTTTGCCTTTCTGTTTGATAGATTAAATTGATTACTTGTACATTGTTTCAATTGGTATATGAGAGTTGCACGGTGAACTACTATAATTTTTGGTTGATTGAAACTTATGCTTACTAGTCTTCCTCAGAAAAAAGAGGAATAGAATTCCAAGAAATTTCCTTTAAAACATCTCTGCTTTT
>VXAL01004420.1:97802-124606 GCA_013399475.1 Chauna torquata
TTTTTTTTTTTTTTAAAGCAACGTATAGCAAGCAGTTAGCAAGCCACAGCTAATGATTACTGTCCTACTACAAGACAGTGGAACATCAGCTGCTCAGATCAGTGAATCCAGATTCCCTAGAAAATGTTACTCCATTCAAAAGATTCTAAATGAAGTCAGACAAATACTGCTCTAAGATGCCTAGCAGATAAAACACAGAAGGGGAGAGCCTGGAGAGTTTAGTTCTAACCTTTGGCCTACTACCAAAATGCTGAGTTGCTTTGTACATGTTACCTCACTTGTCTTCGCATGGTTTTTCCTAGCTGTAAACTGAAAGATATTGGTAGTCATCCCTACAAAACATTGAGTTCTACATCAGTCGAGGGTATGAATTTAAAAATATGCAGGTCTCAAAGGAATGACAAACAACTTTTCATTCATTGTTTAAACTAAAAAGTTAACGAACACTCACTTTTCTCAACCTAAGACAAATGGTTGTTTCTCCCCTTCCCCCCCCCACCCAAAAAAAAGTGTGAAATTGGACAATTTGAGCTTTATCAAAGATTTTTGGAGATACAATAAGAAATACTTCACACTGAGTCTCTCCCTGCTCCATCATCAAAAGCATAGAGTTGTATGTTTTGTTTAGATTTACAATTTTTACTTTGTTCTTTAGCTTTAACTGCTATCTATCTTAAATCCAAGCCCAATCTTAGTCATCTGAAACAGAATCAAAGTTTATTTTCCAATAAATTAGACGTCACCAAACAGAAGCAAATAAACAAAAACAACAACAACAAAACCCTGTATCTTCATCACAGTAGCAAGCTACGTTATCAAAAGGCCTCATTGACTGCCATGCCCCCACCCTGTGCCACTGCGAAGTGGAAAGCAAAGAGCTGCACTTGGCTGGGGAAGAAAAGCAAATCTGATTAGGCAGCAAAGCAGAGAGCTAATTTGCTTTCTTCACAGGTGCATCACAACTGAGCAAAAGGGGCCTGTAAGAACCATCCCTAAGCAACACAACATATATGCAAGCAAACTGCTAACATAAAGGACACAGAAGAGTTGTGCTGTGCACAACAGCAGCAATCAGATTAGTTACTTTTCTTCTTGGATAGTTTCTAGTTTTACACGATTCTTTAGAAATAAACTCAACAGGATTTTAAACTAGCCCAGTTCCTACTACCAGAACACAAAAGAGGAACTAAGGCATCCGAGTTGAACAGTGCTGTTCAACCAAAGATTTGGAGGGTAACTTTGAAAATGACTATTTCTTTTATCTAGGTTTATTTACCTAACAGAGTTTATTTTCTGCTTTGTCTATAGTCCTACGATCACTGCATTGAGAGTACAAAGTAACAATGCTAAGTTACAACATTTTTTAGAAGATACTAATATATATATTCATATATATATATTAAACACAAAAACACCTTTGTCTTTTCAAAGTTAACTTAATATGAGAAATTAGAAAACCTAGTTTATCCAATTCCGTAGAACAATACTGAAAAGCATGGAGTCAGCGTGCACCCAGTGGAAAGGTGTCATATACGCACTGCAAGACAGGTTAACACACAACGAGAAAGTTAGAAGAACAAAAGGGATTACTTTGTATTTTAAGTTAAATGTGCTGCATACAGTGAAGTAGGAAGCAGTTAAAAAGCTTTTAACAATATCGTGTTATTCTGACAAGCAGCTTGTAAAGCTTCTATTGATTCTGACAAAGCATTTTGCTCATTTTAAAATTTAGTAGCAGTACTGTATTGATTTGAAATGATAAAATACTTGCTTCCATTGTTGATTCTTCAAGCTTTTGCAATTCCTAATGAAGAATTGAACAAACATAGTGGTGTGAGGCTGTTATTAGCAGAAAAAAGAGGGGTCAAGAGAACACAAGCAGAGTCAGGAAAGAACTAACAGAAAAAAAATAGACCATGAATTTAAACAAGGCCAAGGTGACTGAAGTATCTTTAAATGGATTTTCATGCAAATGTAAGACCCAGTAGAAATGGTGCTTTTTGACAAGGAAGAAAGTATAAAGTATATGAAGCTGTGGGAGAGTATTCAAAAAAATATTCCTCAATGTGTTTTGGACTAATTTAAAAAGACAAACCTTTTCCCACCCAGGAGCAAAACAGTTTCCCTGTACATTGGAGTTGTTTTATGAAGAAAGTATTTTATCATTTCAGTACATACAATATATAAGCTTCCATAGCACCTCCCATCACTGGATTTAAAAATGTGTGGAAGCAATAAAACTCTTTAAACCTCCCTGTGGAATCTTCAGTGTTTAAAAATATTTACTGCATAATCCATCCCTAAATCTTAAACTCTTAATCTTCAATGTCTCAGTGAGTCTCAGATTAAATATCCTAAAGCAATCACAAAATGAATATCCCTGTATCTTTCACAATGTCCAACATAACACATTTACTTCTCAGTTTTCTCTAATATGTGAACAAGAGCAAAAGATTGTCACAAAATATTAGGAAGGACAAGAAATGCATGGTTTAAAGGTCAACAGGAGGGAGGAAGAACTCTGAACCAGACCAAAAAAAGCCAGACTATGCAATACTATTGTATGAAAATGAGTATTTCCAAGCTTTATAGCATTTTTTGGCATATCTGGGAATTCTTCACTGCACTTCCCTCCCCCCCGCCCCGGAAATCCTAATTATGTGAAGTCACTACAGTGCTAGTTAGAAACTAGCTCACTTGCTGGCCAGCATAGTTCCTGGACCTCTGCCTCTGCTAGGGTAGACTCTCACCAAGGGTTTCAAATTTCCAAGAAATTGTGAAAAACTGAAGTAAAAGATTGCAAACTTCATTATCTCTTTTCTTTATTGGTGTGCAATCGTAAAAAATTTATGCAGTGTCTGCAGAGTAAATATAAACTCCACTTGGGAGAAGGGAGATATTTACTAACAAACCTGAAGGCCCTTAAGGAAAAGGACTTACTTGCCAGGCAAACGTATTGCCAAAGGAGTTGAAGCTGCTTTTCCATACTGAATCACTTTCTGTGAAAGTCTCTTCCTCCCTTTCTTGATCTCTGTTGACTACACAGGACATTGGGAAAACCTAGCCTCTTAGCATTAAATAAACACCTATGATAAGAGAAGCTCAGCACAGTCTGAAAGTTGAAAGTCCAGCAAGCCTAATTTCTTCTTTCCGGTACTGCTCTTCACAGACTCTAATGAAAGTATCAGAACCACACATATTAAAGACACCATACTTGCCCTCCTACTATCCTACCTGCTCATTGCTCTAAGCATCTGCTGAATCAGTCTCTGTGTTCAGTAGCTCCTGATAATTGTGTCTTCCACAGGATTTCCTAATTACTTTGAACTCAAAGCTTTTAGCACCCACCAGTTTTAAGTTATGGAACTTGCTGTCATAAAATACGCTATGTATGGAAGATCTTCCGTGTATTTTGAACCTGCCCTTTAATTCTTGTACAGTAAGAGAGTAATTGTTGCCTACTCCCTTTTTCCATGACTCAGTTTCATAACATCTTTATCATAACTTCTCAATCACCTATTTTCCAGGCTGAAGTATCCCAAAGTATTGAATCATTCCCTGCATTCAGGTTGTTCAGTACTTTAATCACTCCTCTCATCCTTATTTATACCTTTTGTAGTTCTACTATATTTATTTGAAATGTGTAGGACAATAGTTCATAATATATAGGCATGCCAAAGATTTATACAATGTCTTGTTCTCTATTTCTTTTCTTGCTATTTTGACCAGAGAGCTGATGTTTTCATGCTATTTTTACACTAACTCCAAGGTCTCTTTCCTGAATCATATCATCTGTTTGAGAACCCATCATCATGTATGTACAGTACGGGTTGTTTTCTTTCTTGTGCATTATTTTGCATTCATTGACATTCAGTTTCATCTGTTATTTTATTGCCCAGTCCCTCAGTAACTGAGAGGCTCCTACAACTCTTTATAGGTAGCTTTTGTTTTAACAGCCTGAATAATTCAGTATCAATAATTCTGTCGGTTTACTATACTCTTCTTAAAGTTATTTGTGAAAACATTAAACCATGTGGAACTAGCACAGTTGTACCAGTAATCTATTTTGAAAATTGACCCTTTATTCCCATCCTTTGTTTTCTGACATTTAAACACTTATTAACTCATAAAAAGAACTCCCCCTTTGCCCAAAGGCAACTTTGTGGCTTCAATAGCTTCCAGGAAATAACTGCTGACAGCCTTTTGGAAGTGGACCACACTAAACAGTTCTATCTTAATTATAAGCTCAGAGTTTGTGAAGTAATCTAATAGATCTGTAAGACATAACTTCCCTCTATAGAAAGATATTAGCATTATATCTGCCTATAGGTCTAGTTATTCCACATCTTGACAGTATTACATTATGACAAATTGCTTATTATTACATTCATTACACTGTTGTGTAGATCCTTAGTTCATAAAAATACAGCCACATTTGCTTCTTTCCAATTCATTGATACTAAAGACAATTGAAAGGATAGATCTCACATCAGACACGTTCTGTTGTTCCATATTTGACACTGTCTTGGGCTAGCAAGATAGATCTATCTACTAGTACGCCTTTAAATGCTTGCTTGTAACATACCTTCTGTTAGCTCTTCAGTTTGAGACAATTTATCCCACTCCCTTGAATTGTAGGATGGAGCTTGGAAGGTCATCTACTCCAGCCACCTGTTCGAAACAGGCTCAGCACTGATTTCAGGCTAAGTCTCTCAGGGCTTTGTCTTGAAACCTTGAAGGACAGAGATTCCACTGCCAACTGGACAACCTGTACCAGCACTTAGCTATCCTTACCATCAAAAACACCTCCAATTTCATTTATGACTGCTGTTTCTCGTTCTTCTACCATGCACCTCAGTAGACAGACTTGCTCTGTCTTTTCAGTAACCTCCTCCCATATATTGCAAGGCTGCCATCAGGCCTTCTCTTTGTCAAGCCAAACGCGAGGTCTACTTCTTCAGCCTTTACTCTTGTACTCCAGCCCCCACCACCACACTGACCACAAAGGTTCCTGTTGGTCTGAATGGCAGTCCTTTCCCTAAGCATATCAGCTGCACCTCCCGCAGCTTCATGGCCTCCGTAGACTTGATAAAGGTGCTTTTGATCTTTTCCACCTCAAATGACAATTCACTTATTCCCTATGAAGAAAACCTCTGACAAGCAAGATTCATTTAACTTATCTCAGGAGCTCCTTTAAGAACTCTGCTGGGGCCTTTTCTTATTTGACTGCTCTTTTTACTGAAAAACTGGGGAAAAGGTGGGAAAAGTATTTACTCTTAACCTTCAGCAAGTTATTCTAAAACTTATAGTTCAACTTCAGTTTGTTTTTCCTCATCTCAACATAGCTTCCACACTTTTACTTCCAGAAGTGAAATGCACACTAGAATTTTCATTTCTAATGGCCTTCTTTATTTGGTCTTTTAAATACTTCTGCTCCCGCTGCTCCACCCCTCAAAAGCTGTCTTGAGAGATGCCTCAGATGAACAGCTTCACCATTTACCCGCCCCTTCCACAATTTATTTTTTAACAAATGTACTTCAGCTCTAGTTTTCCCTTCCCCAGTTTAATACTATAGTGACTACTCTGGGCTTTTTTCCCCTCACAAGGGATGTTCAATGTGAGCATATCAGAGAGATGGATAAACTCTGAGGCATCACCTATGTGCTGCTCAGGCCTAGCGCAAGTGTTGTTTTTGGTGTCTAAAACTAATCTGCATAACAGTGCCTCCTGACACTCTCTTATTAACTCTGGTTGTGTATAATTACTGTTGTGTTTTCTGCTCTTTACAGGCTGTTTTCTCCTACATCATTGTCATGATGCAGGTTGGAAGAACAATAGGAAGTTAGCTATGAAATTTCAATGCAAGTGTTTTCCATGTTAATCTTATGGCTAACTTATTCACTAGTAGTTTTCAATTAGAATCATAGAAACACAAGGTTGGAAAGGACCTACAAGATCATCTAGTCCAACCATCATCCTATCACCAATACTACCCACTAAGCTACTAAACCATGTCTTGTAACACCTTGTCCAGGCGCTTCTTGAACACCGTGAGGGTCGGTGACTCCACCACCTCCCTGGTCAGGCCGTTCCAGTGCTTGACCACCCTCTGAGAGAAAAAGTTTTTCCTGATATTTAATCTAAATCTCCCCAGGAACAACTTGCGGCCGTTACCTCAAGTCCTATCATTAGTTATCTGGAAGAAGAGGCCGACCCCCTCCTCATCACAACCTCCCTTCAGGAAGTTGTAGAGTGCAATGAGGTCTCCCCTGAGCCTCCTCTTCTCCAGACTAAACAATCCCAGCTCCCTCAGCCGCTCCTCATAAGACTTGTGTTCCATACCCCTCACCAGTTTTGTTGCCCTTCTCTGGACACGTTCCAGGGCGTCGATGTCTGTCTTGTAGTTCTCTTTCAGCATCTAACTTGGGATATTCCATGACTCTATACAGAAAAGGCTGTAATACCAAAGTTAGTTTAGCTGAATATCTTTTCTTTTTTAATATATTTAAGTAAATGAGCCAACTGCTTCAATGAAATGTGCAGCCTGTAAACGTGTTTACTAGATAGCTGGGAAAATAGTTATTTACTATAATACTCTGTAAAATATAACTACAGGTATTCAGTTAAAAACAATGCCAGCAATAGTGGTACAAGAGAATTCAAAGTGAAAGTTGTTTTAGTCAGACTTAAAGGTTGATTTGCTCTACTGTAACTTCTAACATTCAATTACATATATATTTTTTTCAATTCACTCCCTTGTAGAACTTAGATGTGTAATAGTCATGCTACATAAAACCTTAATACCTAATATGTATAGCACAATTAAACCTAAAGCAATGGGGAAATCAAGAATAACTTTCCCAAGAGTACTACACAGCAGAGAAATAAAACAGGCCGTTTACCATTACACATCTGCTCTCTAAGAAGGCTCTTAGAATTTCCTGCAGGGAAGAACACGTTTTTTGCACTTCTAGCAAGAGAATTTTCTAAGAACATTTACTTTGCCTAAGTTGTTAAAACTCATTTTCTCATGTCTGTTTACAGACATTTTAAAAAAGCCAACCAAAATGAAATACAACTACTCAGAAGTCCAAATTATTTTCAAGGTGGACCACTTTGCTAACTTAAATGTTTATTTTTGTATTATGTTGTCAGGCTTCCAAATACTACCTATTATCTTCTGCAATCAGAAGAACTGAAACTTGCAGGTGCAAAAGACAGCTTCCTCAGCAGAGGATAATCACTAACTGTAGAACTAACTCCCCCCAAATATTTGTCCCAATGAGCAGATGTCTCATCACCTTCAGGCTCATGGGGAAACTTCCATCACTATGGCAAAAGTGACTTTTCCTAATAAAGCAACCAAGTCTTTGTGCTTTGCCAATTTGATAGGACAGCAGATAAATTTCTTGGGGGAAGGGGGGGAGATGGTGTATATCTTAAAACTTCAAATATCCAGACACCTGTGGATTTTAAATGGTTATAAGATATAAACAGGGTACCAAATCTTGTTAAGACTCTACAAAATCGATGGACGTGATCAGTTTTCAACATGCCTAGGCACTCAGCACAAATACACTGAAGCATAGAAGTACAGGTCCATATGTCTGATTAAAGGCAGTCACTAAACAAAGAACAGCAGAATTATTAACTACTTGTGCAGAATGTTATGAAAAAACTGTTCTGCAGAACAGGTATGAAGATCTAATGAGTCCATTATAAATGGTTTTTTTTTTTTGGCCTGCAACCAACTCCATCCTCAGTAAAAAACATTCTTAGCTTCCCAAGCTTGGTTAACAAGTGTCTTGCTATGCTTCAGATAGCTGCCGGAAAGTGAATTTATACGAATGACCATAAATAAGTAAATGAGTCAGACTACAAACTATATCCTACAGCCTTTGTATTTTCTCTTAACAATTTTACAATGGGACCAGATCTTTTAATGTTCTTTTCACACTTGCAACAAATTGATTTTCAAAAACATCTCAGCCCATGTGGCCACAGGAAATGCTCACCTCTTTGTAAAGCAGTCTGCAATGAGCTTTTTTTTTTAAAAAATAATAATTTGATAATAGCAAGCTGTCCTAAAAGCCTGGACAGGGCCCAAGAAGAGGTTACTAGAGCTCCCACTTTGTTCTAGTAGGGACTCAGCTGAACACACAGTGGCTAGATATAAAACACCAGAGTTCCTGTTGATTGCAATCATATTCAGTAAGGAAAAAAAACAAAAACAAACAAACCCAACCTCCTGGAGTATCACATATTCCTGATGTAGACCACAGAAGGAAATTTTTTGCTAAGAAAGCATGGACAATATACTTTTGGGTGCATGGTAATATTCTCTGGCATTGTGTGTTTCATGACTGCTTTAGTTTGATGGAAAGACCAATGATGATTTTAATATTGAATATTTCACAGCACAGTATTTTGATACTCCTCTTGGAGCTATGCCAGAGCATTTATAACACTAATATGAAGACTACTATATTGCAGCCAATAATATTTACCAATTACACACACAGAGGGTATGACAGCAATGACATATGTACTTATTTTAAAAATACTCTTCAGGTGCGTATTGCAAAGTATACTCAAATATTTTTAATAGAAAACCTTTTACAAAGTAACTGTATATTTTTTTCTTGCTCTTCCCCAAAATAAATTGCAATGATGTGGTATGCAGTATACATATCTACAGATTTTTCCAAGTCTTATGTTTCAATAATTTAATCACATGAACTTTTAGAAACACTAAAATAAGATATTTGTAGAAAGTGGTCCCTCATACACAATGTGGATTCGCTACACCAAACTCATGAATGACCCATGAGTTTTAGATCTAAATATTAGCCTGAGTCAAAAATGTATTTTAAATAAACTAGGCTTTGGTATTAAATAAGAAAGCAAAATGATCCAAGATCAGCACTAATATTAACATGTATATATGTCCAAACATACAAAAGTTGTCATGTATCTCACACAGCAAGATGATTCACTCATCATCTGTGGTGGATTAGGTATCTAAGATGTTAGGAGCACATTTTCAATTGAATTTATTTTAAACTACTGGTGTTTTTTTTTTTTTTTTTAAAAAAAACATCAAAAAAGATTAAATTGACCCAAATCATTTGAATTCTTGAATCAGCCTGAGTCATGTTATGTTGTACAATATTCCTTTACATTCCATCCGACATGATTTAACACTGCATGGTACAGAGTGAAATCAATTAAATATATATACACTTCAGATAAATGTCACCTAAAGAGCTATTACTCTCTTAGTTTTTACAGGCAGGCCAACAAGTAACAGGCAATGCAGATAGGCAAGGAAGTAAAATGAGTTATATGATAGCTCCTCTGCTCCCCAAATACTCTTTGCTTTCTACTTAAGAAGAAATTGGCAATCTGAAACACTGAGAAGTCCGGTACCAGCAATTTGTGTGGAATGTGCTCCAAAGCACCTTCTGCTTATGAGGTCTAGATGTGTTCATAGTATGTAACAACAAATGTATGACTAATAGAGCAGAATAGTAATCAACAGCAATCTGAACTGTGAAAATCCTCCTTCAATCTTACAATCGCTAGAAACCATTTTGTTAGTTATAAACTATCAGTATATACCCAGGTAATAAACTTGTAGTCAACATATCTGCTTAGCAGATAGAAGGAATGGGCATTGTCTCACCTCTATGTGAGAATTTTCTCAACTTTTTTTTTTTTTTTTTAAAAAGTCTCTGGAAGCATTGCAAGTTGATCAAATCAATTCCACTCAGGGGTATGCAAAACATTAAGAAAAAGCAAGATCTCATCAGTTGTATGTTTTGACTGAGCATCAAGATATTGCATGCACAAGCTTGTCTGAAAACCTTTCAAAGCTTGTCTAAAAACCTGTCAAAATGTATGTTTTGAGGCTTACATGCTACAAAAGCAACGTGCATTACAACTACATTTATAAGCAAAGCCCAACATGCCTCTTGCAGACGTGAAGCAGTGAATAAACGCCCCCCCCATGCACGTTTTCTATTAAACAGAACTTGAAAAAGAAATCTCTAATCAAAAACATATTGGTTTCTACAATTTTAGCTGTACCTGGTGCCAGAAACGTATGAAGTTAAAATTAATCCCAAAATCTTGTTGTTCTTCATGGTAGAGAAGTATTAAAATGACTTCCTCTCTACCTCTACCCCCTGCATTCTACTGAAATTTATTACATCATCTGGCTGGGATGTGGTCAAGTCCCAAACTCTACTTTTTAATGCTTTTCTTACATTTAGGACATTGTTCATAACAACCTTTTCCACAGCCAATATTTTCTCAGTCCTCATTATGCTGTCAGCATGAACCTGTGCTCACCACACTGACTACATCATCTACTTATCACCTATATATATCCCCCTTTAGAATGCAAACAACAGGATTTCACTTCTCATCTCTATTTCTAACTAGAAATGCTTATGTCAAGGAATCATTCCTTCTTTGAACTTCCCTGATGAAGAAAGCCTCTGCCATGTTGTCTGCTCCCCTCACTAGTTGTCCTTAAAGTTTATACAGTCAGTTACCATCTCCTTCTTCAGAAGTCTTCTGCAAATGCTCCTCCCACCGATCCAGCAATAAACATTACAAAACAAAATAGCTAGAGAGAAATCTAACTGGGAAGAAGGTTTGTATTAGTTTGCCTAAATATCAAAGACTATGGAGATCAAAAATTACATATACAAAATATAAGCTTTTGGTAATACCAAAACATTTTTAGGAATAAATTTGATAAAAGCTATTAGATCATGTAGTCCAGTTCTCTGCTATCACAGGAAAACTTGTGATGAAACAACAGCAAAAACCACCACCACCTGTGAAGCTCTTTTAAGCCTGTTACTATTGCTAAAAGCCAGAACATTAAGTGCTGCTTAACTTATTGGATTGCAAGTTGCTTGCTGAATTCAGACAGATATTTGATACCACTGTAACTGATTACTGGACTTCTTCCTCCAGTTCCAGTTAGTTTGGGGAAGTTCATGTATACACTTACATTTGTATAGCCCAAATACACCAGAACGATGTTTCTAAGGGTGGGTAGGCTGCCAGGGTTACAACATAGCTATAACTACTTGTCTCTGAGTATTAATCAGTTCATACTGTGCATCTTGATAAATAATAGGTCCTATAATATGTCAAAATTACTTCTGACAGGCAAAAAAGTACATTTTTCAATTCACATACTGCTCTTATTTACAGCTAAAATTTATTCAAAGTTATTAACATAATTATCCTATTTACAAATCCATTAAAAACTGAAATACAAAGCAGGAACATTTACAACTAAGTAAAAGATTAAAAACAAAGGTTAAAATTTTAGACATAAAACATCATTAAAAAACCCTTTTTGTAAACATATCTGTCTCCTTGTACTGCATTGGTATTACCTATCTACAATGTTTTCTAAGAATTAACTGGGATCCTAATGCTCAATATGAGCACACTTGAATATTAACGTTTCATGTGCTTCCAAATGAAAAACAACATTAACATTATGAAATTGCAATGAAAGTAATTAAGCAGGTCAAAAGAATTTTTCTAGCTTTCGTATCACAAAATTATTAGAATATTAAGACAGAGTAGGTAAGCAATGCAGAGTAACTTCTGGAAGTTACAGCACTACTGATCCCCCTAAAATCTTCCATTGTATGAACTATTATTCTGTTAGTTGTACACACAGGGAAATGCTCACAGTGATTACAGTATAAGGTATCCCGTGGACTTCTCCATTCACAACTTCAAATAAAATTTCGTATTCATTTGTTAATATACTGATGACATTTGTAAGCTTTAAATAGAAGAAAAAATTAATTTATTTTGTTTTAGAATTTGACAAAATCCTCCTATTTCCAAAAACTGGACCTGCACTACTTAGAGACATCTTTAACACAAAATAATTCACAAGAGGAAAACCAAAGTCACTCTGTTCTCACTTGCTTTCCATCAATCCTGCTCTTGAAATATGGATGAAGTTAGAACTTAAATCCTATTTTTTTTTCTTGCAAACGTGAAGTAAAAGACTTCTCGATGTCCTTGATTTAGTACCTAGTACTACGCTTCCTTCAGAAAGGCTTCTAACAAGGTTTCTTGGCACATCCTGTTCTTGCTTCCAGCTCCTTGTTCTAATTCCTGGTGAAGAAAGAAACGTTATTACAAAGATGTCCATCCAATGAACCTAAACAGAATTTGGCTTATCTGGACTTCCTTTTCAGAGCACGCCTAAGAATTTTTACACACATTTCTTGCCCTTATTGGAAGTCTAATTTTGATACGCAAAAACAATCAGTCTCAGCTCAGTAATGCAGTGTGCTCATCCCCTATGAAGTCCAATGATATGGCCCTCAACTGAGGCATGGGATGTTATAAAACAAAGGCACAGCAGTCTATCTAAAAATGTAGAAATATGTCAAAGTTTTATTAATCTCTATTACGTACAGAACAGTAGCAGAAAGTATTACAACATTTGAGAAACTTTTTTAATTCAATTTGAACACCACTCTTGCTGTTAGGGATTTGATGATGTTTTTTAATTCTCCTGTAATGCCTATTTTTGAAAATAAGATTTATTATCAGTTAGACTTTGAAAATCAGTAATCTATTCTCTATTTCAGAATCTGGTACTTCAATACATGGTTTCTTAATAGTACAGTGCACTATTCTTAAAGTACAGTGTAGTGGGTAATTTTGTTAAGTTTATAATCCAATCTTTAGCAGAAAAAATTGAGACTGAATAACTGTGTATGCACTTTGTAAATCTGAAGCTAAGCATTGTCTAACCACTTCTTAGAAATATTACTCTAACACGGACACAATTTTTCATGAATGAACAGTAATATACACATATACTTGTTCTCTCGCATCTGTTCCTACAAAAAACACGTATGTACTCTAAAACTGACGTACCTTTAGTGAGAAAAGCTACATGATTTGTCTACTGCAGGTGCCATGTAACTTAGCGTCATGAACTCGGCAGAAATTTTTGGAAAGTTTTGAACAGAAGACCTTTGCGCACCTCAGCTGAAGTTTTTTTTTTTTAAACACAATTGATCTTTTTATAGTAGATTTATATACCATAGACATAAGCCATATAACTATAGTCACGCAATTGTAATATACTTTTACAGAACACCATCTGATAGTATTATAAACTATGTCAGAAGCAAAGTAATTACTAAATATTGCTTTTTTTCCTCAACTACTGTGTTGACCCAAAATAGTGCTCAAGTACGTGTAATGAATCTCCGAAAGAATACGAGTCTCTTTAAATCACTGCAGTGTTATGAAGTGAAACAGTTAAAAACAGGTATTATCAAGTGTTTAGAGGATTTTGTTTCTTGATAAACTATAATTGGCAAAGATAAAATTGGTACTAGATTTCACACTTCTCAACAAGTACACAATTCTTGGTGGAAATCTTCAACTGTTGGGACAAGGTTTTCTTTACCAAGCTTGAAATAATACCGAGTTTGGATTAGATACTATCCAGATAACTGGTTATCTATTCTCTTTAAAATAAAATCCTGACTATTGTCTACACTATTCAAAAGCAATGGCTTCGTCTACTGATCAAAGCAACATAGGCTGTTAAATTGCCAAAACCATAAGCATTATCCTTAATTTTGGACCTCCCATACAAACATAATTGCCACCAGTATCATACATTCAAATTTTGACACTTACCTGCCATTTTGGGCACTCGCAAAGCTCTATTGCTTAACAAGATCTCCTGTCGAACACGTTTTGCAGAAACTGGGTCTTGCAGGCTACCTAACCCAGTGTTTGATGTAGAACTAGAAAGAGAGCCAGAAACGAGTTTACCTTCTGTAAAGTGATTAGGCTGTATTACAGAAACTTAGGTCTTGCAATATGCAAAATACATTAAATGATATTATCCAGTATTGGTAGTTCACAACAGAAAGCAATGAATAAACTAATTTCTCTGATGCATAATATATAGATACTATTCCCCTTTTCTTTTTCCTGTTAAAAACTTAACAGGGATATTTCAACTGAAAATAGGAACTACTGTTGTTGCTTAATGTTAAAATGAAGACCAGTATGCCACGATCTTTTGGGAAACCACAGAAGCCAGTTTGATGGTCACTGCACACAAATCATACTAAGAAACAACTTTAACATATATATGAAATCCTTGAAATGACCATGCTGCGTTCATTGAATAAGTCAATTTTTTTTTTATTGCTACAGTAATTTTTCTACAGGCTCCAACAGAGCTGGAGGGGGTGGCCTCTTAGCAGACAATACTTTTCAGCTAAGCTGCAAGAAAGCTGTTGTAGTTTCAAATTCACTAAGAAAAAAAACTCTACATTTTATACCCTCTTATGTGATGGACTTAAGATCTACAGTGAAAAAATACGAACCCATCTGTAATCCCAGCCTTACATGATTGCCTTGCTAACTTTCCTGGTTTCACTCTAAGACAGCCTCATAAACAAGCTAATTCTATTTATGTCAAAGTTTCTATGCTTTCCCCATCCCTCTAATGATATTGAATTATTTCACTTTGTAGTCCTCTAACTTCTACTGGTTTTCTTAATAATTTTCTGCATAACTGAAAATATATAGCAAGCAGTGATGACAAAGACCTGCCTTGTACCAGTCCTAAGATACAGTTATGGGTGCTTCCTGGAAGAAAATTTATGCTAACAAGAATGTAACACTATTCGGTAAAAGCAAACTCTGTATTATGACAGACTTGTCTCTTATCTCCTAAAAACAGGACCATTTCCACTTATATTTACAGTGTAGAGAATGTCTGAAATTTATACTTTTATTATAACATTAGTAGGAGATGAACAACTGAAGTGAACTACTTCAAGCAGGGAAAATATGCAAGACCAAAGGGGTAAAAAAAAAGGGAAGAACTGGAAGCAAAAGGAGGCACCCTCTGAAAAGTCAGGAGCATCTTTTTCCCCTTCACAAGTAAGAAACTTCCATTTCTTTTCTTACTTCTTCACAAACAGTAAGACAAAGCTATAAAGAATTCTGGTTTACAGTAAAGAAGATTCTTAGAGTCTATCTTAGAACATTTACCTTAAGACAAACCAGGCTCCAAAAGTTCCTGTACCTCTCCCTAAAGAGAACTTAGGCAACTAGCTCAATTTCAGAGAGCAGGTGGTTTATTTTGCTAAACTCATAATCAACTATTTGAAAAACTGAAAATGCATGATGTGCCTCTTTTCTCATCCCAGAGCAAAACAGTTTAGAAAAGCAGTAACAATTGTAACAGCAACATGAAATGGTATCATGCAAATCTGATCGTCTAGGAAGATTTTCTATTTCGAAGATGCTAATAAACCAAAAAAGTGCTTGAATTTTCCTCCATATCTTGTGACATACCTATAGAACTTATTTCTAATAGTCTTGAAATATTCTTTGGAAGAGTTATTAAGTGGCAGCTCCACTCCCTGTTGTAGGAACATGTGACTCATACTATGATTTATTAAAAAAAGATTGTATCAATTTTTGATTTCGGAACCAAAGAAAAAAGAGACCTGTTTCATCAGAGCTTATGTGGTAGCTTATCCTCAAACACATCAACAAAATCAAAACAAACAAAAAAAACCAACCAGCCAAGAAGTGTAATTCCACTTAGCATCTATTCAGTTCCAGCTTTTCTATGGCTCCTTAGAAACCTCTTTTGGGGTCTAAATACAGAAGTGATGAAATGGGAGTTTTTCCCCAGAGCAGACCACAAGAATCAAGTCATAGTAACTGAGACTGGAAATGAATTATCAGAAAAAACAAAAGGCATTGGCCACATCAGTATTGTCTGACATTTTCTCCACTTTCCATTTTCATAGTCCAACATCTTCCATCGAAGGCATAACATTTCCAAATAAATTAGATTTTTAGTTGATAGTGGAATTTCCTTTTTTCAGATGTATATGACATCTTTCTGTTCTGAATAGACAGCAGATATGGAAGATACGATGTTAGTTTGCCGCTGTTCTATTAAAGTAACAGAAGCCTCTAAACCAAAAAAGAAAGCTAAAAACATTCTACTCAACCTGGCAAGAAAGTAAATTTGAATTGTTGAACATATTTGAGTCAAAACATTTTGTATGTAGGTTCAGATGACTTGGATAAGAAGTTTACAGATTAGAAATAACATCAAAACTTAAGTAAGAACATGAGAAACAAATACAAACTCATTTATATGAAATTGGAGCAGTTAGTTCAACCTTACCTTAATACCTTCCGTTTTCTCTCAGCAGCAGAGGTCATTGCCATATATGAGGGTTTCCCAAGTACTGAAGTAGAATTTTTGTTTTTCAAGGAAGAGAGACCAAGTCTGAAATCAAATGATTATATTCTGTAAAATCTATTCTGGATAGAAGTCAAAATTATTCAAGTTTTCAACTTCATCTGTCACCACTAATGTATCATTGATTTCAAGTAATGGCAGAATTGAATCCGATACTGATTAAAATTGAAGGTTTGATTTTTCAAAACATTAGTAAATGTTACAAGTAAAATTTATATCCATGACAAAACCTACCTCTTTGAAAATAAATAGGATTCAAATGTTTAGGAAATAGAAATAGGGAAAAAAAACGGGTAACATTCCTTGCCCACATAAATGGAAAATACCTTTGCAGAATGCTACTGCTGCATGGCTGCAACTGCTTCACAGATGAGTCAATAGAAACTTCATTTGTTTCACCTGTCCCTTCATAGAGAATTACTGTTGAGTCCATGTCAGTCTCTTCACACTCTGGGATAACATCACACGTAGAGTCCATAATACCAGCCTTTTTCAGTTGCATATCTGTATTGCATTCGTTTGCCTCCTGAGGGCCTGCAAGGTGTAAAGCTTGCTTTACCACAGTCTGCGTACAGCAGCTTTGTACTGGTTTTCTGCAAGATTCTGGTGTATACACAATAGGGCGGACCTCCTTGCTAAGAGAATCCTCCAGATGACAGAGGCCGTAGTGCTTGGATGCAGCTGGACTTTGAGTTGTGATCGGAGAGTCCATTAGCTTCCGCCTAGTTCTTTTCTGTAGTGGTATCTCTACTAGTTGTGTATTTTTCTTCATTTCTTGTGGTGGCGTACCACAAGTTGTACCTGTGCAACACAGTCAACAGTGGTTAGCACATTCACCTACATTTACTACCTAAATATTGCTCTTTTCCCCTCCCATTCCCTTCTGAAATACATTTATTAGCAGAAGATATTAGCATGTTATTGCAAATCGCATTTACTTTATTTGCATATTAAGTAGATCATATAACATTATTTCTATTGCAGCATTGTCCAGATGGTAGCATTTGTTCTGTGGTACTCAAAGTATTATAAATATGGATAGACTGACATAGTTAATCCCAGAGATGTTACAAGTAATCACAAGCAAGATATGAGACATTACAACAGGGAATGGAAGAGTAAGAGTACTGAAAGTGATCACATTATCATGACAACTCTGAAATTAAGATAGTACCACAACAGTAATCTACAGCTGTCTCCTGATCATGGCCATTTTTTCCTAGCAAGTACTATGCAAGACAATGAGAGAGGCTGGTGTAGAAGAAGGAGACAGAATCAGTTAGACAGCGGAAAAAAATCCTTTGACGTTTCCCAAACACTACTGTCTCATGTGCAAATTGGAGAGAGAGTAGTTGCCTGGATCCTGTTAATCTTGATACATCAACTATGGAAAACAAAACTGCATACATAAAAAAACCAGCCCAACACTCTTAAAAATAACAAGCTAAGCAATACAGCAGCAATTAGCCATTGCCACGATTCATCCTGATTTACAATATATATATTTTTTTCCTGTCATGATATTTTTATTTTCAAGTAGGTAGCAATAAAAACAATCTCCAAAGTAAAAGAGAACTTCCTTCTTTTTACTCAAGCTTTCAGATTTCAGTAGAATTACTTTACGACACAGACCACTGTTCAGAGAGCTAGGCTAGTGGTGACTTAAGAAAACCACTGGTAGTATAAAGCAGAAAATTAAGGGGGGGAAGGGAGGGAAGCAGAGACAGAAGAAGGGAGATTGAGGTTATCACACACAAATTAAGGGTTCAAGAGGTCCATCAAAAACCGAAGTGCTTCTATATTCAACTTGCTCTGCAAATGATGAGAATAAGAAAAGGCTAGTATCCTTAAACATTTTTATGGACTGACCCTACGTCAGCCTGTAGCCACAGTATCATAGTTCCCCTTTCTGCATTGTCCACTCCATTCCTATGAGGAACTAAATTGTAAAAACAGCTCATGCTTTTAAATTGCTCAAAGTTACTCAGGCATTAGTTATGGTATTCATATAACGGTGTTGATAAATATTTCTTCTAAAATTCCATATTCTTTTTGCCCCAGAATGAGAAAGTTAATTTGAACTCCTCTGAATGGTTAGCTTTAGTTCTGTCATTCATTAACGTGACATTTTAGCAGATCCATAAAAATTCTTTCAAGAGGAGGAAAACTGATTAAAAAAGTATTGCATCTCTCCACTCACTGCCCAAGCTTCATTTCTTACAAAAGTAAGCCTTAAACTGTGTTCTGACTGTTTACCATTTCCCAGCACTGGTTTAATTTTGACCTCATTGCTCAGTTACGACATTATCTGCTACAGACAAGAAGCCTTAAGAATGCCAATTCCCTAGCCAGTCTCAAACCAGATGTCATATGGAAAAGGCCCAAATAAGAGCCTTACTGAAGAAAAGCATTCGAAGGATGACCTCAGCATTCCCCCCCCCCCCTTTACATCTTCTCCTAGCCAATCAATACACACTTTGGAACTAGACATAGCATACGACAGACAACAACTCATGCCCAGCTAGAGGAGAAGACACCCAACAGAAGATACAAATTAGAGTTGTGAGGTATACTGGGTCTGGCTTGGATTGAGTTCACTTTCCCCACAGCAGCCCATATAGTGTCATGCTCTGCACCTGTAGCTAGAACAGCACTGATATCACACCACTGTTTTGTCTATTGCTGAGCAGTGCTGACACAGCACTCAGACCCCCGCCCCCAAATCACCAGTGCAGCTGACCTGAACCAACCAAAGGGATATTCCATACCATATGGTGTCACACTCAGCAATAAAAGCCAGGAAAGGGAAAGGAGAAGGGGGGCTCTCGTTATGCAGACATCTGTCTTCCTGAACAACCGCTACGCATACTGAGGCCTTGATCCTCAGGACATGGCCCAACACCGCTTGCTGATGGGAGGTAGAGAATTTTTCTCTTTGCTTCTGTGTGGCCTTCGCATATTTCCCCCACCCCCTTCTTTTCCCTTTAATTAAAGTATCTTTATCTCAACATTCCACCCCTTACCCCCCATCAAACTTTTTTTTTTTTTTTTTTTTTTTTTTGCAGAGGGGAAGTGAGAGAGTGGTTGTGCTGGAGTTTAGCTGCCCAGCAGGGTAAGACTGCCACATGAGGAAACAGGGAAGGTTATCAAGACTACCATGAAACCTAGACCCGTACTGGGAAGATGGAATGGGTAGCATCAAAGTGTGAAAAGCAGGAAGTAAATTAGATGCTACTACATAGGGCACTATTCTGTATCACCAGAACTTAGTTTTGTAGTGAAATGACTGAAAAATGAAGTCATTGGAAGATAAAAAAAATCAACATTTATCCCACACTCAAAGGCTCAGTTTCAGAGAATACGTTTAAACTACTATGGTTCAACAAATATGCAGCATGATCTTATCCAACAGTAAACAAACAATAAAAGCAGGTTAAGCTAAGCTAAACTACTTATGGGAAAAGATGCATGGAAAATTACATAACAGTTACAATCCTATTATGTTGTTTTCAGCTTTGAAAAACAACAAGGAAAATTCAGGTCTCATAAAAGGGATCGACATGAAGTAACTGAACTGTGAATGCGTATATGCATGTGCTTGTGTGTGTAGCCATGTACAGTTTATTTTGTTATATATGATCTATGCAAGGGATTTTTTGTTTAATTGTAAAATACTTTTTTTTTCCAAATCATACCTAATCTTAGTCTAATTCACAGTCAACATTCACCAGATGAAGTGCAGCAAAAATGCTGAGACAGTAGCTTGATTGTAATCTGTGCGTTAAGCAGAATACAGTTACATTTCATTCCATGATGACAGAACGTTGTTCTCACATAGACGATGGAGCCTCTGTGTTCTCTGAATAACCAGTAACCACCAGAAATACTACAAGCCTACTCTGATAAAAACATTTTTTCCTCCAAGACTCAACAAGATTTCTTGGTAACAAGCAAGAAACTCATTTATCAACTCTTTTCAATATGTACTCCTGTGATGCTATCAACAATGATATGCTTCATTAATTTGCTTGCTCTTCAGTTTTGTTTTTTTTTTTCTGAAAGAGTACAATATTCTTGTATGTAAAAAAACCAGCATTTTTCTTTCAAGAAGAAAAAGTTTCTGTTCATCACAACCAAAAATTAAGACCAGAGCTTTCTTTTATAACAGCTTATATTCTTAAATACAAGAAAAAGCTTTATCTAATGATTCCAATCTAGTCTTTGAAATAACTATCCATTAAACATTTTAAGACACATTTTAAAATATTAATTTAACAGGTTTTCCTCCTGCTTATATGCATTTCAAAGTGTGTGTTTCGGGAAAAATAATGGTTAGAATTCTATTTGTCTGTTGTTGCATTATGACAAGGAGTTTCCAGTTTCAGAAAGTTTGCTTACTGTAAGACACTGAGGTTTTGCTAATGTCCTAAAGTTACTAGGAAGGAAGTCTGATAGAGAAACATTTTGGTGAGAGTGCCAAGTTTTAGAAGCTTCTACAGGACTGAATACTGGAAGCATTTTTAAATTAACCGTAAATGCGAGCATTTAAACCATGACTGAGATAGGTAAAGAACACAAAAGTATTGCCAACATTAATAATTTGTTGAATTTCATCATAATGAACTGTATTTCATACTGTAATACACGTACATGAATAAAAAGACAATTGCAACAATTCTACGTAGGGCAAACATAAGCCATTAGTAAAAACCCAGACCTATTTTTAAAATCTACTTATTTCTGGAATGAAACTCATAGAAAGAACAAGTTAAAAAAACCTAGCTTTTCTTGCCAGTTACGTAGTGGAAAGCATATAAAATATTCAAGAAATGTCCCTTCTCAAAGCTGTTTGTGAAAGCATTAAGTTGTTCCTAACACAGTAAACAAGTAAACAAAAACATCACCAGCAACGTCGTATTTAACTTGGTTTCACTTAAACCCATAAGTGTCATTAATGCTTTAAAAAAATGTTCCTCATTTCCTAGCTTGCTGTTTTACCCTACATAACTCCAAACAATTTTGATCTAAAGTAAACATGAATATAGCAAAAAAAACAAACAAAAAACATTATAACCCACAAAATAAAGCAATGCAAGTGTTTTAATTACTGCCTTAATAAGGAAAGACACTGAAGCCAGTGACTAGTTATAGGGGCTTTGAATATCTGCCATTGAGAAGTTTAAATAAAATGGGCTCTGACAACAATAGCTGCTACAAAGACAATGCTCCAATAGATTTCAGATGACTTCAAATGGTCACAATATCATAAGTGTTTCTCCATTAAAAAAAACGTTTCCATCTTTTTTTGTGAAATTTCACTTTCTAATACTTCAAAGGTTACTCAATATTATTAAAAACAGTGACGTTCTGAGGCACAATTTAAGATATATCTTAATATATCCATAAAAATTCATATTGAAAAAAATATAGTACTGCAAGTTGACAAAAATAACGTCTCAAACCAACACATTCAACCTCCAAAGAAAAATCTCCAAATCTACTTCATAATAAGGCAGGGAAGTTATGTTTACGGTTTGTATGGGCTTCAAATTTTATGGCAAGTTCAATATTTTCCATCAGATGATCATCATGATTCAGTGATACTAAGTTCAATTGTTATTTCACATACAAAAGCAAATCACTATATACTTTATAGGAACATCTGCAGTTAACCTAATGAAGTAGCTTAAAAGATCAATTTAGAAGTTTATTTCCTTAGCTAGTGATTTCAGTCATGACTTCTCTTTAAAAAAAGAATAGTTCCAAATATATTTTAGAGAACAGATGACATACATATTTAATGATCTTTAATTTCAGGCTGATTATTATAGAAGATAGTTGTCAGATTTCTTTTAGGTATTGTTTTTCTTACCAGATTCACTCAATTTAAAAATAAAGGTCATCCTCCACCGAGCAACAACCACCCAAACAGTATGAGGTGGTTTTGGTCATTAGTTTGTTTTATTACTGTTCCAAAAGACTACTCAAAAATTTATCAGGATTTATCAGGAGAGAAATAGCAATATTAGGTATTTACAGCAATGAGAGTTAACATGAAAAGCAGAATGCAGTATTTGCAAAACATGAGTCACGACAAAACTGAGTAGAGTTCGTGACAAGACGACTGATAAATTGGGTTAGTTCTGACTGACATTCGGGACAAAATAACAGCCAAGACTTTTCTTCTGGAACTGATGTTAATACAAAGGGATTATTTCTGGAAATAGTACTAAATTAAGTCTACCAGGTTGTTCTGCTGAAGTGAAATCATATATTAATGTGTTCATTTCAATAAACATTTCTGGATGACCAATGATTGATCCAATTACTACATTAATAATACATTTTGATTCTTCTAACAACTGACTCATGGAATTCCACATTGCACTTGAGATCTAGTGAATGAATTCACTAGAATTTCATTTATTTAATATTCATGTGACCCAAAGACATCACTGTGAAGGTGAGTTTAACTACAGTTCTGCAGAAAACAGCTGTGAATTGAAAAACGCTAAAACCCAGGCCGCATTCCTATGGGTCCCAGTGGTCAGTACTATTTTACGCAGCATGAGAAAAATACTTAGTCATACAGGACAGTGTGAAAAAGCTGTTCAATATATGACGAATCTTTCCTATATATAAGAAGCATGCTGTCCCTATTATTAATCACCTCTTCTACTACCTACAACTACACCCCAATTTTTCCTGCCATTCAAAATAATAAATTGCCTTTACTTTCAGATGTTTGTCACTAGAGGAGGTAATGGATGCTCCCCCCCACCCCCTTCTTCCTGTAAATCAATTCTGTTCTCTCAATACTAATGCACAGTAAGGCTTCCGGAAATGGGATGCCTGAAACAATGCCAAGAACTCTCTCATTCACAGAAATACTTGCAAATACCAGTCATAGCTTTCCACCCATCAGTCCACGCTCTCCGAATCCTGTATGGCTCTCCATTAAACAACACCTAAAAAATGGGCCTAAATCCATTTTAAATTAACTTACGTTGTTTTCATAATTTGAACTTCATTTGATGGTTGCATTGTTCATAAGGTTGCACATTTTACATGTGCAAAACAACAATTCCAGTGAATAATTAAGGTCGTAAAGATAGTATGGGTGAACACTTAAATAGGAATATACGTTCACAAAATAATTTAGTAAAATATCTTACCTATTAATAGAGAGTACGAAGTATTGTTAAAGCCATGTTAAGGCTTCATAATGAAAATAAGCAAGAGTAGAGGTTCTGAAATTAATGACTTCGGTCATGTTATATGTTATAACAATGATTTTTTTTTTTTTTTAAAAACTTAAAACACAAATTAAACTACCAAGGATGTATAACCACTAAGCAACATAACAAATAAATTCAGTGCAATAAATATCTTTAAGTATTCTTAAATTATTTAAATTGAACAACCTGAAAGATAATTCAAATGTTTCATGAGATTAAATCTGAGTATTTCACTATTTCTTAATATCCTGGAGCGGTAGAAGAAGAAAAAACCACATCATGTAAGTGCAATCAGAAATTTACGATTCAGATACTTTCTTACATCTTTCACAAAATATTCCTTGAAACATTACACAGTGTTAGCATGAAAAGCTACACAGACTTTGGCAAAGCTTTAACTCTCTCTAAAAATCAGAGTTTTTTTAGCACAAAAACTGTCTTGATAATTTGACCACAGAAACATACGTTGAATGAATGGCCAGACAGTCTCCTGATCTTTTTCTGTCCCACTACAACTTTATAGTATTTAATACATAGGAGTGCTTTTCCACATAAGAAAATCCTGATTCAATAAAGATTCATGCATTACAGGAATTCAGCTAAAATTCTATGGTAATTTACAACTCCTGATCAAGAGAAGGATCTTAAGAAGATTAAATCACAAACACTTTATGCAATGAAGCAAGCATATTTTGAATTTATTTTTCAGAACTTATTTCTGTGAAAGACTTTCAACAAGATCTACAATAGAAATCCCTACTTTGACCTTTGCCATCAGTCCCTTTATTCTTTTTAGATTCTTTCCCTGTGTCACTTACTAGCTTGACTCTCTTCTTTAGGATCAACTAACAGAACATAGTAATCAAGTAACCCATGAAATGTTAAGGTTCTACTTTCATAGCTTTTTCTAATCTACAGAAATGGTTCTGCTGTCTGGACTTCAGGAAACAGTGCTTATAATCAAAGGTATTTGACTTCAAACATTCCATTTTTTTTTTTTTTTTTAAATGTAAAAAAAAAAGCAATTAATATGCAATTAATTTGCATATGAACAATGTCTTGGTTCCCTCTAAAAGAACAGCCAGAAAAAGGTTACTGTATCACTAAAAACATGAGTTCCTGCAATTAGTGCCTCATGTTTTATAACACACAATTTAGTGCTTTCCTTTAAGTACAGATGTTTGTGTATATTTATATTTGGCAAACGGATTTGAAATTTCCAAATACAGATAATACACGGATATTGCATATATCCTTAGCTACTTCAACAAGAGTTATGTAATGGACGTCATAAGTTTACCCTAAAGAGGAATTCATGTTGTCCATATAGTACATGCTGTATAATGACATTTATTTTCTACATGAGTAGCATCTCATTTTTGCAGAAAAATTTCTCAAAAAAATATTCTAGCATATGTCTTATGTTCAAGAGCAATTCATATTTGTTACCAGCTGACTTAGCATACACAATTCCTCTTAAGTGCTCCAGTCATGTTTCATAGGAAGGAATCATTTCATTGCCACCTAGTAACTTGTCTACCTTTCTCCCCCAGAGAAAATGAACTTCTGAGATATTGACACAAGCCAACACATTTATATGAAACAGAAGACAAAAAAAATCACTGCTCTTAACTTACAACGTGAAAAATAAGAATCAAATCACAAGAAATAAACAGGTTTGCTCTTTCCTGCTGACAAGGTGAAGTCTGTGCAATTGTTACAAGTGAAATATGGATTTTTATGTAAGAAAAAGTGACCACTGTGTAGCACTTTTCCTTTTTTTTTCTTGTCTTGGTGCAAAACACTACCTTCCCAACATCTTGAAGAAATTATAAATAATAAAATATCACTGTGCTAAACATGTGAGGGGATCTGTATAAATCTTCCTTTTTATTTGTTCACTAAGATCTTAGGTCAGCTCTTCCTAACATTTGCCAAGCATACTTCTGAGATGACTTTAGGGAAAAGGAATTGTATTCTTGAATAATTTATTTCATCTTTAAAGGAAAAAAAAATTACTGCATCCTTCCTACTTCTGATTGGGATGTTGCCCTTCTACTACTTCACACTTTCCCATACTAATGTATTTTTTCTGATTAATGGTATTTTTTTTCTTAATAGCTTTGTTGCATTCTGCACAAGAGAAATGTTTCTCGATAGCATAATATCAGCTAATAGATGAAAAATATTTAGAAAGTGAATTCAAACAAACAATTGAAGAAAGCCTATTTCACTGCATTTACTTTGTACTCTATTGAAAAATTTTTAAAGCACTTGCTTTCCAGCTGGTAAATGGATTACTTTTTTCCACCCCCACCTCCTAACATGTAGGAAATGCTTGTGTCAGCATCAGTAATATTTTAGGAAAGAACACATTAAGATTAAAATGATAATGTAAAACATATTGTTTAAGTGTTTCTTTTTTCTGAGCAGAGCCATTACTGATCATATTTACTTGCTATATCACTTATGATTAAATAATTGAATGCCCAATTAATCTATTTTTCAACTTTATTTTTTTGAACTTCTTCCAGTTCCAGTATGCAAAGTCAATTGTCAATTTAATTCCAACTCAATTTCAAATGTCAAGTTCTTGGTACATTAGTACCTGGTAGGAATATGTCTTATTCTGTACTATTACTTATGCCTAGAAATTTTTGTAGAACAATGGCTACCTGCTGAACAGTAAGTCTTACACTAACAAGTAGCACTGGGGTGGGGGGAACGGGGAACCTGTTCAAGAAAAAAAAGAAAAAAACTTAGCTCAAGTTAGCTAACCAACTTAATCTGCCAATGAGAAACAGGCAGATTCTTCACAATGATTAAAAAGCTTCAGTGATTCGGGAAAAAGTCCTAGAAGTATCATAAATTTACACAACTAGTCAAAAACAAATGGGAAGAGCACACAATCAGATGAAGGGAATAAAAGAAATTGAGAAGCATCTCATTAGAAGTTACTGTAACCTTTCCTGTAGAGGTCAGGAAACTTCCATTTAAAGGACAGTCATTTGTCACATTTTCTCCTAACTCTATTAAGAGCAGGAAAGGAAGGAAAGTAATATTTCTTATTTCCTTTCCTACAGAATAACAACATAAAAATAAAAATACAACGAAAGATTTCTATGAACATCCTTAGGCACAGACAGCATTTACAGCTGAGAAGAAAATCAGTCTTTACTGAAAAATATGGTGGCCATTTACTTAGGTAAACATACAGTTCAATAACATTCAGAACTGGAGAATCT
>VXAL01004423.1:0-26842 GCA_013399475.1 Chauna torquata
TCCCCCTCTTCCTTTGAGGAGGCAAAGTGAGAGAGATTGTGATGGAGTTCGGCTGCTCAGCCGGGTAAAACCTCCACACAGGCTGAGAGAGTTGGGGTTGTTCAGCCTGGAGAAGAGAAGGCTCCAGGGAGACCTTATAGCAGCCTTCCAGTAGTTAGAGGGAGCCTACAGAAAAGCTAGAGAGGGACTCTTCATCAGGGAGTGTAGCAATAGGATAAAGGGATAATGGCTTTAAACTAAAAGGGTAGATTTAGATTAAATATAAGGAAGAAATTCTTTACTCAGAGGGTGGTGAGGCACTGAAACAGGTTGCCCGGAGAAATTGTGGATGCCCTACCCCTGGAAGTGTTCAAGGCCAGTTTGGATGGGTCTCTGAGCAACCTGATCTAGTGGAAAGTGTCCCTGTCCATGGCAAAGTGTTGGAACTAAATTGTCCTTAAGGTCGCTTCCAACCCGAGCCATTCTGTGATTCTATGATTCTACGTATCTATGATTCCGTGACTCCATGACTCTATGGCCACATAACTATCAATAAAATAACTTATCTCAAAATTACTTCCTAATCAGAGGCCTAATGTGATGTAGGTAATACTCTTTGGTATTAGGTATATAAAGCTCTGAGGTTTCAAGATGTACCCTGCCCTCCTGTGCTGCTTAGAAGTGAGCTTAGGTTTCCCTCTTGCCAGCATGCTGCCTGTTATAAAAGGCAGTAGGAGAGGGTATATATCTGGTTCCCCTGGAGCTGAGATGTGCTCCTGGTGCACACAAGAAACAAAGAAATGTTTCAGGGTTTCACAGGTTAGATTTGGCCTTTTTAGAGCTATATTACTATATTAATATACCTAAATATTCCCTTGAACATTGCAGTCGTTTGGAAGCAATTTTAAATTAACTGTGTGGCAAATAAATAGATCTTGCATACTTAGGAAACCTCAAGACAGGCTTTTTCATTGATCAATAGATATTTGACATATAGTAGCTGCGCCTTGTAATCTAATTAAAGGATTATCTGACATAGTTATTACCTTGGTACCTAGCTCAAGGATTCCTGACACAGCTCTCCAGAAGTAAGCAAAGTCAATATTTTACAGAACTATGGACTTCAACTATTTCCCAGTGCATTAAAATATTCACGCTATTCAAAAATATCTTCTGCGGAGTCCACTAGATTCCGTAGAATCAGCTGTTGCAATCTTTTCCAAGGCTATAAGGAAACTGCTGAAAGTAACTGAATAGGGCAATCATGCCTCCAGGAAACTGACTTCTCAAGAAATACAGGTCTGTGACCTAAAGGGGTTCTTTGAGACCTTTTACAGCCCAGATGAGCCCTCTTTTTTTTTTTTTTTTTGGTGCTAGTTTGCTGCACAAGGTTGTAATTATAGCTCGTCAACCTGGACTGGACTGACTCTCTGTGTTCTTTCTGCTCTTTGTCACTGGCTGTTGTCACAGCTTTTGGTCCCAAGGCCAAGGAGCACCAGCTGGCATCCAGCCACATATTTTGAGGAATGCTGAGTGTTGAGGAATGCTAGCTAGAGCGTCTTGTAGCTGGGTCAGGGAGCACACTCACACTTTTAAATAAGGAAGATGATGGGAGATCTGGATCCTGCCGTGCTTCCTAGCCCTCTTCAGTTTCACTGTGTAGGTATGCCCTGTAGTACTCACTAATTAGCAGCAAAACTTCTATTTTGGATCTCTGGCTGACTGATATTCTGAAACCACTCTCTGAGGTCTTTGCTTCCGGAGTCCTGTCTAGACTATCCTCAGCCAGGCCTTCTTGGTCAGCAGGGAAATGATGAAACTGATCTTAACACAAGGATGTTCACAATATTTCTAAGAAGTGACACTACAGATACTTAAAACCTAAGTTTAGTGGCCTGTTTAACTTAATTTGACCTCATATCTACTGTGAGTCAGAATTCTACCTGAACTTCTGGCGAGGCTCCTCTGTATTCTATTTTCCATCTAGTTCCATGTACAAAGGGCACTTAAAGATGAAACGAGATTATTGCCATCTCTTTCTTCACATTTGCTTGGTCCAGTCAAGCCTTCTGCAGAATACACATTGTACCTTGGGAACACGGGCCAGTAATGTAGAGCTGATAACCTCAGAATGTAGCCCTGAGGGCTTTATTGTGATTGTAATTTAATGAAGTATTAAGCCTTGGACCTCAAGGAGGTAGATATCTTGAACACTTTGGGAAAATAAGACAAGAATTCAAAATGTAATACAAAATGACATCCTGGAACATAAAAGGGATTTCTCAGTTTGATAGAGACATATCTTGTTCTGTCAAAATTCAGTGTGCAAAACTAAGGCAAATGCTAAGTAAATCATCAGCAAATGTCATCATTATCTTCATCTGATCAATATGTTTACATAGAGGGGATTGCAAATATCTTCTTCCTTAGTCCCAAACACTGATTTAAGCTATTGACATAATACAGGATCATATCATTCTGCAGTGAAATGACTATAGTTAGGTTAGGGCAGATGCATTTTATCCCAATGCAAACTCTACCTCAGATTTTCCTTTGCTGTTAATGGCTTACAATCACTTCCATATGGTATGAGATTAAAATGGGCTGCTCAGGGGAATGAAAATAAGAGATACAGCAATTATGCCCAATAATGAATGTTTAAAGAAGATAAATCAAGACATCCTGTATAGTCATTTACTATTGAACAAAGAAAGGCCAAATATGCTGTGCATAGTTTTTACATACAACACAGCCTGCTGGAATGCCAAACTCATCCTACAGGGTATCCTAAAATTCGTAGAACTATTTTCTCAATATAGGATGTGTCCTAGTTTTGGCTGGGATAGAGTTCTTAGTAGCTGATAAGATGCCATGTTTTGATTTAGGATAAGAATAATGTTGATAACACACTGATGTTTTAGTTGTTGCAGAGCAGTGCTTACACAGAGCCAAGGACTTTTCAGCTTCTCATTCTGCCCTGCCAGCGAGGAGGCTGGGGGTGCACAAGAAGCTGGGAGGGGACACAACCAGGACAGCCAGCTGACCCCAACTGGCCAAAGGGACACCCCATACCATATGGCGTCATGCTGAACAATAGAACTGGGGGAGTTGGTGTTGTGGGGTGTGTGGAGGGCAGTCACTGCTTGGGGATGGGATGGGCATTGGTCAGCAGGTGGTAAGCAATTACGTCGTGCATCACTTGCCTTGTATATTCTTTCCTTGTTATTATTAGTAGTAGTATCCCTTCCTTTTCTGTCATATTAAACAGTCTTTATCTCAACCCATGAGTTTTGTTTTTTTGTTTTTTTTTCCCATTCCCTCCCCCATCCCATTGTGTGTGGGGGTAAGCAAATGGCTGAGTGGTGCTTAGCTGCCTGCTGGGTTAAAACATACCAGGATGCTCAAGAAAAACAACAACAACAACCAACCAACCAACCAAACAAAAAAACCAAACCCAGCATACTACACAACAAACCACAAAACTAGGCAGAAAATTCTAAGTAAAGGTGAGGATTATCACCTGACTACTTTCTCAAAGGCACTTGTGAGACAGAAGTCAGTCACAAAAAATACACAGAAAATCTGGCATTTCTGTGCAAAGACATGTCTGATGTTGGGTTGATGCAGCAAAAATTAATTTTTTTGATAACTTCTAAGAACTGGTTTAGACAGCTGGGATGATGGCTTCTGAGACAGCTCATATATTATTGTTCTAAGCATAATCTGGAGGTATTTTTTTTTGGATTTATGCCTGTAAATCCTGTCTTGAATTTTGTTACCTCAGTCTGGTGATTCATTGCTCACAAAACTAAGCAGTAAACAAAAATTGGCTTGTATTTGATTGATTAGTCCACTGATTTTACTTTTTTTTAGGATATAAAATATTCAGATTCACATCCATTCTCTAATCCCTCGGAACTGAACTTAGTCTTGCAGAAGAAGGATCCTGACCAGAGAGTGATTGGGTATTCCAGGATGGCTCCATCTGAGTCCCTTTTGTGGAATATGTGGTGTTTTATGTAAATAAATTAGTCTTATTCTCTAGCATAATCTCTCAAGTCTTATGAAATGGTTTTTGGCCCTCCTTTGCCTCCACAGACCTGCTCCTCCTAAAGGCACAGCATAATACCATGCCTTCCCTGTGACTTTCATTGCAGGCAGAGACATTATGCTACCTGCTAATGCAAGTTCAGCCTTCCAACACAGCTGTACCCAGGTGGGTCCTTCACACGGCACTAACCCACTGGACATCTGTAGTGAGATCCAGCATCATCTACCATTTCAACACCTATATTACATGAGGAGTCTGCCAAAACTGGTTGGTTATGGCAATCAACTGGAATGCTAATAAATCAGTTTCAGTTTTCAGCACAAAATCACCCTTGGGGCTTGATATCACAGAAAATCATTGCTGTCCTACAAAGGAAGAGACTTTTATATTTTCTCTCCCTTAGAAATAGTAGTTCATTCCATCTCTGAGCCAACAGTCCTTGTAGAAAAGAAATGAAATGTAAAGGGTTATGACAATACATGAAGGTTGAAAATTAATGTAAGATTTATGGAATTCTTCAGCTGTATGTGGCAGTGCAAGAATGTCACAGCAGCTGAGAGAATGTTGATGAAAAAGCATATGTGTCCTGAATGCCCAGAGACATTTGAAGGTTTAAGTGGACTTTTAACAAAGCTTGCTATTAATCTAGACCATCTTCTGCCACAACCTCAAATGAATATTAAATTCCATTGCATTTTGCGTTTTAAACAATTACAGTTTAGGCAGCCTAGAGATGAAAGAAAGCTTTTTCTGTGTAGTGTTAGATCCATGAAATGAGTGATGACGTGGATGAGGTAAAATACCGATTTAAGTTTTACTATTTGGAACAGAAGTGGGTTTCATTTACAGAAATAGGCAAAGCACGAGTTTAATGTTGCATATAAACAGTGTATCAATCAAGATCAGTATCAAAACTCAGTAAACCTTAGGAAGAATTGGGGTAACATGCACTGAATGCAATATTTAATCTGCAGAGAGAGACGTTAATGTTTAATCTGTCATAACATTATAAATTATGGTTCATTTTGATTAAGAGGTCCACAGTGAAAGAGCACTCTGGTAAAATGCGATTTGTCGTTTCATTAATGCTAGATGTGGCTAGCCTTTTTTAAGTACCACATACACCGAGCAGGGGCAAAATAGAATTGCTGTTGGGGAAAGGGAAAGGGCAGTGGAAAGAAACAGGCAGGGAAGGAGACAGAAAAAGTTCAAAATATCCATGTTATCTTTCATATAGAAACCTCTCAAGCCTCTGGATCTTCATCAGGCATGACTGATACCTGTGCTGGTTGTCCCAGCATAAGAGCGAAGCTGGAAAGGAGAGGGCAAAGCAAATATCAGGCACATATCATTTTGAGTGTAAGTTGTAAGTCACATCAAACTTTCCGAGACACTAGTTTCTTCCCCAAAATCATTTTCTTACAAAGCTAGTTCCTTCTTTAGGTGTCCATGTGTGGCTGTCAAAAGCATAAATANAATAATAATAATAAAGAAGAAAGAAGATACCTTCCTGATCTGTCTGTTTAAAGTCTTCCCATTCTAGGCTTGATAACTGTGATGATATTTCATTTGTGGCCTTTTTCTTTCTTAGTGTGGGAAGGAGTTAAGGGGTTGAAAACTTTGTATGAGATAAGGAGCAAATTGATGGTTTGCTGGGGTTTCTGATCCAAGAAGAGAAGTCTCAGAAGTTGCTTATCAACAATATTGTACCAATAAGGAGAACCCAAGATTATTAATCAAATAGAAATGAGTCTCTGTTGTGGATTACTGAATATGAAAAGCACCTGACATTGCCAGTCCCCAGAAATTGCAGGTGGCTCAATGGCTACTCACATAAAAACATGATGTGGGTAAAATTGTTACTGCTGGTCATACATGTGATGTTTGTGAAATCTGTGCAGTATTTCAAGTTAATGAATCATGTTAACTGGAAGAGGATATAGGTAGCTGTTTTCTCCTAGAGGATAAATAAAACCAGTAGAAAAAAATTATGAAATAGGTCTGTAGCTGACTGAGCCTCATCATGGCTCTCAGGGCCAAGTTTTTCAAGCTGTTTACCCACCTAAAGATGCAAAGAGGTGCCTAATGGTGAAAGCTTTGCCAGCTTCCTATCTGCATCTTTAGGTGCCTAAACAGCTTTAAAATACATCCCATAGCTCCCAGGGCTACAAATCATATTTCTAAACAGTTGTTAATGGACAACAATTAGGAGCCAAGTGGAAGTGTTTGCATGCATTCATGGTTCTTTTTAAATGTTGTGCTTGGGTTTCCAGCCAAACGTGGGGTTAGGTTTGGAATAGATAACACCGAAGTATTAATGGGTATTTTTCATGAGATTTTGAGTATGGTAAGATGCGTCCAGAAGATATCCCAAACAGTTAACACTCTTACAGTCTGAAATTATCTTCTATTTACCAAGGGATAACCCTAACTGTCAGGTAGTATGGCAACAGATTCCTCTAGCCTCTTTCAGGCCTGTTTTCACTTTGCATAAATAATTAATTATTCCCTGAAGCAGGACGTTGAACCAACTATCCAAATTCTTTGGTATATTCCCAGCAGTTGAATATGTTCTACTTTATATAAATAATGAATACATCGACTATTACTGTATATTTTAGTATATATTTAGTATGTACTTTAGGCATGTCTCTTAGCAGATCATATACTGGTGCAAAATTTTTGTCATTTATGCCAAAAACCAAAGTTTTGCAAATTTTCTGGCAATACTAGAACTAGAAGACCTTTCTTTCTTTCTTTTTTTTTTTCTTTTCCCCACTTGGAACCAAAGAAATCAGGACTTATCTGAAAATTCACAAATGAATGCATTTAAATTTAAAACAGTTTCAGGTTTAGGATTCTATTTTTAAACTATAAATATTACAGGGATATTTCTTACTTCTACTAACAATATTTACTGCTAGCATAACACTACTTTTTTTTTTTTTTTACCTAATTCATAATTATTTCTTGTAGGCTTGTTGTTGTTGTTGTTGTTCTTGCCAAAGTTGTAAGCTAAATTAAAAAATGGCCATAAGCCATTGACTGCTTCATACACTAGGAACCCTAACTCTGAGTCATTTTTTCAGATGCCTGTTACTGATGTCATTAGAGAAAAAAATATGTTCTGTCCTTATTGAAGAGAAATGAAAATGTGTTTGAATAATAGAATAGTCCTACAGGGAGGCAGTGAGTTTGTAGGCTGTCTTTTGTTTTCTCTAAATGAGATAATCTACTAAAATTTATGGTTGAAGTCATTACAAGAAACCATGTCTGGTCCAAAGGCCATATCTTAGTCCAAAAGCACATAATACAGATGAGATAAGTCATTGTAACTGAAATAATGTGACTGTAAGATCTAATATTTCATGATCCATCAAGTGCAAAAACTCTCCTCTCACCCTCCCCCCCATATAACACTGGATAGCTTTTCAGTATTTGGAAGTTATTACAGTTTACAACAGTGCTGATTAGTGAGAACAGCATGCTTTGGATAATCATTGGGTTGGCAAATGACTTACAGGCTTCAATACCTTGTTCATATGCGGTGTGCTGCTGAGCAGAATCCACAGCTGCCCAATCATACTATCAGTAAGGTTATGACTGCAGAGCTAAACAAATAGGCTCAGGATTGATGCTGGGCTTTGAGGCAATACTTCAAACTAGTTTGTACTTGCACACTCTTTAGGGATAGCCCCCACTGGGGAGGTTTGTTTTGGAGGGAGAAAGAGATAGAACAGTTCAAAACAGAGACAGAAAATGACCTAGTATCTATGGGATGCTGATGTTTATCACTTTTCCATCCTTCCCTGGAGTTAGGTTGCTAAGTCAGAAATGCCCTTTCCCATAGAAGGCACCAAAGAGAGACACACCTGTGCTCTGTTATACCCCACTATCAGTGTGTAAGACACTTAGGAAGTGGATAAACATTTTCACATGTCCACTTTGTCTGATCTGAGCCAGTGTCCCCAAGTGCCTAAAGCACCAGCCTATGGGATATGCTGGGGTGGATGAACCGTCTTCAAATGTGATCCAAACTGAATAGTCTTTGAGCTAAAGAGCAAAAATAGAGGCAAGAAACTGATTCTGTGGATGTCGCGGATGAAATTATACACTTCACTTGTAAGGGAGAAGCAGCAATATATTTATTGATATAATGCAGTGATCTAACAAAGCTTAATCGTAAATAAGACAGTGACTTAACAAGATTTGAGATGGCAAAGTACACTTGATAATTTACTGCATAGAGGACAGGGTAAGTCAGACACATCAGGGAGACCCTTCTGTTGAATCCCGAGCTTCAGAGTGGACCCCCTTGCTTTCTAAACTCCTTGAACCGAAGAGGCAAGGAGCCCAGGTATGGCTGAATCCACTCCTAGCCCCAGACTTGGTCAATGGTTTATATCTAAGGATTATACATGCACAATCAATCTAAGATATAATCTTAGTGGAGCTTACAATGTTTAGCAAGTTATTAATCACTTACCGAGGATCTGTTGTGGCAAGGAATCTCTTGCGAGGAGTATAGGATCTCTGCAGCAGGCGTGACCTTGAGAGTCATCCCTGCTCAAGGGAGATCCTGTCATGCAGCCAGCTGCCATGTAGAAGGGCTCAAAGCCCTTTAAAGGCTCTTGACCTGCTCACTATTTATGGGGTAAGATGATGGACTAATAGTCATACTGTTTTTTTAGTGCATGCTCCACTGGCCCTCAGCTGCTGACCAAGATATCTGTCTGCCAGTTTCTCCAGCACCAGCCTGAGCTGATATTGCAGTTGCTACCTGTCTGACTGAGGCCTCGGGTGCAGCCAGTACTCTGGTCTCTACCTGCATGAGCAAGGCCTTGGTTGCAGCAGCTGGTGTTTAGGAAAGGCAATGGCCAGACCGAAAGTGTGGCAGGGGAACACACCATCACTGTAGATGGGTATTCACAGGATCCAGGGTAGCTGAATGGGGCAGATACAGTTCATTCAGTGTGTGATTTAATTAATTGCATAAAGAAGCAAATGCCACTGGGCTGATGGTTAGGGCACCTCTTCTGCTGTGTTGTTGTTGCAGTCGATGCCTTTTATCTTGTGCTGAGAGGTCTTCTACACACAAGGGCGCCTTCATCACTGCACGGCTGGGTATGATGGACACAGAGAGATGTACAACAGATCATGCCAGAAAGTTTTATTCCCGTTTTGGGTGTTCAGTTTGACACAGGAGGCTTTCTCTGAAAATCTCACTGGATTTCACAAACAAGCTCAGGTATCAACTAGGATGCTAATAAGGGCATCAAAACTTGAAAGACTGTCTACCAGAAAGATAATACCTGAGGTTACACATCAGCTAAATGGGAGTTTTGAAAATTTCAGTGAAGCATAAATGTTGGACTTCATTTTCTAATGTTGTAGTTATGTTCTTAAATATATTTGTGATTGTACATTAGTTAGATATGCCCAAAGTCATAAGAAATGTCTTAAAAAAATAATTCCTCTCAGTACACTGGAATTCATTGCTTTGCTAGTCTGAATAATCCTTGTGGACAGATCCCCAGCAGGTATAAATACCCCTCTTCTTAATAACTCATTTTCTCTCTCTGTTGTGCTTGGGAATCTTCTTTAACTGACCATTTCACCTCCTCCTGCTAGAAAATCTTTTAAATGCCTCAGTCGTTTTCCTTATTGAAACATATGAAATAAATTAACTCATAAGATGTTCTTGACTCTCAACTACATTAATTTAAAGGCATATCTCCATTCTCTAAGGAATTTTGCTGACATCTGTAATAATCTAGACTTTGTTCTCCTTATATTTTGCAGGAAACATTTTATCTACTTATTGACTTCCAAGAAGTTTGGGGCACATGTACAAGTAAGAAATTTGCAAATCTTTAATTGTTCAGACTGCGAAGTTAAGACATTTCCTGCTGGACTGGGATCAGCAGAGGTTTTAGGTGCCTGCCAATGGCTTTTTAAGGAAATTATTTTAAACAGACTTCTGGACGATTATTCTTGCAAGATGTAGTGGAGTTCAGGCACATTTAGAGGTCACCTGTTCCCCCATTAATTCTACCTTGCTGAGAAAAATGCTGAGGGTGTTACAATATAGCAAATACCTTTTACTCCATTAATAAATTCTCTTTTCTTTTTATGCTACTAGCACATATTGCTACAATTAAGCCACAGTTGGATGCAAAAGTACAATTATGTGCTCTGCATTATTGTAGAAAAGAAAGAATTACTTCAAAATAAATGTTATTCAAATATCCCGGCAACCTGAATGGCTTTAGATGCATACACTTTATGACAATTTTAGAAGAGCATTTGGCAGTCCAAATTAAGCTTATTGAAGATGCTGTAATGTAAAGTTACAGATAGGGTCTTCTGAAAGTTAAGAATTGACTTTGACACATAGGATTAAATAAAGTGCATTTTAAAAAATATCTCTGTTGTTCTTTTTGGCCACCCTTTTACAAATGGGATCTTTAGACAAAAAGAACTGAGAACAAGCATGTTCTCACAGAAATTTGCAGCTGGCAGATTAAGGCTTCAAGTCCTCAAGAAAAGTTCATTAGATGGAAGAAAGATTTCCATCATCTTCACAAGTCTTTGGAGCTAGTCTTATCATTTCTGAGGACCTTGATTAAAGGTAAGATTTCCAAGGCATAAATGAAGTATTTGTTAATTTTTTCTCCCATTCTCTTGTCCTAGAACAAAGAAGTATATGTTACAATTACTAAAGGAAGTATTTTATCTCAGAGGTGCATTGACTGCTCCTTTTGTTTGTATCAGACCTCTAGTACAAGGCACTCGAATATGAAGAACTGTACAACCTATTCAGTTTGGAAAAGTCTCATAACCCCGTAATGTAGTTAGAAAGGCCTAATGTGTGGCACTTTTCTGGTATGTTGTTATTGTTGCTTTGGAGGCAGCTGAGAGAGGGTTCAGCAAACTTCATCCATGCCGAAATGCTATTTTCATCAAACTGAGCTCATCTCATTTGACCAGTGGATATGAACGTGTAGGTTGTTTTCAGAAATTCATGGGAAGTTAGAATAGGCACCACCAAAATTAAAAAGGTAAATTCTTTCTCTCTTATTAAATATTTCAAATAGACAGAGCCTCTATGCTCATTACCACTGTCCTTTAGGCTGCCTGCTATGTTCATTATTATTGCTGTTGTTAAACAAAAGCAAGCAAGCAAACAAACAAACAAAAAAATCCACCACCACCAACAAAAAAAGCCAAACTCCTAAAGACTTCCCTATGCTTACCACTGAAAGCTTGTTGTGGATATTCTGTCTGCTTACACATTAAGCCAACTGACTGGAGAGAATACACAAAGCTTCACAGAACTCGTATTGTTTTCATACAGTTTTATCTCTAGGTTACCTAGTTTCAAAGTGACCCTGAGTTTTAAGAGGCACTGTTAGGAACATCTTGTCACTCTCCATCGCATGAGTGGTCATTTATGCTATTAGGGTAATAAGTAGAAGGGATTTAACATGATACAAACACTAGATTTGAGTAAGCTTCTGGGAAACCTCTGCAAATTCAAAGTTAATGGCTTAACCTTTCAATTCTCCAATGGAAAATAAATTTTAATGGTTTCACAAACTCAATCTACATTTCAAGACATGAATTTCCCCTAACTCCACACTACTTGACTCCTGTTAACTGTTAAACCTAAACAAATAAAAAATTATTTTCCCACATGGTTTATGGAACTATACTGACACAGTTTCTTCTGTGAATGAAGAATAGAGCATTTCTCACTAGATACTTGGAGAAAGGAGGTTGGAAATTATAACATTACAAGGACATTTTATAGCACCAGTAAATATATGTGAACAAAAAAACATGTTGGGACACAGGGGAAAAAAAAGCCAAAACCGTGAATAAGGTTTTAGAAGAATTGTTACCTGTTTCACAGCCAAAGATCCTACAAGGCTATGCCAGCCCAGGGATGGAAACATTTACCATGCTGGAAGCCAGTTCCAAGTATTTTGTGCAGCAGAATTTTGTTTGCATGATTATAAGACTAGTACATAGAAAAGATTTCTTAGGGGATACTAGATTTTCAGCAGGCATTTATAGTATCCTAGATCTTAATTATTACTATGAAAAATTGCCTGTGAAATGCCAGGAAGCAAAGACTACTGTACATGCTAGAAAAGCCATGACTTGTGGTAAGGACTGGCACCAAGGTGATAGAAAGAAATTCTGATTTTGACGTTCTGTTTTGATAGGAATGAAATGAGTTTCTGGTTTGTAGCTGCTCAGCTGCAACACAAAAGCATTTTCCAGCCAATCAATGTACAGGACACGGATTCATGGGTTTCTAATCTTGTTCTTATTTTGCCTTGTTCTCTGACTTTGCTAAACAACGCACATTGTATTAGCAGAGCAATGCATATTGATGTTTTGTAGTGTTACAGTGAAAAGAGAATACTGATTTTTTTGCTCCCATTATATGTTAGTGTTATCTCCCTTCAATGCGTTACTTGGAGTTTATAAATGTGCCCCAGAGTGATTTGTAATCACTGTCTTTAGTTTCTCTGTCCTAGCAAAGTAAAATATTAAATAGTTCACTTGCAAGTTTTTGCCATGTACTTGAACAATATAATATAATGATGAAGGGCCAGATTCTGCTACTCCTCATCATGTAAAAAATCTTGGGGTTGCTGGAAAGCATAATGTTACTTTGCATGTGTAAGAAAAGAGAACATAACCTGCAAACAGCCAGAAAATCCCTGAAAACATATCGGGAGAGATTTTTCTCTCTTAAACAGGGCTTGCAAGCCAGAAGCTCACCTCCTCCCAAGGGCTCTGGAAGTCGTGGCAGTTTTGGATATTAAGTCCCTCATCTCCTTTGTGTGTTTGGGTGAAAAGGGCAGATACTGGGGCATAGGAAGACATTGTAGCTAGTTGAGCCAAATTCACCTGTAAAGCACCAACTTTGGAACACTGTATGGAGAGACTTTGCTAGTGGGTAGGATGGGTCACTGAGCCATCCTTTATTTGCTTTCCTTTGGGGAAGATAGCATTTATTTTTCTTACTGGACTTCGACAGATTTTGCTTTTCCCTAAGGGCAAAAGTTTGTAAGCTGTCTTTCTGATTTGCATGTTCTGCTGGGGCTGGCTTCTCCCTTTCTTAGGTGGCCTGTGGGGTCTCCATTACAGTGCCTAAGCACAAACCCTGTAAGATGCTAATTAGCAGTTTTGAATGGCATTCTACTATGCCAATCCAGACCTCTTACTCCTTGACCCTTTGTCATAAGACTTTTCTTGCAGAGGAAAGAGCCTCTGAAGTCTGGGGTTCGTGCTATGAAGCATTACCTTGGAGACAGAAGGAGATACTTTAATAAACTGCTATGGTCATGCTACATAGCAGAAATCAGGATGTACTGCTGAAAAGTTTGCTTTAATGTCTAGACTATAGATGTTTGTGTTGGATACTACTTGTTCAGATATCGATTGTGGGGAGAAAAAGTCTTTTTTCCAAGTCAGCTTTAATTGGAAGCAGAAAATGTGACAGCATCCTGGATATTTCAAAATATCGAGTCTTGATAAAATGATACCTCCCCACTTCTATTAGTGCTGTTCCTGAAAGCCAGACAACAGAAAATGGTAAAGAGAGTAACTAATAATGCAGTTAATGTAAGGGGAGAGCCAAGAAACAGTGTTATCCATTTAATTCTAGTGAATTTTATGGCGAGAGCTGAACACAACCTGTGACAGATTTCAAAAAACAGAAACCATGAAATGCACACTAATGTCTCTACCAAAGAAATGCATATTAAACAGTTTCATGAATGACTTTCAATACAAAGGTGTTGCTAGCAGAAGGGTCTGCTTGGTGGTTACCAGAAGATGGTGTTCTTTGAACCTGCCTGCTCCAGAAAATGCAGTGAAAATTGAGTTATGATCCTTCAGTCTCATCCTTATGTTATTCTTGTGCTGGACTAATTTCACACAATTTTGAAATAAACATATATATTTTTATTTTCATGTTCTTCTGTCTGCAGCATATTATCGAAGTCTTATTCAACTATATATATATATTCAATATGTAAAGGCATAAGTGTGGCATTATTTTGCTCTTATTTCCTTGCTTCCAAGATGCCTACATGTATAATAGTAATACTGATTTAAAAGCAGTTTCAGCAGTTTCCTTAGGTACATCAGATTTCTGCACCCTGCCAGCAAAAGCATGAGAAGTTGATGTCAGAAATAGTTATGACGAATATTTAAAATACAAATTCAGCATATGTTTTTTTGCCTAAATGGAACCAGGTAGTAATGACACTGACTTCACTAGCTGTCATACTAGATAGCTTGTGAACTTTAGGAGTTATCAATACCCACCGGATTATGCACTGAAATATTTTTAAAATCTCTGTTGCCACGAGGAGATGTAGGAACCTGCATGAGCACTTCTGCACAATTTTTGAGTTAGGAAGTGACAAGAAATAATGTCTTCCCAACACTGTGTTTTATTTAGAAATCACATCATTTACATAATCTATTAGAGCACTGGCATTAGGTTGTGATGTATGAAAAAGGACCTTCAAGGTGGTGGGGATGCTGGTGGGGAAATAAGAATGAAATAATTTTAACAAAATCTAAAACGAATATTTCTTTTTCTTTCCATGTAATCACCCAGGACTGATTATCAGACTGAAACATCCGCAGTATGCACTTTGCATATTTCCATGAAGCAATTTCTTGCACAGACAGCCAGCTTCTCAGAAAACGGATTTGTGTTTTTCATAGTCACTGAAATAAGCTTGCCAAGTTGCACCTCTCCTAGATGTCATGTTGTTATTTGGGCAGAAGGTGGTGCTGTTGATCAGTGACAATACAGCACAATAGTCTTCCGACAAATGATCAATTTGCTATCACTGCAGTCATTCTTCATTGAACTTAAAAGAAGCAGCCATCTGGAACTTATTCCAGTATTTGACTTCAGTTACTTTGCTGCTTGACAGTGACCTACAGAACAATTTAACTGTATTATTCTCCTCCTTTTTATGTAAATCAGAATAAACAGCCTGAGAAAATAAGAGGTATAATGTGACACATAATGTTTTGTTACTTGCATTAAAGCATAACACGATCTGTTCTGAAAAAAAAAAAAATCAAAATATCATTTGGGGAAGTCAGAGAAAGGCTGTTACAGAATAAATAAGAAAAAGATTCAGACATTTTTTATCCAGCTGTTCCTAGACTTTTAAAAATTTCCATTCAGCAAAGCCTTCATATGGGAAAGATCTTTTTATTTTTTTTCTTCAATGCAGTGCAGAGTTCTATTGAAAATGTTTAGTACCTTTAGTGCTTGTGAGACACTGCAGATATCAAGCGTGTGCTCAGAAAAATGTAGAGAACAAGAACCTGCATTATGATTTTCCTTCCTCATACTGGTCTTATTACATGGAAAAAATAACTCCTGTGATCAGAGCTGGAAGGCTGTTCTGCTGGCAGTACGGACATTTCTACTGACACCCTCAGTCAGGATTCCCCCTGCAGTAGTACTTTTTTTCTTCTGTTCACTACAGCTAACTTCACTTTTAGATAACTATTCTGAGACTACCATAGCCACTAGGTACTGGAGCAGAACTACAGTCTTATTTTTCCACTGAACAAGCTCAGGGAGCATTAACTTTTGGCCACAGGGTATTGGGACCTTTTTAAAGAGCTAGGCTGTAATTTGGAATCTCTCGTGACATGTTACTCAGATTTCGGGTCCAGTTGCATAGTGACTCCTCCATCTCATGCATGCAGAGCCAGCAGGGATGGCTCTGCAGTCCTCTTCCTCTCCTCCAGCCTCCCATGCCTCTCACATCCTGTTCTTACTTTCCAGGCACCTTGACTGAGCTGGCTTGAGGACTGCAATTATGAGCAGCTGGGCTCTTTCCTCCTATCATTTTTAGTTCCTTCCTCTATAAAGAGTAAACAGGGAAAATGCTGTGGTTCTCATTTCCAGTGGGAACTAATCCTGCAATATGAGTGGCTCAACTAGGTCAGAGCCAAGGGTCACCTCGCAAGGGATCTCATGGCCACCTGCAGGAGCACAGTAATAACAGCATAAGGAAAAACATAAGTATTAGGCAAGCCTTCTCCCAACAATATAATCTCATCCTGAGGAAGTCAGCAGTTTAGGCTTTGCCTGAGCAAATTACCACCTACTTCATAGTTCCTGCCTCTGGGATATAATTCCTTTTTGAATCCCTTTCTTCTTCTGGCTTCCACAGCATGTTACAAGAATTGATTGTATTCTACCATTTAAAAGGATGATGTGGAAAAATATTTTCTTAACTTGCTTTTAACTTAACTTCCTGGTGAAAGGACTCTTGGGGCAAAGGTGGGCAGAGGGATATTTCTCTAGCAGTTTTGGGAGACTTAATGAATAATCATTTGTTAGTTATCTGTTCCGCATATGATTTTTCCTGACTTTTCCATATTGCCCTGCCTGTTGGCTTGTTTCCTAAAGACTTCTGCTCTGTTTTGGCTCTGTGAACTGTTCAGGATTTCATATGCATAAAATAGTCATCAGATTGTAGCAATGGAGAAAAATAAACCCACACCTTGGAATATCAAAATATCAAAATTAGTACGTGCCTAGCAGACATATCCTCAAAACTGTTTGTTGATAATACATCTTAGAATACCTCTTTTGGAAACTAAGTTTTTTTATTCCATATTTAGAGATGGAGAAACAGAAACATGTAAGTCAGGCTGCTGACCCAAGGTCACTGTGTTAGAAGTAAGATGATTTACAAGTCATGAACCTGTGAAACAACACTAATTCCCTAGGTTACTGTTACTGGTCAGTGTTCTGGAGACACTTACTTCTCTGGTTGCATGTATTCATTACAGAAGACTAACAATTGGGTTTTACTTTTTAGGTGGTAATTGTGGAAAAGTCCTGACTCCAGTTCATTGTACTGGCTGTTCATAGAGACAGTTCTGTTCAAGGAAAGGTTACAAAGTTTACTCTTCAGGTGCAAAAAGATTAACAGTTTAGTTGCCATGAGATCCCCAGGTGCTTAGCTGAACATCCACTATAGAGATTAGAGATGAAAAACGGTGACATTTCAAGACGCTGCATGTATCTGAGAGCCTTCAGTGCAAATTACAGAATATGAGACAGTTCCATCAGGAGTCCTTGGAGACCATTGTTATTTTTCAAAGTGCTTTCAAGTGTTTTCACAAAATAGGCTTACCTTACATTTCTCTATGCGACTACTCCTTCTATTTCTTTGCTCCTTACCCATTTTTCCCGTGACCTGTATTTTTACTTCCCAAATTGATTTCATTTTTCTTCTTAACAAAAAATAAAAACTGTAAAACTGTTTCTTTTCTCAGGCTTCTTATTGCCAGAAAATTTTCAATTCTATGACATAAAAATAAGTTTTCCATAAGATTTCCTACTTATTCTGTGCTGTCTAGTCTCATACTATTAAACAGTCATTAAAGTATACATTGTACATTTGACTTTTTTTAGCTTCTGCCCACACAACTCATGACTGCATCTATACAGGCATAGACAAAATAAACATATGAAACCTTATCAGTGGTTCCAGGTTCAAGATCATCTTTCTGTATGAGGCTTTGACTCAGAGATTAGGTGAGATCACACTGGATTAGATTACAATGTGTTTTTAAAGAAATCCTCTTTTTTTTCGGCACACCCCTTTTCTGAGAAAAAGCAGTAGTGAACTCTTGCCTTGCATTTGCTTTCTCAAAACAGTGTTTTAATAATCTAAATTACAAGCTGAGGATCTTCAAAACATCAGGAAGCTGAAAAAAATGCCAGTGATACAACCACCATGTGGTATGTAGAAAGTATTGAAGTTCTGAAGTCTGCAGTCATTTCCAGTTATGAGTAATTGGTAAGACCTGTCCTACAAATCTCCTGTTTCTTTGGATGTTGCTGGGAGACATCCCCATGTTGCAAAGTGGACTAGAAGGACTTGATGGTGAGGCATTTTCCATGATGGACTTTGTCTTGCTCTTATTAGCTTGCAGCTGGTGCAGAGCTGGTAAACTGAAGTGCAAAATGCTGGATTTTGTCTTTAGTTTATGGAGCTGGATTGTAGGATAGGCATGTTTGATATGACCGTTGTTATTTTATGCTCCAACTAATATACTTGATTTACTGTGGGAAGGATGACAAAATAAATTCATTAAATATTGATACTTTGTCTTTCAATATTATACAATTTTAATTACGCCATTGCTTTCCAACAAATGAGATAATTATGCTAAGAACAATATCAAGAGCAACAGTAAAAATAGTAACATTTTGTAACAGTGCCTTCAGCTTGAAATTGGCACTTTTCGAAATAAATTAGCCTGTGTATTGGAAGCAGTTCACATGGAAATTATCAGCATCTGGGATAGTCTTGTTCATGGCTAGTATTCTCATGGCAAGGCCTCCTCGAGTGATATCTTCTGATACTCAGTTCCCTTTGCCTTCTGACAAGCACCATATTATGCAGCTCTCAGGACAGTCTGTGCACAATACTCATTTATTTTAGCATTCTCAAGTTCTGGTGAGTTGCTAGAGAGTAGTCATGTTGCTGAGGTAGTGTCAGGCATAAGGATTATTACAGTTTATAGCAAGAAAATTTTCTTTTTCTCTCATTAATCTTTCTGTGGGTTATATATGAAAGAAAGAGATGTGCAACTCCTAGAACTCCTAGAGCTAGGAAAAACTAATACAATATACAATACACAATAAACAGTAGCAGTTCACTGTTATAGGTTTTTTGTTGTTGTTTTTTGTTGTTGTTGTTGTTTGTTTGTTTGTTTGTTTTACAGGTACTTCAGAAACCACTAGTATTTTTTTCAGTTTATTGTACTATGATATATTGGTGGGTATTTTTGCTTGATTCTGTGTAGTTCAACAAAATACCAGTGTCTTTGGTCTTGGTCTGAGGTTCTTCCTGATGATAAAGCTCGTCTGTCTTTGAGGCAAAGCAATACAAATCTGGGACAGCAGTTCTGAAGCAGAAAGGGATTGCTGGCAATGTCACAATAAATCCTTTTGACCTACTGAAACTAAACAGTGTGTTGGCTTTTATAAAGGATGACAATTCACGAAATATCTGCAAAGAAAATGAAATACTTAAGAGGTTTGATGCTGTATTTTTAAAACTTCCACTATACTGACAGACAGTTATTTCAGGAATAGGGAAGAATGTCACTGCTGTTATCTTTCTTTCCTGCTATTTGGTGGTACACAAAGACCCATCCTTGTTATGTACAAATTTACTCTGATATCAGAAAAAGTTGTGCATGAGTGAGTAAGAACATCACAAATGGTCCCTGAACTGAAGAGTTCTATACATGGCTACACTTCCATTAACTTCAATAATTACTTCTGCTTACAGCAGCACTTAATTTTTCCCCATGTAATTGCAGTGATGTGGCGTGATATTTCAAATCTGTGAACATTTGGCAAATTCCTTGAACAGTTTCTATAGAATGTCTTCCATAAAGTGCAGGTCTTCCCTGTACCAGAAATAATAATACTGGTATGTATGAGATGATGATCAGACCTGTTATTATGTTTAGCTTTCCCCCAAATGTTCTTCTGGAAAAGCAGTGCAGTTACGGATTTTCCTTTCATAGTTTAAAAATGATTTATCAGTAACCTCTTTTCTCACAAAAAGCTTTCATCTATTTACTGTACCCTTTTTTAAGCACAATTTCATGGTAAGTTACTTTAGTATTTACTGCTTACAACATAAATAGGAAATGTTTCTAGACTCTGCATATTAATCTCCTTATCGCCTCTCTTTGAACAGAAGAAGAATGCACTGCCAGAGACTCAGTAGTTACTGGATGCAGTAGTTTCCCATGATAAATATCTTTTCCTTTTCTTCAGCCCTGCAAAGTACTTTTGTCCTTTATTTGCCACTAATGCTTATGATAAAAAATTAAATTACTGTTCATCCTTTCAATAAGCTTCCCTTAGAGAATTTCTGCTAAAGAACAAACATTTAAAAGGGACGCAGAAGCTTTAGTTTTATACACAGTCCTACTATATTATTCATTGCAATGCATTTTTAATGTCACAGAAAGAAAAGTAAAATATATTTTAATTTCTGGGACTAGGCAGCCAAGTGATCCAGGGAATCGTAAATTCACAAAGGCTGTAGACAAATGCGTATAGTGAAAAAAAAACCCCTGAACCAAGCCCAAACCCTCCTAACATCCAGTGGCCCTAAGATTTTCATGAGAGATTTGTGAAAACTCTTACTGGTTGAAAAGCTCCTGAGACTGTCACTGTGGTGCACAGATGCTGGGAACCTCTGACCTACAAGCATTCAATGTGCTTCAGACAATTTCTTTTCTTTTCTTTTCCTTTTCTTTTCTTTTCTTTTCTTTTCTTTTCTTTTCTTTTCTTTTCTTTTCTTTTCTTTTCTTTTCTTTTCTTTTCTTTTCTTTTCTTTTCTTTTCTTTTCTTTTCTTTTCTTTTCTTTTCTTTTCTTTTCTTTTCTTTTCTTTTCTTTTTTCCAGTGGAGAAATAGGTCAGCAAGATTGAGATAATAAAAGAAAAAAGGCTGAAAACAAAGCTATAGCTATTAACATAGCTGTTGAGATTACAATGAAGGCTTCTCTTGCCTCTGCTCCTTACCTTTACTTGTAAAGGAACAACCCTTTTTTCTTTCGATACATTTGTTCATAAACAAACTCATTTTGACTAAATAATTGCAATGATTTATGTGAGCATCCTTTTCAGTGTTTGAAACCTGGGTACTATTTTACAAGAACAAAGAGTGAATAAAGTTCTTTACTTTGTTTATGAATTGTCAAGGCTAATGGTTTTCTTTGTGTTGTATTCTCTTGGAATTCAGCAATTTATCTTCAATCCACAAGAGTTACAGCATTTAGTGAAGAATCGATTTACAAACCTCTCAGAACATAACACTACAGATTAAGCCTTATGGTCACCGCTTTTTTCAAACATGAACGCACCTTTTATGCTACACAATGATGGAATTGCATCATTGTTTGATATAATAAACGAAAAGCAGAGCAGAATTTTCAGCTTTTGTTCTGCAATTCGCAACAAAGAGTCTAATCAACTGTAATTTTCAAGCATGCATTTTGAAGTTGGGAAATGTGTATAGTTAATAGATATTTCCATAGACTGAGAAAGTTAATTTGCATTGTAGTCTGCCAAACATCTGATAGCAACCCACCCATTACATGAAACAAAACTGATCAGAAATCTGAGAATAATAGACACAGTTTACTTTTAAATGATGACTGTAAAGGCTAATCATTTTAAAAATGTAATTGTTTTAATGACAAAATCATCGTATTACTAAAACCATTCTCACAAGTTGGTAACGTGTTAATATTTCAATGGTCCCTTATGGATTGCTAGGGCCTTATTTTAACATGTGATGAAGCATGTGTCAGTAGAGGTGGCTGATAATTCTCAAAAGGAACCTTTATTTATTTATTTGGAAAAGATGTTATTCAGCTGCTTGACAAGTATACTGAAAGCTGTGTAAATCTTGATAATATTACTGCATTCCCTCAGTCATTTTTTTTTTCTCATCTTGACCAAGAAACAAAGTTCAGAGTCACTTTGAGATGCATAGTCTGATTATAGGCTGCAGGTGGATTTCTCATAAAGATATCAAAAAATTTTATGGAATTCACCACTCAATCTAAAAGAAAGAGAGAGGATCCATTATTAGTAAAGGCATTGGCTGGTTAAGGACAGGAGGTAGAAAATGCCAGTGGTCATGAAAGGCTTGTGGGAAAGAAGATTAAGTAAAAAAAATAAACTCTGAGACTCCAAAAATTGTTGCAGTTGAACCCAAATTTGATTTTGATGAAAGGAAAGTTCTATGAGGACAGCATACAAGGTGACATTTAGGCAGTTTCTCAGTCCATTAATTTGTTTTGATGAATAAATCTCATTACAGACTGGACAGGAAATATTTGTGGAAGCAAAACCAAATGCAGGAAAGAATATTATTGGAAGATGAACACAGAAATAGATGGATAAACTATGAAAAGATTAAAATACGAAAAGAATTCAAAGTTCTGGGGAAAAGTGAAAATATGAAGGCATCACTGTAAGGCATGAAAACTATTTAAATGGGACTGGTAGAAGTTTTGGAAACAAAACAACAACTTAAAGACATAAGGAAGACAAAAATAGAATGAGTGTACAAAATGCATGTGCTGAGATAAAACACTGTGGCTAAAGCAAAGTCTGATGTTAAAAGAATTTTTGGGAACATTATAACTCTGCATTCAGTTTTAATGGAAACTTGTTTAGGAAGCAGAAGAGAGATGAAAGAACTGACTACAATTAATAGTAGAACTGAATTGATAAAAAGATTCTGCTGAGACACACATCACGAAAATCCCAGTGAAAGCAATAGTTTGCAGATAGAAATCATTTTAAAGAGTATAAGAGATGACACTTGGGGTAATTTAAAACCAGACTGAAGCTGTACTGACTAGGTATGCATGATCTGACGGCTGGTGAAGAAGTGGGAAGGCCAATAATGATGTTTGTCATTTTTGTTCACTTTTGTTTCAGCTTGGTTGGAAGCACTGTGGAAAGCTGCAAAATCTCATGGCATTCAGATAAGATAATTGCAATTAAGAAGGTTGTGTTTGAAGAATCCTGCAGCGTTGCAAAAATTAATGAAAAATTAAACAGCTGGTTCAAGTCAAACCTTGGTATAATATAAGAAAGCATAGAATCACCATAGCTTCTCATCATATTCATCATACCTCATGATAAATGAGGTAGAGGGCATGACTTGAGATGATCTAAAGTTAAAGTCCTTAACTAACATAGATGACATCACACAGCTAGGGGAAAAAAAAAAATCTTTAATTATTGATGAATCAAATTAATAATTAACCTCGGAAGATTGGTTTGGTCAGCTTTGACTCATAATAAATGCCAAGAAGATGAAGTGGCTGCAACAGGAAAAAGAAGCAAGGGCAAGTGAAATGTGGCAGCTGTGAAGTTAAAGAATATGTAAGACTCCCATGAGCACAGAGGAAACTTGACCACGGCTGAGGTTTCCTTCAGGAGGAGAATAAAAGGACAAGTGCTTCACAGAAACTGATGAAACTATAAACTGATTAAAACCTTTCTTCTCAAAGTGCAAATGTACCAGATCTGCACACTAGCAGAACAGTATTACTCTATGGGCTGGAATTAGTTACTTCAAATAAGAGAAACAGCTGAGGAATTTTGCGTGAGAGAAGTTGGAAAGATGTTGGGTATTAAGTAAAAAGATTTTCCATGAAGAGGCTGAAAGGAAAATAGCAGATGAAGTCAAGAAAAGCTACTGAACATATTGAAAAGGTAATGGCAGTAAAACCATAGAAGACTTAACTGTTTACATAAATGCTAAAATAAATCATGGAAATACACCAAAGTTTGCCTACAGGTCAACTGTCAGATGTATGGCATGATATTAACTCAGGGATTAATAAAGCAAGATGGCCTGCATAGGAATGATCTTGTCTGAAAAGATATTCTGTGATGAAAAGATGAGAAATGGACAAAAACAGTGGATGACCTCATTCCCTGAACGAATGATATGACCTCTGGACAGGAATGGAGAGGAATAGTATCCTTTGATACCTTTGATATCCAGTGAGTGTTAAACAGTGAAAGCAGAGAATCGCTCCTTCTGGTGAACATCACTCATATAAATGGATTTGAATGGCTCTTACAGTGTACCAGGTACATTAGGATATCACACATTACTCGTAGGATTCTTTACCTTAGCTCTGATTTTTCTGGTTTCACTATGCAGATAAATGCTGTTCCAGTCATTGGGGCTGCACTTGGCAGATGACCAATTTACTGTAGATACGAAGTGAAAAAAAAACCTCCTCATTTTCACCAGCCCTTTCACCAGAATTAGGAAAATAAATTGCTGGACTTATTACTAATTCACTTCCACAACAGAATATTAACTTCTTTCCAGAATATTCTATGGATGCTGTGGTAGTGTCTATATAGCTGGGCCTCAGGGGTATGGTGGACATTGGAGCAGGGTGGATCGTGAACAGCAATGCTCCTGCTCCCACCGTTCCTTCTGGCACTGCATGTCATAGTGGGGAATCTAGTAGATGTCCTGCAATAGTGTAAGTCCCTCTGGTTTATCAGCATCTGTTAATTGCTTTTCTCCCCATCCTCCTGAGTTGCAGTATTGTATCCTCTGAATGTGCAGTTCTGTCTCTCCTCAGGCAGAATTGTCTTTGGCATTTCTGCTACCATGTAATTTTGCTATTAGAAAACTGGTACCTGAGCATTTATCTGATCATCTCTTCATTCTTTTTAGTCCTATTTATTATGTAACTGACTCTTTTCTGATTAATGTGAGTATAAGAAATACCCAAGACGTCTCAAATCATTTAATGAGAAAAGCATGAATTTTAAAATAGTCAGCAGTTGACAAAGTCCTTATTTAAGCACAGCTTCATGTTTTTGTTTGTTTGTTTGTTTTTGTTTTTGATTTTTCTTAATCTGCCCCATCTTTGTTCAGAAATAATCCACAGAATCCCATTGCCTTATGTGAAGGTATATATATTATAACCATAATTATTACTTCAGCTGCCTAGAGTTCAATAATGTAAACCATCCTGCATAAGAACTAGGTGAGAAATATTAAATTCAGAACATATACCTGCCATTACAAATTTATCAGTGCAAATAAAAAAAAAGTATGTTCTTTCAGTTAAAGACTGTACATGGAAGTATGCTATTTTGTATTGGCAGCATCTAATTATATTTCAGTCTTCACATTCACTTATCTGAAAGAAACATATATGCAGGACTGGAAATGAAAACTTTTCCCCTTTCTAATTCATATATTATTTAAAATTACAAAATATTACTTTAAAACTCACTACAGAAATTCTGGAAAATGTGTAATACTTACCCTACAGCATAACTAAGTTAAACTCAAATCCACTATATATGGGGAACTTTGCCAACCTGCTAAGTAGAGTCTACAGATGCATCTTGACATACTTGTGCAGTTTTCAAGGACATCAACTAGTAACGAATGCAAAGATTGAGGGCAGTTAAGTCACTTGCAACAAGTTCTTTTTATCTCAAATCTGCATGCATGTAACACTGTAGCTAACATACTCCCTTAACTACAGTACTGCAGAACAAGTCTTTGAATCCTTGTTATTCAAAAGTGTAAGCTTGTTTTAAACATACCGGTTGTTTTGTGCCAAAACTTAACTTCGTCAAATGATCTCTGGATTTTTTAATATATGATTTTTTTCCTTTTCTTGTAGACTATCTCAAAATAAACAAGTGTATTTTTACAGAGGGATTATTCAGAATCATTGAAGTGTGACGTATGGCAGATACTACCTGTCTGCTTTGATTGCCCAACATTTTTTCCGTAGTATTTCCTAAATTCCTTTCTCCTAGCTCTGCTTCATGATTTAACACAAAGCTTTACTAAACTGGAAAGACAAAACTCAAATTACAAGACAACAGAGCAAGTATTTTGGATGCAAATTTTTCAGCATTTCTTGTACACGCAACTTGTATACTCAGTGTTTTTTTTTTTCCCCACAAACTTTTTATATTCTGTTTTCAGCCCACAAATTTACAAAGACCTGAAGGTTACAAAATCTTTTAATTTTCCAAACAAGTTATCACTGTTTCCAAAAGCAGACTGGTATTTTTTTGCTTTAGGTGGTCAATGAATATACTGCATGGTATATATTGTTAACAGCAGATTTTTCTTAAAAATTCTCTTCTCAGAATTCTTAATTGTAAACTTTTTATATAACTTCTATAAAATATATTCACCTAAAAATAAATTTTTAAATGTTTTACATTCTGCTTTTCTTTACTAAATTACTCAATAGGTTAAATAACCCTTCATACAAGCAATTTTAAAAATAGTGATGAGGAAAACAATTTTACTTGCTTGCTTTCAAAGATTTCTGATATAACAGATATGCAATAGTAATTAAAAAAATACAAAAAAAAATACAAACAAACAAACAAACAAAAACCTAAACCGCAGGAATATGGATTTGAGAATCTGACAAGAACATAATGCTCTCTGTCTTTCATGCTCTGCTTCCTGATCTGAAGCTGTTATTTGACCTTCAGTCTTTTGGGATGCTGAATATCAGTAAAAATGTGCTCTGGATGTCAGAGAAAGGGAAGGTCTCCTAGTAGTTCACGCTAGTTGAATGGACAAGATGTCACAAGGCTAATTGAACTTCTATCCCAGCACTATTAGTCAGTTACTCCTATGACCTAAGCCACTTTTCTCTCTTCCTTGCCTTCCCCTCCAGGTTTTAGAACGAAATATCTATTCTGACTAAAATAATTTTGGGGACATGTATTTGTAGAGAGCTTGACATGCTGAGGAGTCGATCCATTGCAAATTGTTACGTACCGCTGCACAGGAAAGAAATCATAAAGGGCATTTAGAGGATAATTTTAAGTTTTGTTCTTTGCAGTGAAATTAGCTTAAAAAATAGCCACTTCACCATATTCCAGACCACTGTTGCTAATCTTGTATAGCTGTTTATGATGCCCTTCTTTTGTGCCAATGCCAGATTTTTTGGGAGAGGGGTTAGTGGAAAAGGCATTTTAAAATAAGGATCATTTGACTAATCTACTGCACAGGCTCAAATGTGTTTTTTTTTGTGACAGTTCAGAGGAGATGAAGGGATGTAGTATGAAATTGAATTCTGAGGATCTCTACCATTATTCAGGACTTTGTGAGAAAATACACTAAACCTTAATACAAAATTTGAGATTTATATATGTATAATATA
>VXAL01004423.1:27026-69620 GCA_013399475.1 Chauna torquata
TCAGAAACTTCATTCAACAAAAAGATTATTTTTGGCCAAAATTATTTCCAAATATATATTACATTGTTTGAAGGTTATTTTGTTGTTGAAATTATCTCTCTCCAAAACCCCCGCAAGCATATTAAGGTTCAAAGAGTTTTATATCAGTAGTATATACCTGGCAAACAACTGTATTTTCAAAGTACTCTTGGAGGACGGCTAAAATCAACCTCAGAGGGATTTTTCATCCCATGCCTGTGACAGTTTCAACCATTCTGTTCCTATTTGCCATGTGTAGTTCTTGCTTAACATCCTACTTTCTGTACATCCTCTTAATTTATTTTTACTCTAAAGCTTAAGAATTTGACATATTCTGAAAATAATAATATTCCAATTTCCTTTCCTTTTTTCCCCCATGGATATATATCCAAGCTCCCACTGCTCACAGTAATTTGTAAGGCTTTGTTTCTGCTGACAGATGTTATAAAGAACTTAGTAGAATGTGGTGTCTACATGGCACTGTGAGAACTTGAATGACCCCATGTGGATAAGCTCATTTGTGTTATGTGTTTATATCAATAACTTGTAAGAAGGTGGTTGAGTTGCACAAAATAGTTGACTGTACCTTTGATAATGCATCCTGAAAGTACAATCCCTGGAATACCTTACTGTTGTTCAATACTAAGGAACACAGTAATCTAAAAAAGGACTTCTAAAAGAAAGCACATTGGTTCAAACAAACATTAAATATTTGACGAGCTCACAAATTAGTTCAGCTATGCAAAACAAATTACTAGCATTACGGTCAAATAAATATAAACCTTAAAACAAACATCAACCTTCAGAAAAATCAGTTTTCATTTATTTGTTTTCTTAGGTAAATAAAGACTGTCCCAGAGGCTATTCACAATGTTTTTTCAAGTTCTATATTTCCTCAGGCCACCTGTACCATATCCTCTGTCTTTCTGCGCCATTCTGATGGTGTGATCAAAGTTTCACCTTATTAGACTTTGAAAGAGAGTGATGGGTGTAATTGCGTTGAGTGTAACAATTCACTTTTAACTAAAATTTCTGAAGAAACTTTCCTATAAGCAAGAAAAAGCTTTTTCAGTAAGAGTAGAGATTCCCATCAGAGATCATTGCATCTTCTTATAATGCATTGCCAGGTAGCATTTATGCTTATTCACTTGGAGGAATTGCAATAACAATAGATGATTCAGATGGCTCTACACACAGGACTAATAGTGATTAGTATACAGAAATAGCAAACAGTTTGTGCATTGTCCATGGACCATTTTCCTCTGATATTTTTAAATGAATAAAAATAATAACAAACTGGTTAAGTAAAATACTAAAACTTGCATCTTTCTATTACATTTTATTTTGCAAATTCTTTGAATCTTTCTCACTCTTGATGCCTGAGATGATTAAGCCCAGATCCTTGTCTGATACTATTGTAATACAAATTCTATGAATTAAGAATCACAAGAAAAGTTTGACGTTAACTAAATAGTTCACTGAAAGTACCTTATTCACCTCTTATACTTTGAATCACTGACTAATTCCTCTTCCAGCCTTTCACTACATTAAATAGGCTCTTATTTATCAGTCACCAAGCCTTCTGGAATCAGTATTGCTGTTTATTTTAAGAGAAGCAAGGACTTCTCGTTAATTACTGACTCTATGAACATTCTCAATGCATCCTTGGTAAAAACCAATCATTGAAGTAAACAGGATTTGGCATTTTTTTTTTTTCAAATTTTGCATTGTAAATTCTGCACATTGTAACTGCAAGCAACGTGGATGTTTTATATCACAACTCTGCATGCTAACATTACTCAGAGATAAATGCCCTTGATAAACCCTATCATTTTCACACTTTGAAAGTAAAGTGTTGAAATAAAAAGCTGATGAAGCATACAGTGTTAAAGTAGCATGCTATTTTCAACATTTTATCTGTCATTTGCCATTTATTTCAACACTTTATATAGTACATTATATACTTATGTGTCAGAGAAGCATTTGAAGGCCTGAGGACATGGAGATGCCTCTGAGCAGCAGCAAGCACTGGGGCACCACTGGTGGGTCAGAGATTGCAGGATGAAGACAGAAGGAGCTATGAACTACTATTACAGGGCTAAAGACCACAGGAGGGTTTGTGGAGATCCAGGGCCAGTGAAAGTGTGAAGCAACACTAAGGGCGTTCCAGGCAGAAAGCTTTTCAGGAAAAACATGAGGCTAGCCGAGGACAGCATGGCACAACCACACACTTTTCACACCAGAGTATGAATGTGGAGTGGTGAGGGATCACTAGCTACTCATAGCAGTACGAATTTGTGGGTGCCTTGGTACCAACATGCACTGCACTGCACCCACTCAGACATGAGCATGTTGTGGGAAACCCTCTCACTTCTGTGCAATGGAAACTTCCTTAGATAGTGTCATCCATGCTTCTGAGGCCCATTCTCACCTTTTGTGTAACATCACAACCATTTCAGAAAAAAGAAAACTTTTTAAAGGTTTTTACAGTCAATTAAGAGCTGTCTAACTGGTAGCCAAATTAATTCAAGACCTGAATTCAAAGTTTATTAGTTAAAGTGCACTAAATCCTCAAGTAAGCATCTTTTAAAGTGACCTAAGTGAAATACTTCCGCTATAATTCTGAGGCCATCCACACAACTGTTTAATGTTCTTTAAATACTCTACTTCAAATTCAGACCTTTAATTAATTTGAGCTAATATGTCTTGATGTCTTTAATTCAGCTCTCTTGGAAGTAAGCTTTTCAACATTTTTTTCAAGGGCAAGATTAGAGAAAAAGGTAGGAGTAGTTAGGACAGTACTTCCCATTCTTTCATCTTCCAGAGTTGCATCAGTGCTTGCATGTACTAGGGAAGGCAGGAAGTTTGGCAGAATGACCCCTCTCTTTTCTTTCATAGTCCTCATCACTTTCTCCTAATCCTAGCACTGTTTGGTCCCTGACTCATTTCAGCTATCTTAGGCCTGTTGTGATCATTATGCGGTACCTGAGTGCCCAAGACATGAGATATTTCACCAGGATCCTAGCAAACTGTATTCAACACATGGCTCATAAGCTTTGTGAAGAGCTTTTTTTTCTCTTGAAACCTGGATGTATAGAAGTTGGTAACATTTTCTCAGTATTCTCCAGGAGATGGTCTAGTATTTGGTCTAGGCTTAAGTATTGGAAATCACAGGTACTTCAAAAAGCAGCTAATGCTGTTTTATTGACAGGAAAAGCTGAACTAGGAAACTCTTTTGTTTTGTTTTGTTTTGTTTGTTTGTTTTGTTGGTTTGTGTGTTTGTTTTACTCCCTAGATTTTCACTGGCAAATTGATAAGAAGGAAGAGTTCTCTTACCTTAAAGACCAATGTATTTCCATTAACTGGTACTAAAAACATACATTTGTACAACGGTGTGAGTGTGGTAAGCTCCTGGCACTGGAGAAGAGTAAATAATACAGCATATACTCTACAAGAGCTGCTTGAGCACACTTTTATGTTTTTCTACTTAGATGTAAATTAAGTGCCAGTAAACTATTATGCAGCTACTTCACAGACTGAACAAAATTAAAATACAGAAAACAGCCTAATTTAGGTCTGATACTGCAAATAAAGCTATTTTTCTTTGGCACTAAGCAAGGTAACTTTGTGTTGGAAAAAGCAATATTTTTAAAAATTTGTTCTAAGACACATTTTATTTTAACATAAATAAAAATTCTGCATTGTGCTACCAATTTGGTTGCTTTTCTGGTAGCTAAAATATTTAAAGTTCTTCAAAGTATCCCCAGTATGGCAGCAGTCTTCTGGGAAATTGAATCCTTCAGGAGCACAAACTGAGCTAAGTCCAGCTGTGTAGAGTTACATTTGGTGACATTGTATGCCAGTGTATTCTATGCTTATCTGGCACACTGGATCACAGACATTTTATTTTTCAGCTCATTTCGAATGAAAGGACAAAAATAATCCTGTCTTAATTCTGTTCAATTGTGTAGAATTGTTCTCATTGTTCTGAACCACTGGTTTTCATTATGAAGGTGACATATTACTTCCCAAATAAAGCCTTGATTCAACATAACAGTTGAAAGTTACCATAACGGCTAGCTTTAGCAGGTATCTCTGATTATGCCTGAAGAATCCAAGTAGTTTCACAGAAGCCCCTAAAATCTGATGTAAAACAAAAGTACAGAAAAAATAACAGTATTTTGTGGTAGTCCCTAAAAATCTTTTCAGTCTGTAATTTTTATCAGTCCTCATATGAAAAAAAAAAAAGAAAAAGAAACAGAAAAAAAGAATAATGAAATGCTTAATCCCACTCATGTCCTTTTTCTGCGTATTTACATGCTTTTGTCCTGGTCTTCAGAAACATCTCTTTCCTCTTATTTTCATATATTGAGAATAAAAACCTCATCTCCACTGTCACCTAGGACAATTTCTTAAAGCGTGCAAGCAACAAACCAGAGATTACATTTTCATATACTTTTGATAATTCTTAGAAAATTTAAACTGACTTACTGTAAATTGTCCTATCTAGCTTTGATCATTTTGTATATTCCAAACACAAATCTAATAATGGATATGCAAGATACTATGATTTCCTCTTTATACCAAAAGTATTGCATACATAACCTGTCTCAATTTAAGTATAGTGACTTGATTCTGCTGCAGAGAACTCCTTCCTGGACAGCTGTCAGGCACTTGGTCTTTTCATCAGGGTCCATATTTCCCTTGGAGAAGGTCTGGGCAGAGAAGAAACCCTGCCTATGGTCTCTGTATACACACCAAGTAAACAACTTGGCGCTCTTTTCCAAGGTACGGAAAGGAAAGGAAAGGAAAGGAAAGGAAAGGAAAGGAAAGGAAAGGAAAGGAAAGGAACGGAAAGGAAAGGAAAGGAAAGGAAAGGAAAGGAAAGGAGGGGTGGAACTACAAAATGGAGCTGAAGTACGCAAGAAGGGAATATTGTTTGGTGTCTGTGGTCTCTTAGGCTGGCTAAGCTTTGTGTGGAAACGAAGCCTAATAGTCTTTGTAAGTAACTCGTTTCTTGATTATCACTCACCTGCAGTCCAGATTGAGAAAACTAGTTCACTGTTGTAGGCTCCCATTTGAAATTACCCAGGTTACCAGATTATCCAGGTTACAGATTCTTAATTACACTCTCTTGTTGCCTTTCTACTAACAAGGAATGAAACAACCTTTTGGTATGTCACTACTAATTTCAGACACGTGTGGAAATGAAAGCATAAAAGTGAAAGGCCAATATCATATGCAAGAGGACTGGCATCCGCAAACAAAATTCATTTTGCAGATTGATATGGATATGGATAGACATGTCTGTGTCTATCTATTCTATTTAAGATTCTATTTAAGCATCAAAAACAGACTCTTACTACAGGCTAAAAATGAAATGTTTGGTCCTGTGAAAAACTTAGAGACAGTGAACTAACTGTTCACTAATCAAATGTTTGCTAATCAAATAGCAACTTCTGACATACCGTGTGGCCTCAGCCTGAAAACTGGAAACATTAGACACAGCTACCCAATGCCACTGAAGATCAGTATAACCAAAGACCAAGCACTCCCTCTTTCATAAACTTTATCTTTTCTCATAAGAAATGCCTGATCTCTCCAGTGCAGCAGGGCAGGCACTGAGAGGCTTAGTTATATAATAGGTTCCATGTTAATAGTTACTTGTCACTGATTTTTATATCCTACGTTTGAAGATATTCATTCCAGAGGAAAGCATTTCTACTGTGCTGATAGCAGGGAGAATGCTTCCAACAGCATAATTAAATGATTTTCAATCATTCTTATGGCAAAATACTCATAGATTTACATCTACCTTCGATAGTTGGAGAAGGTTATCTACACTCATGTTGAAGATAAATGACTAAATGCAAATGCAGGAGATTCCACCTGTGAAAACAATCCTTACTGCCACTGCAACACAATGAATTGTGCTAGAGGTTGAATGCAGCAGCACATCTGCTCTTCCCTTGTGGCAGGGAGTACAGGCTGCAACCGCTCTGCTCCAGCACTGCCTACAAAGGGGTTAGAGCATCCTCAAACCTTCCTCCCTGCTGCCCTAAATCTAACCATTTTAAATGAAGTCAGGTTGTGGAAATCCAACAAGTTGTAAAGTGTTTACCTCATAGACCTTGCAACATTTAGCCTTTTATTTCTTTCTTTGGGGTCAATATACCTTCCATTACCATAGCATTGGAAACTGTGGACACAGACGTGAAGAAGTGAGGCCTAAAGCAATATGCACAAGGGGAGCCAATGCAAATGCACAGGCTGCTCTCTTTAAAACATGAGTAAACATAAGTGCCTGTGAATTGGAAAGGACACATTGAAGAGAGTGATTAGCACTGAAACACTTGAAGGGCTTTGTCAAGTTTTCAGAACTTCTCATTTTTTGAGCTGGGACAGCTTAAATTTCCATGGGTCAACTTGTTCTTCCCCCAACTGCCTTAAAAGCTAATTCTGCATTTATTCTTACTAGTGACAGCTGTGAAAAAGGGTTTTATTGTATAATCCTGATTCTATGAAAATTAATGATGTTGTTTGCAACTGAAGTTTCTTCCAGAACTATTTCTCAGGGCTAGTATGGAGTTTCTGTTCAAAGTGACCACACTGATGTTTGGACTAGTTATTTCAGCTGATGTTTTCCATGCATATACTGTTGACTTCTCAACAACTCTAACAGTAAAGGACATACAGAAAAGGATGTGAGTTTTCTGTTACACTCTAAGCTGGAAAGACTTAACAAGACAAGCTAGGAAAGAGATTCTGAAAGATCAAGCCAAAATCTTTCATCCATTTTTTTATTACTTTCTAAACGTGTTTTGCTAAGGACTGGAGAAGAGAGGAAGAAAACATGAATCTGCAAACCAGGAAGAGGACTGTTCTATCACGTTTCCGTAATCTTTTTATCCATAACATGAATAAAAACCATATTACAGTGTAGTGGGCAATTTTCACTAGGCTAGAATGAAACCAGGGGAGGAGATAGAGGGTTAAATTCAATGGATGCCAAGGTATGGCATTTAGGACTTCTCTGCATTACCATGAGATAGACAAGAAGTAAGAAAACTCTGCTTGTTTTTGTTTATTTTATAGCAACCTGCTGATCGGATGAGGTATATGTAGGTACAAAGGAGGTAGAGAAAAGATGGTGGTTTGTTTAAAGTGAAGGAAAATAAGGTAGAGTAAAACTTCTGAAAATATTTTGTTTTTCTAACACTCCCTTATTTTTTAAGGAGTTTCTGCCTCAAAGGAGAAACAAAAAGGTCAAACTTTTACATGCAATACTTTTGTTGGAAATGTTTGGAGTAAAAGACTTCATTTTTGAAAATGATTAGTACAGATCAGGGTTTTATTATCTAGCAAAGAAAACCTCATTTTTGTTTCTTTAACACCATGATACTGAATTTCAAATCCTTTCATTCTTGTAGAATGTCAGCAGGAATATGCACAAAATCTTTCAGTGGTTCAGGACAGAAAGCCATCAGGTGGTATTTGGTCAGTCTTCCCTGTTAAAGCGGTTTGAGTTGGCATGAATAACTTCAGTACTAATTGAGATGGAGGGAAAGAGCAGCCTAATGGCTTTGGAATGCCTCTAGTGCTTTGTAGGTACTGAAGTGAAGTAACTAAATAATTGGCTGAAGAAAATTACCTATTCTCAGTGAAAATGTAACTTTATCACAGTTTTCTCTTTTTTCTTTTTTTCTTTTTTTTTCAAAGAAGGGAGATCATGTTCCCTTAAGATTTCAATGTCCACCGTTCATAACAGAAGTACATAGGCTGTCACAAAGAAGTTGAGAGCATTTATATGACTTCTCTGCATAGCCAATTTTGTTTCTTGTTTTCTTGCCTTTCCTTGTGAAATTTTTCACTAACTGTGAATGAATGAACTTTTATCTGAATTAAGAGAGATTTTATTTTGTTCTGGAATTCTCAGTTATATGTGTAACTGAAGATGTACTGTGATAATTATTTGCTAGCTACCTGGACAATAATATAGGCTCGTGGAGGAACAATAACCATGCTTGTGTGATTGCACACTATATTTTGCTTGCAGTAGCGGTTAAGCTGATATGGGATTTCAGAAGTGGGTTCTGGTTACTCAGGTTAGCTACAGACTAGTCACACTATTTGCACTTTTTTTTTTCCTCTGTGCTGCATATTTCAATACATAACACATCTGAACATCAGAGTCAGTATAGTGAAGCAAAATCTTATTTGGAGATTTTTGGAGATAGCCTGCTTATGACCTTTCAATCCGCATTGTTTCTCTATTTTGAAATAAAAGACTACCAAGCTAATAGTTCACAGTTATTATGGATGCATTTAAAAACAAAGATAAGAGGTTAAAAATATTGCAAATCTGATAAGTAATTCTTTTTCAAGTCATCAGAATAAAATATGGAAAACTTCTAATAAAATATTAATGAGTAAGTCCTACAAGAAACATAATTCAGGTACTGAATGGGCTTCATAAGTGAAGAAACTGTTTGCATACCAGATAAACTACTAATAATCCCAGTCCCTGTAACAGATCCAAACTGATTTTCAGTGGATTCAAATATAAACCTTTAAGAAGCTAGAATTGAATCAATATGCATGTTACACATAAACTGACAGAGATGAATTAAGCTCTTTTATCTATCATAACCTCTGGATTATTCATACATTTCCTTCACCACGTCTCATGCAGTAAGAGTGATTCAGGTTTTCTATACTATTGTGCCTGTCATCTTGTCACTTTTTAATGTCAATGCTGTGTTTATTAGGGACATTTTGCCCAGGGGGATTTTTGTTTTTGTCTTTCAGTCAGTGAAGAAAGAAACTACCATTGTGTCCCTGCGTTTTTGCATAGCATCACACAAACAGAGTAAGTTGGTGACTAACTATGCTGTCATAATAAGCATCGAGGCTTTATAAAATGTATTTTATTGGAGCTTATAATTCCATTTCTTTATTTTTTTATGACTTTCCTTCTTTATACTCACTGCTTCACACAATGCAACTATAAGTCTGCAAATAAAAGGTGGGCTGAATGAGCCAGCAAATCATGATGGTAGCCAAAAGTTCATGAAAAATTTTCTTTCATTAGGGATGGAGGGAAAAAATAAACAAAACATCAGAGAAGCAAGCCAGTGAACTGACATGACAGTTATGACGTTTCCAGTTAGAAGTTGAAGGTCAACTGTACATGCTGTGTAAAAACATGCTCATAATTACTGAAAAAGCATGCCCAACATTTTGCATTGTGGCTATGAATCCATTTACTGAGATGTAACTTATTAAGCAAGATCTGTAGCTATAACCACTATATCATTGGTTTAATCAACTTTTCTTCCCTAGCACCTCATCACAGCTTTGGTGTAGCTTTTCACCAAAGTGGTCTCTATTTTAATTGTGAACATTAAGTGTTGCCAAAGATCAGGACGAAACATGCAAAATGCAAAATGCATGTGTATCTCATGAATCTAGAAGGTGGTTTTCAGATGTACAGATCAGATATATGCTTGTATCTTTTATACACCTCAGAGGGGAGCTTTTTCTGGATGTTATTTACATCTAGATTGGGTCTGGGGATAAAACATTTGCTTAACAGTTTTATTAAACTTAATTCATGGGCAACAGAACTCCACAGAGCTGTTCATCCCAATAAAAAGAAACAAATCTCTATACGAGTGGGTTTTTTATTCTTTAAAATTTGTTCTACCTGCTTGACTGCAAGCTCTAGCAAAAACAGAACACCTTTTCTTGTCCCTTCAAACTCCAAAACTGAATATAGCAACTTTTTTTCAAATTTTTGGTATTTTATTGACTTGGTTGATATATAGTTATATGTAGAAACTAACTGCTTTCACCATAAATCCCCCATCTTGCTGAGATAAGGCTGGGACAAGCAATTTAAGGCTGAAACAAGGTAATTTAAACAAACAAAAAATCACTAAGCATTCAACCATACAGGAAGAATTGCAGGGTCAAGCTACTTAAGGAAGAGCCCATCTTTGAATATTTAATTCACTTAGTTATTTGGAGGAGTATCTTTGAGTCACTTTATATCCCTAAAAGATGACATAAGAAGAATTTAAGCTCCAGAATTCAATATTGTAAAGGAGACTACCATTCCTGTTCCTGGCAGTCATGGGGGTTTCAGGGGTGCTGCCTTATTAGAGCTGTGAAGGTCTGGCCATGACTAAAGTCAGGCTCCTGTGCCTGTGTCAGAGCTGGGCAAAGAAACCTTAACTCTACTTCTGAAGCTCTTTTCTTTATCTCTCGGGAGTAGACTGACACAGACTGTGTACGCTAACAAAGAAATCAGATTACAAGATTTATTTACAGTAACACAAGTTATGAGAAATCAGGATAAAATTAAAAGAGAAAAAAGGCTAGCCTTAAAAAAACTAAGTCATAGAGAAGTCAGGGTTCTCTGGGGAGAACAACTATGAATTAAGAACCTTTCATGAGAAATAAAATTAAATATTTGCTAACCACTGAAAGGTAGATTTGTGGGTGAATGGCATATTGTTCTTTGCATTCTCTCATGCGAAATGTTGCAGTCTTTTTAGTCAGTCTGTAGGAGTTTCTTAAGCATACTTCTAGCTAACCAAAATCAAGTGGCCATAGAACAGGAAAGAATGAGCAGTAAATTTTATATATTGGAATCTAATATTAAAATTCAACAATAATCCTTCACTCCTTGAGTGTGCCTCTATTTTATTAAGTATTTCAATGCAATATAATTAATTTATTAGTAGCAATTAACATACTGGTAGCAATATCCTTGAACAAGGGCTGTAACTCTAGAGATCACTCAATAAAAAACCTACTACGCTTCTAGTGACTCCTGCATAAAGCGAGACCTGATACACAAATATCTGAAAGTCAATACGAAATCAAAACATATTAATCAGGAACTAGAAGAGGACTTATTATGCACATGGTATTCTGTATTATAAAGAAGTGCACATGTACAGTGTAAACTGATGAGACAATTTATCAGATTTTTTTTTTTTTTAAATAAACCACTTACAGACATGCACAATTCCTTTGTCTTCTTTGTGACAATTTGACACAGCTTGGGAAAGCAAGTTCACTGTTCTTTAGCGAAATGCCACCCAGAGGGTCCTTTCAAAAAGCTTTGTGTATTCCAGCTGGAAAAAGGAAGTCTGAATGTTTTCCGTAGCCCTGCACTTCAGTTCTGATGTACTGTCATTACCAGTATTGCAGAAAAAGATGTGTTGTTTCTTATTGTACTGCCTTGTAGACCAGTGTCACTAGGGAAATATCACAGCCTGCTTTATAGGCAACTGTCTTATTTTATGTAGGCATATCATAAAGAACTTTATATCTGACAGGTCTTCTTGGAGCGCAATACTTTCTATCCAGGTAAGAATCTCCCTTTATTTCAGCTGTATGATAAACTGTATTCCCTATTTACCACTTTTTTTTTTTAGTCCATTTATAATTTAACAATATTTTTAATGTCTCGAGTGTTAATCAAATGGACCCTTCTCAGGGTGTTGGTCATTGCCCTCCATTTTCTATTTACCTTAAAACCTGTACAATTAACTTCTGTCACCTTAAAAGCCTTTAACACAACACATTGCTCTAGTTATTGAAGCATATATAATTACATCCAACAGAACCTGTCCTGGGGTAAGCTGATTTCATACAATTTTTATACCACCTTTTTTCATTATTTAAGCAGAGTAGAATCTTTAAGACAGTGTGATTAAACTGAAATTAAAACTATTCAAGGTACAATATTCTGAGAAAAGGCAGACTCCTGCCATCTTTATGATGAGTGAATTTTTTGTCTTTATTTTTTGTAAGAAAAAGTTCAATCCACTTGGCACAGATACTGGTGACATATCCAAGACTGTCATCGTTATGATTTTTGATGAGTCCTTATTAGGGTTCATCAGTACTTTATGGCCTGGGTTATAGCTTAATTCAGTGGACATAGAGACAGAGATTAATATCACATTACAGGCATATCTAAAAATCTTTTCTGACTTAGCTAGACAAAACCTGTATAGACCAATCTGAGAAGTTAAAACAAATCAGGCAAAGTTACGCGAACAATTCCAGCAAGGTGTTTGTTCAGTCTTAAAAACTTGTAATTGCCACTACAGAATACACAGATAAATGTTGTAAACTGATTAGTAAAGCTTACTGGGATGGGAATTTCTGCTCCGTGGGACATTCCAGATTGGATGAGAACAAAACACCAACACTGTGGTCTCCTGCTTTGCAGAACAAACTATTTTGGGCCCATAACCTCAGCCACGATCAGGCTAACTGGGCAGCCTGCCAGCCTGCTGGGGAGCTGGGCAGCAGGTAAAACAGCCAGCAGGCAAAAGGAAGGCTAGGCAGGCAGCCAGCCAGGCAGCTTGCATGTCCATCTGCCAGTCAGGCAGCCAAAAAGCTGGCATGCAGACATGTTGGTTGTCTCCCCAGATGCCCAGAGGGGCAGGCTGGGAGCTGGTCAGCCAAGCAAGCCACCTTTCTGCCAGGGCAACAAGCAGGGCAGCCCTGTTGCCTGCCACTTTCCATCAATGGTTCTGAAGGAATGCATGTATTCTTGTGGAAATTGTCAATTCTAATCTTCTGACATCAGACTATTCCATGAAAATGCATTTAACCAGCTCTACTTCTTACAAGAAACATGTATATTTAATATATCAAATTACAGACAGCTACAGTGAAGGACTCGGTTGTCTACAGAAAGACTCAGATGGAATTTAGGATTAAAAGTATGAAATGTGATCTACATGCTGCTTGGTTGCATATAACTCACCACTCAAATTTGTGTTTTCAAGGCATTCTGCTGTTGTACCTTTGCAGTACTATGTCACGTTCAGAAGCTTGCCACCTTCTGCTGCTTAATTCCACATGGGATCAAAGAATCAGGTACTTTTCTGCCTAAGTTTCTGACTAAATTTTATCTGGTGCATGTTCTTGGAATATATCTAGGTGTTCCTAGAATACATGTAGCTGCATGGCACACTGACGCTACAAAAAGCACTTGTGGTTGCTGCTTAGAAAAATGGTTATTCCATTTACTAAAGGCAAGACAGACCTGGGTCCTCCTCCTGCTTGAAGGATTTAAAACCCATATCTAATTTCCTAGAAGGACTTCCTAAACACAGAATCTGAAGGAAGTAGAAAGTGGAAAACTTTGCCTGCCTTGCAAAGATAGCAAGCACTATGGTATAAATTATTGAAGATCTGAGACAGAGGACATGGAAAGATTATGGCATGCACCTCTGCTGGGAGGCTGGTGCTCTGTTTTCTACTTCAGGGGTGTTTCTGTCTTTTATAGCAATGAGTCTCTGCATGAAAATGAAGAACATGGTGAGAGCAGAGGCTGGAACTCCCATCTGCCTATTTGCAAATAAGGACCCTCACCATGGGTGAATATGAATATAATTATTCATACTTATCTTTTTCCCCTTAAATATTTCATTTCTCTTGAGCACCCCAGTTTCAGTGGTCAGGGTAGACAGTACTGTCCCATCCACCCTGTTCTATAGCCTTGGGTAAGGATGCTCCATCCAGTCACTGATGTGGATTTTAACACCAGCCCCTCAAAAATGCTCTTTTCACATAGAAGCTGGGCAATGCTGTCCCTGACTGGTGTGCTTTAAAGGACTGACCTCCTTTCAGAAGGAAAGTCTGTAGGCTTGAGCTCAGGAGAGGATGCCGATAATTTTTATGACCCGAGTAAAAAAGCCTCAGTTCCAGAAGGCAGAAGTCCTACAAACACATCTGGGGCCATATGATTAATCCTTTGAATTCCTTCATGAAATGGTCAAAACCCCCAGGACACTTTTAGTGATGCCCTTCCCAAGTTGTCCACGATACTCTTAGGGCTATTACGCCGACATCAAGAGGGCATAACAACAGCATGTTCCCAACTTTTGAATTTTTTTCGTGTGTGTACTTGTGTGTGCATATGTGTGTGTACAGCAAGGGACCAGGATTATACAATAGACCATATTTCAAGACAATGAGAAAAACACTATAACTGTTACAGACCTCAAGGTTTATTAGCACTGTTAACTGGTCTTATATCAGCATCATAGAGCCTCGATTCAGCCATACACTGTGAAAATGTGTGACCTAGGATCTTGCTCATATTGCTACAAGCAGCATCTGGGATCTAGCTATGTATTAACTAATCCAGACTGGGTCTCATGTCTATTTATGAAGGACTCAGTATGTTTTAAATTATACACAAGGTCAAAAACAGGAATGAGTAGGATGAGGGAGGAGGAATCCTGCTGTTTTTGACTTCAAATAGGAAGAGTAGAAGAATCAAGGGACTGACATATAAGAAAAAGATTCAGGAAGACAAAAGAAGAGAAAACAAACAAGATATAAACAGAATTAAAAACATAAAATGAGGTTAAAGCATTAAAAAGGAGAAAGTCTAGGATTCATGAGAGTCATGTATGAGATAGATTTTCCTTTTCTTGTGTCTGTTTGAGCAATGCAGACGAATACCAAATAACATTAGCAAAATGACAATATAAGTAACCTTATTATAAAATATTTAATAAACCAACAATGTGTAATTTTAATTTAGCATTAGAAAAAAATCTGAATACCGACTGCAAAAAGGCAGGTATGAGATCAGAAGGCAGCAGCTCAGGGAATGGAGGAAGGTTTTTGCAGGAACTCAGAATATAACTTCCTTCAGCCAGTGCTTAACCTGAAGATTGTCATTGCTTGATAAACATGTTCATCCCACATGCTCATAACCTCAGTCTTCTTTTGAGGACTCAGCGTACTACTGCAATATCAAGGAATCATACTCACTATTTCAAGGTAACTCCTCTGATTTTCTGAACGTCTTGTTTTTTTTTTTTTTTTCTGAGGGGTGACAAATTTGAATCTTTTCAGTTAAAAATGCACAATAGCACAAAGATTTCCCATGCTTTGAAATACTGGACAAGTAGTCCCTAGCATTTTGGGAAGCATAGATGAGAGTGGATTTTTTTTTCCCTTATTACTGCCTGCTACTGACCTGACTGCAGGGACTGTCAGAGAGTCATGGGACCTATCCTTGGACAGAACGTTCTCAACTTGGCCCGCTTTAGGTGAACATCTTAGAAACAACACTGCAAACTTTTATTAGAGTCCTAAGACAAGAGCAATTGCAAGGCTTGTTTTGGAGGATGTAGTCTGAGGCAGCTCTAGGTCTCAGGGAGCCCATCTCTCTCTTACCCAGCCCCACAGAATAAAGGAAAATTTTCCCTATCCTCTGTGACTTCTGTCCCTTGACCTACAGTGCATTACTGAAAATGAAAGAGGCAAAGGACAAGGCCAGGCCATACAGAAATCAAGGTCAGTAATGAAAATACCATGGTAATGTCACTGCATAATTATCTGATGGTATTTGGTATTGATTACTTTAGAATCATTGCATTACCATAACTTTATATGTTGTCCATCATTACTTCGTACCATTTCCTAGTGCAAAAGGAGTTAATCTCAGTTCCCCTGTTGGGAACTTCCCTGACACAAAAATAATCCCTGTCAATAGGAAGACCAGTTAACCAGTTCCTTCTCAGCAGCCCTGGAAAAAAGAGAGCTATAGATCTGCTACAGAGATAATTGTACTCAGGCCTACTAATACGTGACAGAAAAAGACTATATTGGCAGAAATCAACAAAGAAGATAAAGGGTTCAACTCACAACTTCTCATGGGATTTATTAGCACCTATTCGGCCATACGGTGATTTTCAACAAGTAGTCTATGGGCTATTGAAGGACTGGAATAGTTGCAAGAGCCAGCAAAAATTCAAGCCTGTTGTTGAAAGCATAAGCACACCAGACAAGGAAATTTTTTACAGTCCACTGACGGAGAGTCGGAAGTACTAATTCACAACAAAATAACTTTGTAACATATCAGGTGCAAAGAAGAGGGAAAGAGGGAGTCTGGTTCTTTTCAGTGGAGCCCAGTTATAGGACAAGAGGCAATGGGCACAAACTGGAACAGAGGAGGCTCCCTCTGAACACAAGGAAGCTCTTCTGTACTGTGTGGGTGATGGAGCACTGGCACAGTGAGGTTTTAGAGTCTCCTCCATGGAGGTCTTCAAAAGTCACCTGGAGGTGGCCCTGGGCAGCCTGCTCTAGGTGGCTTTGCTTGAGCAGCGGGGTTGGACCAGACAACCTCCAGAGGTCCCTTCCAACTTCAACCATTCTGTCATAATGTGATGCTCACAAAAACGATGCAGAAGAGGTGGACATAGTAGCTGTGTGGTGAATGCTGATGAGCACGTTATAGAAGTAAGTAAAACACCACTTCAAAAGCTGAGCACAGCTACAGAGATGACACGTTTCAACAAGTACTCCTTAACTGTAATAGTAGTCTTGGTGGAAGTGCTTTCTAACTTAAAAGCTGCATCTGTTTTAATATTAATCTAGCCCCCGATGATGGTTTTCATAAGTCTGATGAAGCAAAATTTTGGATATACTTTCCTTCTGCTGTAAGCTGATCATTTTACTGTTTACAAGATTTTTCTTTCACTTAATTAAACATTTCTATTCTTATGAACTTGTTTTGTACCTCCTACCTTGCGGGAAGGAGGACAAAGATAAGGCTGAAAATCACACCTTTCTTTCTCTTTGAGCAATAGTTGTGGTGTTAGATATTATAACACTCAAGCAGGATGTGATATTGATCTTTTACTGTTATTTGGGGCAAACATAATTATAGCTCTCTTTTGTTTGCATTGCTCAGTAATATTACAAGACCTGACAGCTGTATGAGCATCTCAGAAGAAAAAAGAATCTTGCAAGAATATTGTTCAGATCAAGTTTTGTGAAGCATATGCATTTTTAATACCTTGCTTTGTACTGCAGCTAAACTCACTAGGCAAATTCACATCTCAGCTTATTTACAAATAAGTAGTATTCTTCCTACAAGTACCAGATATGAATATAAATTATAATCTCTTGCTGAAGTTTGAAAACAAATGGAGGAACTATTTAGAAAATATGCAACTTGCTCAGAATGGAAACATAAGGCTTGGTTTCTTTTCCTGACAGCTTTATGTTATTCCATGACTCCACAAAAGTCACTCAATCTTCAGCCCTATTTTCTCAATAGTCCTTGTTTGCTCTATCTACTTAGGCAGTAAACTTCTGGGATAAAGACTGTCTCCCCTTCTCCCTGAGAAGTAGCCAGTACTATAGATGTTGGAGTAGTGTCTTAAGTGGTACATCAATAAGCATAAAACTAATAGATAATTCTGCCAATGCATTTGCCAACACAAATTATTCTGAATTGGGAAAGTTTGTAATAATTAATGAGATGACTCTGACTTTAAATGATGTACTTCAGAAAGCTGCAGATTAAAGCTAAAACATCAACACTTCAGCATTAAGACAGAGAATTTGAACTATGAGTGAATCATGACAGTTTTAATGTTTAAAACTGAGAGTGGAGGGGTGGAGGGGGACAAGCATTTGCTCTACCAAAAAGGGAACTGACATTGTAGACTCAATATTACAGGCTGACACTATGAAACACAGTCTGTTGTGTTTTTAAGGACTCCCTATTAGAATGGCAAAGGTCTTGGTCTCAGCATAACAGTCAAATACAGGCTTAAGTCAATGCCAATACATATGCAATTCACTGATGTCAAAAGAACTGCTTGTGTTATTGAAAAGTTAAGCATGTTTGTACTATGTTTTCTCAGTCAACTTTGAATGAGTCCAGTACATTTGAATGAAATGCTTACCTTAAAAAAAATTCTCCAAAAAGTTCAATATTACAGACACTGGAGGTCTTGCATGGACCTGGACCTGGACCCATGACCTTGCTCAGTGTTCATTCCACTAGTGCATGTTTTAGCATGATCATGTCATTTAAACTCTCCTTCTGTTCATCCATTAACAAAATAATTAAGACTTAAACATAGCATCTGACAGAATATTTAAATAATTAATTAGAAAGAACATGTAGTTCACTGAATTAAGTTACTGTTAAAATAACTAAAGAACAGAAGTATTGTATTGTTACCACAGATGCATAAATAACGATCTACATTTGGAAAGTGCCTGTTTTTAAAGTTTTACATGAATTTCAGGTTCACAGACAAGACAAAAACCTGACTGTTGGATATTAGCAACTTAGTTTCCATAGTTATTATCCCAAGTGTTTTACCAAGTGCTTTTTCTGGATATTTTAATATTTTATTTTATAGCCTTGTCGTATTTAAGTAGTCTCTGAACTGAGGAGAAAAATTGGATTTCATTCCTTTATCTTCCTAGTTACATGCAATTTATGAGTATAATCCTGTAGCACAATTCATAGGCTAGAGGACTGGACCTTCAGGTAATCATTGAAGGTTTGGGAGGTGGCAGAAGCATTGATATCTGCACATTAAAAATATAAAGGCTGCTGCACAAAGAAGAAAAAGCAGATGAGACCGGAGCAAGAATGGTCTTAAGTTAAGAAACACCTGAAATGTAAGTAACTTTACAAGTGGTGAAGAAATGCAATAAATCTAAAATCTTTCATTTAATATTGATATTATAACTCTCAAGATTTTGACAAGGCAAGGTATCTTAGGGTAACTAGCAATACATCTTATTATTTGACAAGCATTCCATTGGCTTGATGGCTTCACTGGCATTTGAAATGGGTCTATGCAAGCATAATAAATGAGGCTTAGATTTTGCAGAAAGAAAATTTATTTTACCAGTCATGGAACCTACCTCTTTTTCCTACGGTTGCATACACTGGGCTTCAAATAGCTTATTGACTATCCTCAAATGAAGATCATAAAAAGCCTTCAATCTTATGCTGAATTATGATCATACTGGCTCACTCCTGCACCCTATTAAACAAATGAAATTAGGCAAGCCATCATAGGAGATGTCAAAGTTCAAATCAACAGCTTTTCTTTTTCTGAGAAAGATATTAAAGTATAATATCTTGCTTGTATTTAAAGATGTACTTCAAAGACCAAAAAAATCGGAGCGCAATTTAAGATGATCCAATTCCTATGTAAAAGTACTTTGTATAAAAACAGTAGGCAAATAGAGCAGAAGGTCATCCACTTATAGAAATATTGCAACAGCATGAAGAGATAACTGTCCATTTGACAAGATAATGTAAAATAAGGAAGCACAGATGAAATAGAAGATGGTAGGTATTTTTTTGTTTTGATCATTTCAGTGTGATATTTCTGTTGTTTCTTGGGTCGTGACTTAGATAACTGTTCTTGCCTTTTGGGGGCCTTTTTAATTTGATTTCGATTTTAGTGTGCTTTCTGTTTTCTGTATCAATCCATAAGAAGTATAATGTCACAGAATATGCAAAGCGCTTGAAAAACTCATCTAATTCATCCTTGGCTGAAGGCAGGTTCAATTGTACCTATATCATTCCTAACAGATGTTTTTTTCTAACATCAGCTGAGAGTTTCTTTACAAACCACCTGGACAATCCTTTCTCAGGACTTGAGATGCTAACAATTAGCACTTGCCTTTATGTTTAATCTGAAAATGAAATTGCTCATGAATCATCAACTACTTATTTGAGTACTTTAAGATGAACTTCAGCTCACCAGTTCCAACAGATTAGAAAATATTTTACACAAATACTTTCCAACCTGCTTCTGTAGCAAGCAGAGACCACAGTCCCATGTCATTGACACTGGTTGTGATAGCTGTCTGATGATAGCTAGCCTTGACAGTGCCATGAAGATCTTTCACATCATTGTCTATGCAGCATAGTTTGTCAACAGGTATTCTTATCCACTTAATGGTGTACCAAGTTGTCTTTTCTGATCCTCGATATGGTGAATTTATAGGTTCATATGTGTTGTTCCTGCTCAGACTTTATTGCCATTCATCCTTTACTGTTCATGCCTAATTTTTTTATTTGTACTTAAAAACCAAACCTGTATGCCTCTTTCCTTTGTTGTGGTCAATGAGTATTTAGTCAAGTTGTTCTCCTGTAACAACAAGTTTTCACCTTTTCCTCTGTAAAGGGCCGCTTGCGTCCTTATTCTTTTTGAACTAGCAGTCTCCAACCACATGCGCAAAGTTTCAATGATATTTTATTTAGGAATTCTGAGTTTACTGAAGTTGCTTTCCCAAAAACTTTTGTTTTTACTTTGTGTCCTAGTCCTGAGACTAATAAACTCAATCATCTCACAAACATTTTCTTTCACGCACCTCCCTGCCCTTCCTTTAGTAATCTGTCAACTCCGTGGAGAATAAAACCTGTTCTGAAGCCTTTGTCAAGAAAAGCCATGTTTTTACTCAGTTCTGTTTTGTTCTCCCACCTTAGTTAGTTTAACACCTTCCCACTCAGCTGGCAACTAACTGGGAAAGAACACTGTCTTTCCTCCTAAGGTGCAAAAACCATCCTTGTTTGACATTCACAGCATGCCATCTTATTATCAAGAGAGTTGAAGTCTATTTGATAACAAGTTAACTTGGGGATACACCTGTCACCTGATCCTCCAGTAAGAGGACTGACAAAAGCACTACCTGAGTTCTACCTCTACTCCTGGACCTCAGAAGTCACACATGATTTTACATTCATGTATGGTTTTACACTCATTTATGCTTAAATACGTTACAAATTAGAACATGAGCCAGCAGTGTTGAACACGAGTCAGCAATGTGCCCTTGCTGCTAAGAAGACTAATGGTATTCTCGGCTGCATTAGGCAAACCATCACCATCAGATCAAGAGAGGTGATCCTTCTCCTCCACTCAGTGTTGGTGAGGCCGTACCTGGAGTACTCCTTCCTGTTTTGGGTCTCCCAGTACAAGAAAGACCTGGACATACTGGAAAGGGTCCAGCAGAGGGTCACCAAGATAATGAAGGGACTGGAGCACCTCTCCTATGGGAAAGGCTGAGAGACCTGGGACTTTTCAGCCCAGAAAAGAGGAGGCTCAGGGGGATCTCATCAATGTCTATAATAAACACCTGAAGGGAGGGTGCAAAGAGGACAGAGACATGCTATTTTCAATGTTGCCCAGTAACAGATCAATAGGCAATGGGCACAAATAGAACACAGGATGTTCTCTCTTAACATCAGGAAGCATTTCTGTTGTGGTTTAACCTAGCAGGCAGCTAAGCACCACACAGCCATTTGCTCTCCCCCCCCTCCCCCCACCCAGTGGCATGAGGGCGAGAATCAGAAGAAAAAAAAGTAAAAGCTCGTGGGCTGANGTCCCGCATGATGCCATATGGTATGGGATGTCCCTTTGGCCAGTTGGGGTCAGCTGTCCTGGTTCTGTCCCCTCCCAGCTTCTTGTGCACCCCCAGCCTCCTCTCTGGCAGGGCAGCACGAGAAGCTGAAAAGTCCTTGGCTCTGTGTAAACACTGCTCTGCAACAACTAAAACATCACCACTATTTTCACCAAAAATCCAAAACACAGCATTCTGTGAGCCTCTATAAAGAAAATTAACTCTGTCCCAGCCATAACCATGACAGATTCTTTATTGTGAGGGTGATGAGGATGACTGGGTGGAACAGGTTGCACTGAGAAGTTGTAGAGTCTCCCTCCTTGGACATCTTCAAAAGCCACCTGGACGTGGTCCTGGGCAACCTGCTCTAGGTGGCCCTGCTTGAGCAGGGAGGTTGGAGCAGATGACTCCCAGAGGTCCCTTCCAACCCTTCCTATTCTGTGATTCTGTGATTCTGTGATTCCCTATTATGTTGCTAGTGTTCACATGGAAAGGCATACTGGGCGGTAGTCATGGTGTTAGATAAGCTACCACAAAATTTCAGGAGCTCCTTGGATATTTGATCCTTATTTTCAAAATGCTTGATACATGCATGGAGTACTTCTGTCTTCTTTTCATCTTCTTGCCTGCTTTGTGGTGTCTTGCTTTTCCTTTTCCTTACAGCCTCATCTGCTGCCTGTAGAGCATTACACTTCCTCATCTCAGAGAGTGACTAGTTGCAGATGGAATGAACCTGGTTTGGGTTACTTACTGTCTTATTTGACTGTTTTTAACACATTGTCTTTAATTTTATAGCTTAATTGAAGAATATGGTTTTAAAATCACAATTACTTTTCAGATAAAGCAGACTCTATTAATATGATGTCATATCACACAATAAGAAAAGATCTGAGTCAGAACCCTAGAGACTTTCTGAAATTCTCTTATACTTTATAAAAAGCAGCCCCTTCTTCTCATACTCATGTACCTACTTTATCTATTTACAAGATGAAGATGAAAGAGGTAGACTTCCAATTCTCTGAACATTTCCACACAAAGAAATTATCCTCTAGGAAGTTACATATATCTATAAGACATCCATTTCTTCTTTGTAATAGTCCACCAGATGGTTGCACTCTATAGCTACAGTTGTTTGTGGATTATTGCTAATTGAAACATCAACACATATACAAGGAGTCTGCAGTAGTGTTCCCATCAAGGGCTCTAAAGCTGTGGATTTACAGGGTAGTGCATTATGTGCTATTTTTTTCTTTCATATCATAAAAAACCAACTAACCAACCAAAACCAAAGACTGAAAAAACCATGCTGGCAGAACTTCCTAGAAATTGCTGTTTAGCTGAGGGGGGGGGGAGGAGGAAGAAGCGATCTTTTCTTTTGCTTTATGATTTTATATGGAATCTGCATTGTTTGCCTTAAATGTGCAAGAAGACAGTTACTATTGAACTGTTAGTCATCTTACCTAATATTAAGCCTATAAATATACAAAAAGTCAGAAGTGAGAATACACTCTAAAGCAGCAGCATCCAAATCCAAAAACATCCTTAAATAAAGCATTTGAAAAATCTAAAATTTGTAATTTGATGCTTCCTATATCATTATAAGAGATCGAGAGCATTTGGGAAGTTAAAATAAATCGAATTGAATCAGATCTGAATTCACATAAAAACAACTGTCTCTAAGTAAGTACAGTGCTGAAAGTACAGTTAAAAAATGCAGATAGGATAAAGAATCTACTAGCAAGCAAGGGTATAAAAGGATGACAAAGTATGAAGTTGGATTTGGTGTATGACAGAAGAATGAAACCTGAAGGCTATTGCTGAATGTGACTCTTGCTTCTTGTGGTGGTTTTACCCAGCTAAACAGCAGAACTCCACCACAACTCATCACTCGCTCCCCCTCCTCAAAGGAGCAGGGGGAGAAAATACGATGGACAAGGGCTCAAGGGTTGAGATAAGGACAAGAAGGTTGCTCACCAATTACCGTCACAAGCAAAACAGACTCATCATAGGGAGATTAATGTAATTTATTACTATCACTAGAGGACTAGAGCAGTGAGAAACTAAAAGCAAACTAAAAACACCTTCCACACCTTCCCCCCATCCACCCTCTTCTACCTCCTCCCCCCGGGGAATGGGGGCTGCGGTCAGCCCATATTCCTTCGTCTCTGCCGCTCCTTCGTGGTCACTCTCTGCCCCTGCTCCAGCGTGGGATCCCTCCCACGGGATGCTGTCCTTCCGAAATGGGTCCTGCATGGGCTTCCCACAGGCTGCAGCTCTTCAAAAGCTGCTCCCATATTGGTCCATACCACGGGGTCCATCCTTCAGGAGCAAACTGCTCCAGCACGGGTCCCCCACGGGTGGCAGCTCCCACCGGATCACCTGCTCCTGTGTGGGCTCCTCTCCATGGGCTACAGGTCTGGCCCAAAGTCTGCTCCTGCATGGGCTCTCCATGGGCTGCAGCCTCCTTCAGGCCACATCCACCTGCTCCACCGTGGGCTCCTCCACGGGCTGCAGCGTGGNTGTGACATGGGTCAGCTTCTGGAATCTTCTCATAGAAGCCACCCCAGTGGCCCCCCTGCTACTAAACTCTTACTACATAAACCCAATACACTTCTTCATTAATAGACTGCAGTCTCTACCGATAGATATATTCTCATTCATAACTCCTGCAAAATATCAGGTAAGTTGATCACAAAATTTGGAACGTGGAAGAAATGTTGTTTCACATGATATTGACAGAAAGAAATTTAGAGAATTCAGTCATCAGGCAGAGGAAGACTTGAATAACACTGCTTTTATTTTATTTTATTTTATTTTATTTTATTTTATTGATATTAACATATTTGGGCAATATTGTTATTAGAAAGACAGAAGCCTTACTTTTGGATAGATGACACCTACATTGGAAAGTTTGCCCTTCTTTTGCTGCTCCACTTGCTAACAATCATATCTAATTTGGTGGAAGTCAAGTTAAGAATCTTAATTTCTGAGGGATCCTCAAAAGCTAAATTATTTTATTTTAGCTTTCTCTTCCCAGGATACTTAGTAAGTCTGCTTTCTCATTTGCATCTTGCTCAAAATGCAGTGCCAGTACTGCTCACTGCTTAAATCTATAAACAACTTCCTTTTGCCTCTTATGCATTCTTCACATTCCCTTCCCATGCTATGAATATGAAGATTGATTTTCAATTCTTTATCCCAATTTTTCAGATCACCTAACTTAATAGAGTTGGCTTCACTTACATTTAAGAACTTTTTCTGGAGTCTTAAGCTGAATGACATGCACCACATTAATTTTTAGTACCCCAATGTTGTGTCTCATCTCAAATAACCAAACTCCTACAGGGGTGGAGGGGTGGATCCTGAAATCCACTACATTTTGTGTTTTCTCACTTCTAAAAACCATTTTACCGCCCCCCCCAAGTGATATCCCTTCTGCAAAAAAATGTAGTTTTCAGAATGACTGTTGGTAGCTTCATTCATTACTTCCTTTCTGAAAACCTTCCTGCTTTTGCCTTTATATGTTTCTATTCTACAAGCTCACCATTTTGAGCTGTGGCTGTTTGCATCCTCCCTTGGGTAAGAGAGGAACATTAATCTGTGATCGTTTGCTTTGGCCTGGAAATCAACAGATTCATTTTGAAGGAAAAGAAAAAAAATACTTTGTGAATTTGAAAGAAAATAAAAGCTTCTTTTGCTGAATTGTAGATCATTACAAATTGTCCATGATTTGAAATAGTGACTCATTGTACTTGTATAATAATCTTTTTCACCACCCTTTCATACTTCCTATACGACTATAGGAACTTAAGAATCCCACTGTCAACTTCATTTGGAGAAAATAGACTTTGCTTTTGAGAGGAATGGTTGAATTATGTGTATTCATTTAAAAATAAATTCTGAACCTCAGTTTATCTGTCAGATATTATCCTGCCTAAATATATGGTGATAAATCAAAGGACAAGGATGAAGAAGGAAGATCCACAGGAAACAAAATAAAAGCAAAGTGAAGGTGCTGTCATACAGGACAATGAAGTCTTTTTTTTAGAGAAAAATATTGATTGATGTCTGCCTTGCAACGCAAAGCCTGGCATAATGCACATTTCCCAACCTACATTTAGACTCAGATTGTCCATCCCTTAAGGATGTCGGCTTGAGGGGCTGGGGGAGCAGGGGTGGCTGGGATATACAGAGTGAATCAGGAAATACTGACATGGGCCAAGGATTCCTGCAAGCTGGGTTACAAATGAATGGCCAGTTTTCCTCAGCCATATCTGAAAAGACATGTCTGGAAAGATTACTGAGCTGTGGGGAAGAGAGATACACATGGACCTTTATTGTTCTTATCCATTGTCCTGCATGCTACTTACTTTTGGATGAATAAATAATGCCCTATTTTGAAGAAGAGATTTTTAATTCACTTTGATCTCCTTCTGTCATGGACCTCTGTAGTCATGAATGAAAGGACATATAGGTAACAAATTAGCTTAATGGATTATGTCCCTTACAGACCCCATAATAAGCAGTGTGAATCAAAAAAGTGCTTTAAAACAAACAGCTACATAAATCAGCACTGAAAACAGTACAATAAATATTTCTGGTTAGGCAATATCTTAATATCTTAAGAAAGTTAAAGCTGCATATATGCATGGGTAACCTGGTAATACAGTGGACTCAAACAGCCAGTAACATGTGATTCAGATAAATACAACCATTACACAATTTCTGTGCAATGTATTCTTGTTTCAAAACTTTGCAGATATCCTGTACAAAATAATAAACTATATTTAATTAAATAATATCTCAGTGTCTAGTGAAAGATCTATGCAATGACTGTCTTTTCTTCCTGATGAAAATGCAAATGAAGCCATTAATAGTTTATAAATGAGACTTAGCTAGAAGACAGCTAATGTGTATGCTGCTTTAAGCTAAATAAAAGAATAATTTTTCCATTAAATACGTTAATGTAAAATCCCAAATATTTTTTTATCTTGGAAATGTACCCTTAAATATTCATCCTTCTCTGGGCTTTCTCTTAGGAAAAGAGCATTTCTTTGTACCCTAATATCATGACACCTGAAAATAAAAAAAATTAAAGAAACTGGTGGTGATTTTTTTTTCTCTGCAGAATCTTAACACTATGCAGTGAAATAAAAATGCTCCTATCACAACCTAACCTCTTATCTCAGAAAAAGAATGCAACTTAAACAGGATATTGAATATTGCTGCAATGCAGAACTACTGATTTAGATTCTATGCAGGAAAAAAATTGTGTTGCTGCAAAACCATGTGATGGAAAAAAATTAAATACCTGTCTTTCCTGTAGCCTACCAAACGAATAAAAAACTCAGAGTTTACAGTTTGCTTAGTGTATTAACCTATGGACCTCAATATTGTAAAGTGAAAATATGGATCAGCTCCGACACTTAGTTTTCATAGGATAAGTAGAGTTTGTATTAAATATTTCTCAGGAATCTGAGGGAAATCAATAGTGTTTACAGAACTAGTAAGGCTTAGTTTGGATGCCAAATCTTAAACCTTCTGTTTATAAGTTCTTATCCGTAAAGCCTTTAAGGTAAGCTTTGTTCCTAGAGTTTTGATGTTGTCTCAGTGACTCCAATTGTGAATGTAACAAGACTAAAAAAAAAGAAAAAAAAAGAGAGGAACTGAAACTGGCTTAATGTGTTTTATAGATTTTCTGTCACCAAATTATTATTACTGGTCCCCTGTTGGCACTATTGCACAAAGATGTCTTAAATGCAACTTCCAACTGTTTGATTGAGGTTTTTCTATAACAGAGTTAAACCCCCAGGTAATTGTCAGGAACCTCCCCAGAATATTGAGAAACTCTAAGAGACAAGAAAACACAAACATCCAATGGTCTGAACTGAAAATAGATCTCTTCTGCTCTGAGATAATCAATGCAACCCTGCAAACACTTGCATGCATAGACTGTATAGGATTCACATGAAATAATAATTTAATATTTAAGATAGATGGGTATTATATAAAGATAAGGGACATTATTAAAATTAAAATTTAGAGCAGAATCAGTGATTGATAGTGTGGCATAAATAACAGAATCAAACACTTGTTTGCTTTTCATAGTGCTAGGTGATTATTTTCTTTTTACAGTTCTTCTTCTGAACCACTCACTTGGAAGGAAAGAGGAGCATTGAAGTGAGAAATGACTTCATGTACCTGCTTGCAGACCTTCTCCTCTGTATGATGATAGTGCTGTACACTGTAATTAACAGCAAAACCATCACAGATTAAAAGATGATCTTATAGGTCATGAACATACTGAAAAATTTTTGCCTCTGTGTGAAAGTGTAGTAGTTTACTTTGTACTAAACCGTGAGCTAGAATAGCAGGTGCATAGGGTTTCTTCATACTAATAAAAGCGTTATAAGCTAATGGAGACACATATCCTTAAAAATGATTTGAGAGTCTGTTTTTGAAGTAGGGACTTCCATTTGGTTTCCATTTAAGTTACCAGAAGTTTAGGTCTGTTTAGTTTACAGCTCAGTATGTTTAATGTTAATGCCTCATACTGCCACATTGTGGGATTGTTGGACAGGCATGGGAGTACATGCTTATTCCAGAGGAAAATGCACACTTTGTTGTCTGTGGATGATGTCATGCAGATGATGCTTTGCTTTTGAACTTTAGTTGTCTGTGCTGCTACATTACTTGCAATATCCTGGTGACTTTACCCACAAACCTCAGAATAGAATTAATTGCTCCGTGGACATCTCTGTTTCTTTTCACTGGTGTTAAAAGGAGCCTGGGGGTGGGGAACACTAGAAAGCTGATTTATAGGCAATTACAGTTAAGTAAGGAGAATTTCTCCATGTATGTACAGAATTTATTCCTTCGCTAATTAACTTTCTATCCTCCACCACATCATGTATCAATTAATTTCCTTCAGGACAGGTTTATAAATCCTACCTTCGTTCTATAAAACACTTTTATCTCTGGTTAAGGTGGAAGTATAAATAGCCTCCTGCACAGATCTGTATTGGCATTCCCAAACTGGAATCATGTCACAGCCCCCCTTTCCTATCACATTTTGAGGTCATGGATTTCGTGAACAAGGAAAAAGGAAAGGCTTCACTAATTGTGTCATGTAATTTCATGGTAACGGTGGGATAGAGCAGATAGGGAAATGGATAAGATGCTGGAGGGAAGGTAGCTGCCAGGCCAGAAAAAGACAGCAGCAAGACAGGAACTGAGCAGAGGATGCAGTTGAGTTCCACCAGTGCCTCTGCCAGCAGGAGAGAGAAACTGGGCAGGAGGGAAGAAGCAATAGGCGAAGGCAGGAAAAAATACCCTGAACCCATGTAATAAACCCATATAAGCATTCCCTCTCCAAATGAGTGACATCAAGCCAGAACCAGCTGACAGAAGTTGTAATAAAAGTGATGGTCATCTATGATGACACATTTTCCCCAGTTTCTGAGGGACTAATTTGCTGAAAAATTTCCATCTGTTCTGGAGAAGCCATCCTGAAATTTGAAGGTAGTTGGCCAGTCTGGGGACTGTCTAGATGCTTATTGTCTAATTATTTTTAGGAGAGAGATCTGTTTTGATAAGCAAATATATCACTGAAATTCCATTAATGCATATAAGAAAGTAGTCAGAGAAGGTAAAAAGGGGCTACCAGTGAAGTTAAGACTTTTCATCTGAGAGATGGAAAAATACTGATGTGATGTGTAAATCTACACTTAAAACCCACTTCCACTTTCTTTGAGGTCCACAGCTGGGGTTCATATAATACAGCTTTAGATATCCTTTACTTTTAGATAGCTACAATGCACACATCTGTGTTCAAGTTAGCCACCCAGGACTCCCCACATTTACACTGGGGCTGTTCTGGCTTACTTAGATCATGCTTAGAATGGATGAATCACTCACTAAAAGTACGTGTCTCTCTCCACTACAAAGAGTCCAAGACATCATGATATGCCACATGTGGATATCTACAGTTAGCCAAATGAATCATGAACTGTGCCTCCAAATGCCCATTGCATCCTGAAATATTGTGAAACGAAAGTACACATCATGTTGTCCCTTCATACTCAAACTTTACTCAATGGGCAGATCATAAAATGTTCCATGTTATGAAGACATTATCTGAATACATTTCCTGGTATGCCTTTTCAAGAAAATAATGGGCCTGTGAGAAAATACTAATTTATTGTCCTGTTAGTTCAGCTAATCTACTTTTTCTCATTTTACTACAGTACAGGAAGATCTCTGTCTATGAATTCATTTAAATTCTTAAATAATTATGTTCCAAAAAAAGCCAAGATGAAGAGGAGAATCTTTTTTTTTTTCATTTTTTTTTTATCACAACCCCAGTTAGAGCTATCCTTATGACTTTGTGAGCAAAATTATTTGTCCTGGCTGTGCTCCAAAGACCAAGACTCTAAGACAGGAAGTCCATGAAGGGTAAGTAGCAGATATGAAATTATTAAGTTCATAGCTGTTACCCATGGAGTGTGTAATGCTAACTAAAATGGGACATGGCTCAAGTGAAAGCTTTACTGATTTAATATTTTCCCTAAGCAGGCTCCACCAACCAACTGAAGCTAACTGCTTATCCACAGAGAAAACTTACAGGAGCCAAGTACCACTTTTTGGGATTTTTTTTCCCCATCACTACTAAAATCAGAAAAGCCATCTGAGGCACAGACATATAAGTGCACCAACTCAGTTTATAACAGTCCATTCTGTGAAATAATTAAAATGGACTTTTACAGTCAGAGGGGAAAACTAAGTGTAAGTGATTAATAATTCTTTAATAAGAAAAAAAATCCTGCTTTATTAATAGCTTTTGTGTGGTTAATTAACGCTCCAGTTTGCAACAGACAATAACCTTTTAGAAAATGGATTCTGCTATGTGTAATGAAAACAGGACTGGGAAAGAGTGAAGTAATGGTTTCCTGGATAGGGATAGGTAATGGAGACTATTGAGGCTGTAAAAATCATTGTGCCTACAATGTGATATCTCAGTAGTCCTTCACAGGATTTCAGTAAAGACAATTAGGTCACGTGAGAGAGACATACTTAGAGATAACATCCAGAAGAGCACCAGATGTTGTAAAACTCACAGAGCAGTTCTTTTCAACAACAGTCTCAGGATAGCAGACATAAAGAAAAGGAGCTTTGAGTCACAGTATCCAAAATGTTCCAAATACAGAAATACCTTCTTATTCCCCTTCAAACATTATTAATCCATTTTACAAGATGTTTGCCCTATCTATATGAACCTTAAAAATCTTAAATGACTCAAACGTTTGTTTTGGCTTGAGTTTGTTTACCTGACCAGTTCCCTAGAAGTCCTATTTATGGCCAAGAAAAACATTGCTTAGTGAGTAACTTGCATCAATGGCAAAGAACTATAATAATTTAGGTGTTTTTCTGGATACCATCATTTAACCATATCTATTTGCTTTATCTTGGCTGTAGTTTCTGTTATATTGAGGCCAACAGTATCATCTGAATCCAGGCTGAAAAAAGTTCCAGCAATGCCAGCTACAAAGCAACTGTGCCAAGAGAAGAGCAGTTGTGATGAATAAATGTAATGAAGAGCAGTTGGGCTGAAAAAGAGTAGAAAACAACACAAATGTGGAGGCCACGGGAGAGGGAAACAAAGGAAACAAACACTCAGGTGTCCAGACCATAGAAAAAAGGAGAAAAATAGACTCTGCAGTTCAAAATAAATCATCTATATCTTTATCTATATATCTATACTGGTATACATATATATAAAATGCAAATATGTATAGATATATTACACACAGATAAATGTAGATATAATACATGCATACTAGACAGATATGTATATTGTCCCTGTGCACAGAGAGATACAGAAAACAAACCACGGCACTAAGCTAACTCAGAGAAGTTAACATAATGGAGCTGAGCAGAATTCACAAATCCAGGCATCCAGAAACTCTGGAAAGTTTGAAACTGTAAAACTAATATGTAACCATCACTCCAGCCTTATGTATGATAACCGTCATTTCTGGCAAATGATGCCTAGGGTACACGACCCCTCTTACGGAGGGGACCATATACTTCAGTGGAGCCATGTGCTGCTTCTTTCATTCCTACAGAGACCTTAATCCTACTCAACAAGGACAGGAGCAGAAGAAACTGTTTGTGCATCAAAAGAAACAGATTCAAACATGTTCTACTCTCCTGCTGCATAGTCATGGTTTGGATTAGGAAATAATAGGCTGTAGGCAACCAGGAGTCAGAGCTGAGTATATTTTTAAAATCTTTAAAGTCAGGCAGAAAGCTTAGGAGCTGTGCATAATTTATACCTGTCTATCATCTTCCATCTCTTGATAACCCAGAAATGTGAACCTGGGAACTAAAGTAACTACTTTAAAAAATCATTGCAGATCTATGTCTGCTAGCTGTTATTGATTTAAACAATTTCAATTTGTTTTGTTCTAATCTCAGATCATAAAGCAGCAGCACCCAAAATACTTTTGTATGAGATTGGCAGTACAAATTTCTAGTGAAATAAACACTTTTCACAACTTCTAAATGTGACATTAATCTTATTCCTGGATATTCCTAGGGCTGATGTTTTTTCATTATTATGCTTATCGTATACTGTACAGTGAACTAAGCTTTAAAGTAACTACAGGCAGGCTTGAGTCACAAGTTTAAATACAGAAATTTGCTAAAGTTTGTTGCTGCCTGGATACAGGGATTTTGTTCTTATTCTTTAGTATAAAATAGAAAGAGTAGAAAATAATCTGTTATATACTGCAAAAAATTAGGGAGTTATGTTTTATTTCAATTCTCATCTGTTTAAACTGTTTGCGCTCTTTTCTATGGTAAATGTTTTTGTTAACTATAAAGCTGCTGTCAACTGATAAAAAAAAAGACCTCCGAGTAGAACAAGTGGCGTTTTGGCTACAGTTTAGCTTTAATTTAATTTTTTTGTTGTTTATTTTATTTTATTCTATTACGCTTCATTTATAAAGGTCACTGACTTAAATGTTCAAATAAAATTTTAGTTGTATAATAAAGGTAAGTTGAATAATATAAAATTAAAAAAATGGTTGAATACCCATAGTAATTGAGATTACCAAGATCTGTCATATGCTAAAATGTTTTCTTTACCTCCAAAAAGAATAAATAAATAACAATAATTAAAAAAACACTACCATTTATGCTCGTTCTTTGAACCAGATTTCTTTATCTCTTCTAGTGTCTTAGGCAAGGTTTATGATCAATACTTATTTGGAGATTATATGATTTAAAAAATCTTATGATAAATCATCAGCACTAAAAGCAATATTTTGCTTCCCAAAGAGTCTTTTGTAATCAGTCTTATCTCTAGATAAGTTTAAATGATCTTAAAAAAGGATGTTTTTAACGTATAATTTCTAATAAATATTCCATCAAAACCTATGCTTAGAAGCACAGATACGGAATCTGGAGGAAAAGCCCACATGCGCTGAGAAGAGTTTGGTGACAACAGGTACTTATGACATGGAGATTGAACATAGTTGTGAGTTCTAAGATTGTCTTTCAATAGTCCACTACTAAAAGGATAGTTTGGTTTTACCACATAATCTTTCTGTGTTACTATCCAGTATATAGTGCTTGAAATACTTTTTCCTGAATTTGCAGTAACAATTTAAAAGTTTCTTTTTCACTTAAAAAAACCCTACTTATTTACTTTCCAAATCATAATTTCCACACATTTCAGCAACAGCTTTTTTATTTTTAAGCTATACTCCCAACTCAGACAGGGAGAATAAAAATGAACATTCAAAAAATATGTCTTGCTTTATCATTCATGTTATAGCTTAGAGAAAATAAACAAAACTAATGCAGTCTTAACTACGATAGCATCACTCAACCTTGTTGCCAAAGATGGTATTCACCAGAGATGATATCCATAACAGCTCTTTAGGAGTGACTTTATTATACAATCCATCATACAAGTTTTGTCTCCATGGGATTAAGGTTATAGCACTATTACAGAATTCCTTTCTATAGTTCTACTCACATGAAACTTCTAAGCTGTTCATTGGAGGACTGGATTCAAAATACATCCATCACAATTACACCAGCTCATCAAAAATATTACCACAAAAAAATTGCCTATGAACAGAAAAGAGTAGTATGGGCAGTGTTTCCTATTGTGACAGACATTTAATAAGCATGCTTTCCTGGTTTGTGTGCATTAGAGTTCCTCCTGTTAAGATCTATGAGCAGTTCAGTTAAAATCCATTTGGCAGGAAAGTTGCCAAAGGAGCAATTTAAAAATGAACTGCCAGGCAGTATCAAAAAAAAAAAAAAAAAAAAAAAAAAAAAAAAAGTATATGAAAAGGAGTGTGCAATTTTATTTAATAAATATCAACAGAAAGATAGATTCAAGAGGAACAGATGGTTTAGGTGACTGCACATAATTTGATAAACAACTGAATATAATATAATTCATTTTATGAAGTGCTAGTGACCATGGCACCCACATGCTGATGATACACAGCAAAGACACAGAGGTCTTATAACTAGTTCAATTATCTCCTTTTTTTCCTTTAGTTTGATAGCCTGAGTTTTAATTTTCCCTGCTGTCTTTAGTCATTCTGATTAGGCTTCAACATAAAGTCTTCATATACCATACTAGTAAGTTAAAGTGATACAGTTTTTATTATTACTTATCATGATAGAAAAATGCTTTGTTTCCTGCTACTAGTCACATCAGCACAGTCTCTGTTAATGCCTACACTGCATTTTGGGATGTAACCTTAATCAATCCAAAAGCCATTTGCTGTCCATGAAGACAATGAAACTGGAAATGTGTTCTCAGGTGCAGTCAGAATCTGCCTGCCAGAATGCATGGGGTCCTGCTTGCCAAAGTACATCTTTGGCCTCTTTGTGTCTGTTAGCGCAACGTCAGTTGTCGCCCAAAGCCCTGCAGACAGTCAGCAAGGCAACTGCACAGAGAGCAAAATGTAGAAATTATTGATGGCCATGCTCTTTAAAAGGCTGAGTTTCCATAGCTGAAACCATTCCTCTAGGAGCAGTACTGTTCTTAAACAGTGGTGCAAGAACTAAAGTGATCTGGTTCCTAAACCCTAGGGATTTCTGACTGTACAGTCAAAATCTTAAACTGAAGCTAGAAACTAATGACTAGCTGGAGAAATCTAAAAGATTCAGTTGGTGTATTTTTATCGACAATTACCTCAAAAGAGATGAGTCTGTTAGCAAAACTAGAGATTCTAGCATGTCTTGCCCAACAGCCTTGCAACACAGAAGTTAACAGCACTCTGTGACACAAAAAATTGTGTTAATCAGGGCCTGTCTGTGAAAGGAAGTGATGGGGTCTTTCAGGTAGGTAGGTGTGGGGGGAAAAAAAAAAAAGTCCAGTTTAATAAAATTATCTCTTTGAAGGGATTAGGGGCCCATCTGACTGCACGTGGAGAGTTCACATCATTTTGGTAACTGCTCGGCTGGGACCTATAATGAAGCGTAAAGTTAGCCTTGGTACAAATCATTCTTATATTCCCAGCAGCATCACTTTTATTAAGTTTCAGCCATCTGTTATGTACCCAAGGATACTAGTTGAACCTTGTGAAATGCTCCATATGATGACTATTAAAGAGTAAATGCAGATCCCTCCTATTTGCCAAAGAGAGATTTTTGGAGTTTTGTCTTCTACCAATCATACAACACAGGTCACATTCATGTCCAGAAGAAAAATGAACAGGAAGGTTGGTTCCACCTACCGGAATGAAACGTTCATTCAGTATCATAAGTATAGACCAAAGTTAATATTTATATTCACACTTTTGCTAAAAATTCAGGATAGAGCTCAAACTAGCATTTCTACATTTTTAGCATTGGGGAGAAGAAGATGGAGATAACACCAGTCTGAAAAAATTGCCTTGACTGGATAGTCACCTCAGAAGCAATGGGTTATTCTGTGATGATGGCAAGACTATACATCCCTTTAAGTGATCTTTAACAGTCTGACCATAGCCCAAGTCACCGCTTGCTGCACTCTGCCGGGCTTGCTGAAAGATAAGACATGGGAAAGCTGTGATCATACAGAGAGTTTCATTTTTCTGTCAGGTTTCAAATAGTTGGACAGTATCTTGATTCTAGAAATGACAGTGGAGTTACCTCTTGGTCTCTCACTTCCACTCGAAAGTAGTTATTTTATGCAACTTATTTAAACACGTCTGAAATTAGTGTTGGCCTCTCTGAAAAAGATGAGCGTATTTCATGGTGAAATAAGCCACTTATGCTCTAATTAGTGATAAGTGACTTACAAATAAAGAGCAATATAAAACTCGTACTGGTTTGGAATCTCCCAAGTTACAGTGACTGAAGTCCAAAGCATCAAAAATACAGTTAAATATATGGAATTCCAAGTCCCATATGACTGTTAACAGTTTATATTACAAAAATAATCATATTAACAGAACTATCAACTACAATTTTAGCACAGCATGAGGAATGAACACCTTGAAGATGCAGGTCCTCCACAAGCAAGAGCTAAATCTTAATGGAAGTGCAATTATATTAGTATAAAAGGTGCTTGAGGTGCTTTTTTTTTTTTTTTTCCCTGGGTATAGATTATTCGTGGAAAAAGAGGTAAATAGGAACTATTTATAGTAACCATTTATTAACATACTTAAATAAAATGTATCCATATCAGAGAACTATCGTATTAAAAGTGCCATTGCTTAACTGGAACTGCTGAAAGCTGCAAAAAGCTGGTTGAAAAATTCTGTCCTGACAACAGGAAAGAAACATCACTTGTATGCTGAGAGGGAACCTCTGCTGTCTTTTCCTATTTTTCTGGGAATAAATAAAATCATCAGACCTTTCCTTTTAAACTAGCACCTTCCAAAACAAAACAAAACAAAATGGAAAAAAAAAAAGGGGCAAAAAAAAAAAAAAAGCAAAAAATCACCCACAGTAACAAAAAGTATTCTTCATGATCAAGTGTGCTTTGTTCCTTTACAGTGAATTTTTCCAGGGATTGACATGTTGCATTTTCTATTTATGCAGTTAATACTTTTTTTTCCTGTAGAAATTATCAAATCTAAGTTTGTACATTAATATACTGTGAGGAAAGCTAACCCTTAAAATGTTTTCTCAAAAACCATATGAGACAAGCAATGCACCAAATGTATATTTTTGAAAATACAGTGCTGAATATTGAACAGTTTAAGGAATTCTGTTCAGGGATAAAGCCACATAGACTTTAGAAAAGTTGAGCTGTTTATAAGCACATCCACAAGGAAGTGTGAAGGTGACATTGTTTGCTCTATATCCATCCATCAGTAAGATAGAGGGCTGTTTCACATATGCATAAGGCACAATGAGCATTGTAAATCTGCATGTTAGATTTCACACATATAGAGTGTTCATTATTGCTTCAAAATTATTTAGTGACAATATTTAATTATATATGGCCTGTAACTAAGAAGTTTTACTTAATACCTTTGAAGCTCCAGCAACCATATCTGCATTTCTGATGTTAAAATATTATCTGCAATTAATATTTCAAACTCCTAATATTAATATCTGAGTTTTTAAACCTCTTGAATATTTTTAGGACATGGATTAGAAAGAAAGTGAATTTAAGATTAACTGTGAAAAGTTTCAGCAAGTTAAGTGACTGTTAAGTCTTTACTGCAATTCACTGAAGCTTCTGGTTAAATTAAATAAAACTTTGTTGCCCTGGATAAAATGCACTGTAGAATTCTGGTCTCAAAACAGTGAAGGCATGAGTGGCAGTAGCCAGATCTGAGTTTAGAATAATAAATTCATAAAAATTTAAATAAAATAAAATAATATATAAATAAATAATTTCATAAACAATAAATAAATTCTCAGTTCACTGCAGATGGCGTAAGCCCAAATGAAGTAGTAATTTTTACTCATGTTTCCAACAGCAAACAAAAGTCCAGTTTTGCTAGCCCTGTTAAGCAGGGCTAAGCACAAACCTGCAGACAGGGAACCTGTTGTTTTATCGTATGGATTTTTCTGTGCAACATTGCTCTGACTCCAGTGAATGTTCCCAGCTCTCCTCTGAGCAAAGTCCTTCCCAGAGGCCAAGTAATGAAACAGCAGTTCCAGTATCAGCAGCACTGCTATCTTGACGTACCGCTGACAGTGAAGCTCAACCATTGTTCTTAACTCTGTTTAAACCTACATGTAACAGTCACACCTTGAGAACAACAGGCAAATTTGCAACACTTTGTGCAAACAATACTCTTGGAGAATAGGACGATCACTCAAAAGCCTGAGGCTGCTCTGCAAGAGGAAACACTCTCTAACCATAAGGGCTTGTTTGCCAATGAGCCACTGTCTACCTTGTTATCTGGTTCTCAGAAAGCTGACAAGTCTAATGTTACCACAGGGGTCCACCAACCCCAAAACCACCAGATTCATCTTTTCTTCAGGACACAAGCTGTTTGTTCACAGGAGTGTCTGTTCTAGGACCATATCCTTCAAAAAGTACACTTTGAAATTAAGAGTGTTGAGAAACCTTTCTAAACAACAGTAAATATAGGTTTGGAACTTAATATTATGTGCAGAATTGATTCTGTTCACATATCTGTGATGGTAGACAGCCAGCAAGATACATTCAAAAATAAAGCACATAGCATTTCACAACTGAAGGCTCAAAACACGATTCAGTTCTTTACCATTGATTTTCCCATAGCTTTAGTTTTTTGATACTGCACTTTTTGTGTCAGTGCTTTACAGTAATAAATAGTGAGAGCATCAGATTTGTATGGGATGAGTGGCATAGCTTGTAATTGGATACAGTCGAGCATAGACCACAGATAATCAGGTGTATCATACCAAATATTGAATAGCATACCAACGATTCTGTTATACAACGACACACAGACCTGGATTTTTCCAGCATTTTGAAAGTGCACTTTGTTTTGATGTATATTCCTCCATGTTACCCACCGGACTGGCATCTGCAGATTTTCAGCTGGGCTGGATCGTAAGAAACTGATAATAATTACTTGCTTCAATAGCTGTTTACTCCTGCTGACACTGATTACAGATGCTTTGCAGTGTCCCACACTGAAAGAACTGAGACACATTTGCCTAATCACACTTTTTCTGACACGTTGTTACCTTGTGACATAATTTTTGACACTCCTGGGAATTACAACCAGCATGCAGAGAAGCAGTTATATGCCGTGAGAGATGAAAATACATTTCAGATGTCAGCCCCTTCAGTTTTTGCAGTTTGGAAATGAATCAGCTATAGTTGAAAACAAAATTTCTGTGGTTGCTGACTTAAGCCTAAATCTGATTCTCTATCAACAATAAAATCATTGCAGAAAAATATCGTAAAAGTAACAGTACAAACCTGGTTTATGAACAGGCATTTTTGCAACATTTTCACCAAAGAATGAAAACCATATGACATTAAATTGATTCAGTACAGGCAAAACCACCTAGTTTTTATGTCAGATTGATAGCCCAAATCTCAAAAAAATGCATCCAGAATCCACTTGAGCATTCACATTCTTGCATAAGATTACTGTATGTGCAAACATTGGGAAGTTTCACTACATATCATTCCAGAATACCTCAGCTGGTTATTTCATGTTGTCTGAGACTTGGATTTTAAGTCTGAAAGTCAATACTTGGTCTTCTGTGTCAGTATGTCAGTGTGACATACATGAAGGCTTTTCTGCTGCAAACATTCTGCACTAACACTACAAGTGTACATTAGCATTAGAGGCAATTAAAAGTTTTTACAGGTGAGTGATACTAAAATGCAGCATAGAATAAAAATTCTGGGTTTAGAACTTCTTTATTAAATAACTATAAACTCTGAATCTGTAGTCATATGTACTTACGTATCTAAAAATAATACAACAAATCTATAAATAATATGATAGCACTTGCAATACTGATGGAGTAAGCTCCGAAGTCAGTCTCATAGCCATTTATTATAAGTGAAAATAAGGGAAAATTCTCTTTTTTGATAATCCAGGATGATTAGGGAAATTTAGGTAAATTCTATGTTGCCTGTTAAATTTACTACATCCTTTTAGTCTGTATGCTCATAACTGTGCCACTGCACTGTTCAAACTGCTGCACCGTGATTTCCTCCGTTTTACTCTCATTAGCTAGGCTTTACTTGATTTCCTCTTACCACAAATTGCTGTTCACATTTCCTGCTTCTGATCTTTTCTCCTATTTCCCTCCATTCATTTGCTCTTTTCTTGCCTCTCTCTCTCTGATCTTCTGCCTTTTGAGCATCTCACATTGCTATTTTTTCCATGTCTTTCTTATGCTTAGAAAAATTTTTCTTTCCTTTTTCATAAAAGCTGTCTCCTTCTAAAAAACAATTTCTTTTATCAAGACTCCAATATTTATTTTTATACTAAAGCTATTTTTAATCTCAGATGATAAAATTTATTAATTTATACAAACTAAAACAGTAATGAATGTATTTTAGTTATTTTTCTAAAAGAATTTTGTCATAAGTCTCTTAGGTACCTAAAGAAAACAGGTTTATGTACAACATTTTCATAAAACATGGTAATTCATCTCAGTTCTTCTTCCCAACACACAATGAGACACAGATGTCTTTTAAATGGACAGAAAAGGGTGCAAAGAGATAAAGGTCTCTGATTCATTTGGAATAAGTGGATTGTAAGATTCATTCTTCCATTTTTAAGCTCAGCAAGATGGTTTCACACACAGCATCACAGCAAAGTATTTATGCTTTCATAGACATTTACATAGATACTTATGGTGTCTGTTGCTGGTAAGGCACGAGCGTACTAAAGGTGCATGGGAGGAAGCATCAGAAAAAGAAAATAAAATATGAATAAGAAATGATTGAAAAAAGGTCAATTAAGCAAACAGACACATACATTAATGGTGACTGTGAGAACATAAGCATTAAAAATTGGCTATGCATGGGGGCCCTAAAAAGGAAAGGGAAAGGAACTAGAAAGGAATAGGAAAAAGCATGAAGGAAAGGCTAAATAATCAGGAAGAGATGAGGAATATGATATTAAGAAAAAAATGTCAGGAAGATCTAACTCTTGGAAGACAGGCTTTTAAGCAGTCTTTGGGACCAAGGTGCTTTCACTTTCAACTTAAAAACTGTATAACTACTTCTTACTCCATTTGAATTTAGGTTGGTAAGAACTACAAAAAAAAGATGATGGCTTCATAAAGTTGCTCTGTGTTCACAAAGGTGAATGAACTAAAGGCCAGACAGTATGACCAGTTTTTGCTGCAAGCCAATTTACATTTGAGTCACATGGAAAGGGCACTTTTCAAGTTACTTTAGTGACTGTCAGAATTGCTCTGTCTACTACCTGAAATTTTTAGTTTCACCTTTTCTTGAACTGAAGAACTCTGTATTTTACTACCACTCACAGGGCTACTTTGGCAATACTGATAGTCGTTTTACTGAAGATTGGTGTCAAAGTTATATCTAGGTTTCTACAGAAGGTTTATAAGGTATAGCCTTTTCTATCTATACACACAGCTGAAACCAAACCTCGTGTTACCACTTCACTTCATGCTTACTATGGATGCCATTTTCTGGTTGTGAGGAAAGTGGCCCTGTTGATACATGACTGCAGAATACTGCTGAATATACCAACCAAAAGACACTTAAGGGTTTTTGATCACAGAGAGCCTCTGATTACAAAAGCATCAATATTAAATATAAACATATTAACATTAACTCTTACTAATGATCTGTCTGAAGAACTCTGATCTTCTGAGTAACATTTTTAGGTATCAAGCCTCATGAGAAGAATGAATATGTCATACTCCTTGACATTTTCCTTAGCAATAATCAGACTCAAAGAACATGTGCTAAGCTAGTCAGTTTTGCACAACACAGGAAAATAAAGAACCATTTGAAACAACGTAGAATTTCAAAGATATTTTAATTGCATCATATATTTTTAATTTGAAGGCTCTAAATACCCAATAGTCTTCCCTAGTGTTTTGCAACACAATTAGATGCTCTAAATTATATGCAATCTTGCTGTTTCCGAAGATAAAAACACAAAATGCTTCCTATTCCCCCATCATTCAAAAACTGGTATCAGTGTTCAGCTGTTACTGTTTCCTAAAGATGATGTTATCAGGGCAAAGTTAAGGTGAACTGTTGAAATCTTTCATCCAAGTGGACCAGGATAGACAAATACTAATCTAATACTGTAGGTATACGGTTCATTCTAGGCATATATGGAAAATATTATTTATAGTAACTCAAATGTAATGGCTTTCTAGCTCTAGAAAGAATGAAGATATGATGAATACATGGTATTAATGAGATATAGAGCAGTAAGCTGTACTCATGTTGCTGAATTTTATGTTTGAGTCATCATATGACTACCTTCCTCCTCTTTTTGGAGACAAACTATGTCCAAGACAGTACGGAGTTCTCTTCACAGATGAGTTATAAATCTTCATAGTTTGCATGGATAGTAGCCATTTGGACTGGAGTACATTGCATTCAGGTTTACTTCCAGAGGGATATTTTATGGCTGACCACACAAATACAATTAATACCCAGCAACAAGTCTTCTGACCAAGGGTACTGCTTCCTTACTGTTTCTCTTATCGTGATTCCATTTCACCCTACAGTGCTCAAATGGAGTTCTATTTTAGCTAATAATAAAACAGCAAACCTTGAAAAAAAAACTGTTTAGTGAAAATTTAACTTTCTGACCACTCAAATTTTTGTCTGTCAGACTAAAACTCTTTTGTGCATTTATTCATACAATTAAAATAGCATTCCTCTACACAAATACCCATGAAAAGCAAAAGTAAAAATACTAAAAGATCTTGAAACCTTCCAGAATAATCATTGCCACTAGATACTGCATGCTACACACATACCTTTTATGATCACACAGTTTTATATATTATTTTTCACAAATAAACCTCAGGCATATTTTGTACTCTGCACTGCAGAGAGCACTCTTCAAATACTGACATTCATTCAGCATATAATTTAGATACAGCCAACATGGTTGTGTTATCATCAACTACAAAATGTAGTCAGGAGGATGTGGTGGTTTTACCCAGCTAAGCAGGCGACCTCCACCACAACCGCTCGCTCACTCCCCCTCCTCAAAGGAACAGGGGGAGAAAATACGATGGACAAGGGCTTAAGGGTTGAGATAAGGACAAGCAGGTTACTCACTAATTATCGTCACGGGCAAAACAGACTCAACATAGGGAGATTAGTATAATTTATTACTATCACTAGCAGACTAGAGCAGTGAGAAACTAAAAGCAAACTACAAACACCTTCCCCCCATCCACCCTCTTCTACCTCCTCCCCCCGAG
>VXAL01004423.1:70969-86980 GCA_013399475.1 Chauna torquata
TTTCTTTTTCTTTCTTTTTTCTTCTTCTTTTTTTTTTTTTTTTTGTTAAATTTATTCCAGACTATGTAACCTTCTGGTTTGTACAGTGCACTTATACATTCACCTATTTGCTACAACCAGAATGATTAGCTAATTAGATACAGAGACGATGTTTAAATGCTTTACACCTTGCAAACCATATATGTTTACTTTAATCGGATTGCTAGAAATACTAAACTACCTCTTCAAGTTTTTTTCTCACTGTTCCAAGGTAGTGTATCGTAAGCTAAATAAGTGTGTTTAAACAAGATCTGCTTGAAATATTCACATTCCTATTGTATCTAAACTAAGAATATAAAAAGAGGATACAGTCTGCAGAAAAACAGTCCATACAGATGCAACTGTTTTCAGTAAGGCAAATGTTAAGACTACATTTGAATATCCTACACAAAATTATGAAGCCTTTTGAAATCTCTTCCACGAGCAGATAGCTAGTCTATCTTGACTAAAATAATCACAACAATAAAATGGAAAGTTCATGTTTTCCTGCTTGAATATTTAATCACATAGACCTATATCTGGATGGCAGAATATTTTTATATTTGATGATAACATTGAATCCTCAGTTCCTATCTTTATACAAATAAAGAAGGTTTTCATCTTTTGTTTGAATAAAATAGCTCAGGATAGATGACATTTGTCTAAATTTAGATGCCAAAATTGGGCTAAACTCGTGAAAAGTATATGTGTAGGGAATCCACAGAGATCCCACAAGTATCTCAAGAGAGACAGTGACTCCAGTCAAGTCTAATCTAGCCAGACCAGTTGGGTCTAATGGTTAGATCTAAATCTTAATCACTTTGGTTTGGTGACCTGAATTCTCTCTTAATGTTTTAATCCTCCTGAACACAGATGAGAGCCACTCATGTTACCTGAGGGTACTCTGACGTCTAAGAGGCAAAACAGGAGAAATAAAAAGACTGTCAGAAATGTGTCATCTCCCTCACTGCAGCTGGAACTTATTTTATGCACAGTGACCACCAGCTATGGTTATTGTGTGCCTCCTCCCTCCGTGCCAAGCAGCAAATTCTTACCTCCCTTCTGCCTTTGGATGTATCCCAGCTTGTGCCACATTACAAGTTTAAATTGTTTCCAGTGTGCTGATAGTAAGTGTTAGGGAATCTTAAGAAGACAGTGAACAAAAAGAAAATTTTTATAAAAAAAATTCTTGAGATCTTAATCAAATGCTTATTTTTTGTAAAGACAAGGCAAATGAAGTCAGACTGAAGCAGGTAAGATATACAATGGTCATATCTCATGAGAAAGCTAGCATGTTTTTATGGCATTTGCTGTGGTACATTTGACCTCATATGTATTGGTTTTGCTATAGAGAGAAAAAATGATTTATTGCAGTAGTTAGTTTCTAGTATTCGCTGAGGAAGAGGGAAAAGAATTTGTCTTCTGTACTGATAATATGATTATAGTCTACTAGTACTATATAATATCAGTAACCGAAGCCATATTTATTCCGTTAAATTCCCACAGGATTTTACTCAACTGAAGAAACAATATTCCTTTATTCCAAAAAGAAGAAATAGAAAAGAGTAAAACAGCAAAACCCCTTCAAGATAAATAGCTATGTATATATGGATTTTATTACATTTGTGATTATAGTATAACAGGTTTCTAGCTGCCATGTTCTCAAATGTAGTTTCATTTCTTTTTTTCTGCTATTACCACTATGCTTTACATACATTCAAATAATATGAAAACAAGATTTTTTTTTTTTTTTTTTGCACTGACACTTTGAATATATTCTTGGGCAATATGTTCATGTTTTGTACAGGCATAAATTTCAGGCCTCTGTCTTTTAATTCTACATACATATCTTTGAAAACATTTATAATAAACCATGAGAGTTGATTTTTTTTCTACTAAAGAAAATAAGTTATTCATAACTATTAGAAAGTTTTACATAACACTTGTCTTAATTTTGTAGATTAAAATGAAGAGACCTAAACATTTTGTTCAAGAGGAAATTCCATAGCTTAGTAATTCAATCTGAGCTAAGAGGGTTTTCAAGATACTTGGCCTACACTTCTTAGCTACATCCCATTCCTATATTACACATCTTTGTATGGTGAAAAGTGGAATTTTGTTTTGAAAAAAAAAAAAAAAAAACGACAACAAAACAGACCAAAGAACCAAACAAAAACCCTTCAGAAGTCTTCAAGTAGTGTTTTGGAGAACGATCATTGTTTTAATTCAAACCTCAAAATAAGCATTATGTTATCATACCAGTTTATTGTCCAGTTTCATCTCAAAGCATCTGTTAGTATTTCGGGTTTCTGAGTTTCCTTGTCTTACTTAATATGTATTTTTCAGTTTATTTTGCAGATGTTCTGTTATTATAATTAGTCTTTTTTCACCATCTTTTAGTTTGCTTGCAAACCAATTTGAATTCATTTTTCTAATTAAGTATTTGCATAATAATATTAAATAGTTTATTAAAGCCATTTCTAGACTACTACAATTCCCTCTCTTATTTATATTCTTAAAATTTGAGTACATTTTGTCTACTCTGATTACTCATTAAATCCATAATTTTATTAAAAACAAAAAGCAATTTACTGAGCATTAAAAAACTTAATTCCATTAAAAGGAATAAAACTGATGTGTCTAAATCACATCTGTTGGGATCTCATAAGCCATCTTTTAGTAGTTGTCTGACTTTAATGATATAAGCACAAGTATGTAGTCAGGCCATGAAGAAGTGAAATGCTAGAAATTTTCCTTAACTTGCCTTTTCCATTTCTTAGGATTCACATGTAAGCAGCCTGGTTTTTTTTCAATATTCTACCTTTATAAATTATGAGAGTAATCTGTCCTATTTCTCTCTCAACCAATTTGTCTGTGTCTGTCTGTCTACCTCTTTTGTAGGGGGGTTGGTGGGAGGGACCTGGAATAGTAGTGTATAGTTTTCAACTCTGCTGCCTTAAGTTTAATTGGCCAGTTCTTTGTAGATACCCAAGTTGTGAACTGTTCAGGGTTGATCAAAATAACACTACCACAGTTTTGTTCTGGCCATATTATTACTCTTTATGTTAACAACTGCTTTATGCAGCAATAGCAACAAAATATTTGCAACATTCACATCATGTAACGTAGCCCACATCTTCAAGTAGCTATATGCAAAGGCAATTTGTGGGCATTGTGGATCACTCTGGATAAACTAATTGCCAAAAGCTTTCTTAAAAAGCATTCTGAAGTAGATGAGTTCTACTGGGAATGACCAATAAAATGTTGCATTTGGTACAGAGAAAGCCTAGATGAACAGGTCAGACAAAACATTTTAATAACTGGAATTAGGTAATATAAATCTCACCTGTGTGAATTCTTACTTTCACAACTAACTTTTTATGTTTGCTGAGATAACAGATATGTGTGTGTTTATTTGCAATGCTGTCTGCATAGTAATTTCATGAATTATGCTATATTTTTTTGTTAGAGAGAGGATTATCGCAGCCCAGAAGGCCAACTGTATCCTGGGCTGCATCAACAGAGGCGTGGCCAGCAGGTCAAGGTAGGTGATTGTCCCCCTCTACTCTGCCCTTGTGAGGCCCCATGTGGAGTACTGCATCCAGGTCTGGGGCCTCCAGCACAAGAAAGACAGGAAGCTCTTGGAGTGGGTCCAGAGGAGGGCCACAAAGACAATCGAAGGGCTGGAGCACCTCTCCTATGAAGAAAGGCTGAGAGAGCTGAGGTTATTCAGCCTGGAGAAGAGAAGGCTCCGGGGAGACCTCATTGTGGCCTTTCAGTACTTGAAGGGGGCTTATAAAAAAAATGGAGAGGGACTCTACACAGGCGGATGGTAATAGGACAAGGGGGAATAGTTTTAAACTAAAAGATGGGAGATTTAGACTGGATGTTAGGAGGAAGTTCTTTACTCAGAGGGTAGTGAGGTACTGGAACAGGTTGCCCAGGGAAGTTGTGGATGCCCCATCCCTGGAGGAGTTCCAGGCCAGGTTGGATGGGGCCCTGAGCGACCTGATCTCGTGGGTGGCATCCATGGCAGGGGGGTTGGACCTAGATGATCTTTAATGTCCCTTCCAACTCAACCCATTCTATGATTCTATGATTAACCAAGTACTCAAAAGTATAAACATCTGATATTAGACACACAAATCCATATTTTTGCTTTTGTATCCAACTTCTGCACCTTCTAAATTCTTTAAGAACCAATATTGTCTGAAAAGTGTTGTTTTTTTTTTTTTTTTTTAAATAACTCTAAGGTGAGATGAATTTTAATTCAATGATCAGTACTTGTGTCCAAGAAAGACAAGCAAAAACAGGTGAGTAAATTCAGAACTAAACGTCTGCAAATGTCAACTCTGATGCAACTTAAACTCTAAAAATTTTTAAATACATATTTAAAAATATGATCAGCTGATTTATGCTGACCACTAAGGTGATAATTACAGTAAACACAGCACTATATCACATCATCTTGATAGTAGTTAACAGTAAGAGTACGCTATTTACATACATGAACATGCCCTGAAAGAAACTCCTGCCAGCATCTCCTAGATCCACAAATTTTAGTAGGTTAATAAGAAATGGGAATATTTCTCACCATTTCCAGGTTTGTTGCGGAGAAATCCTGTAAATAAACAGTTTCTTCACACAAGATAGTTTTGAATGGAATGAGAGATTTTGAATCATATTTTTGGACCTGTTATCCAGATTTTTAAAACTGTTTTTTTTTTTCCTACACACGAAAAGAAAAAAACAGAAAATTCTGAAAAGGCAGAGCTCTTGTATTTCTTATTCTTATTTCTTTCTGCAGTCCATAGCAACTGCAGCTTTTCAATATCTTGTAATATTTTGTAAGACACTTTACTTGTGGTATAAGATGCATAAAGCACAAAGCTAAATAGTAAGTCTATTTCCAAGTTCTGAGCACAAGAAATTAAATATTCAGAGGTGTACAGATTTTGTACATTGCAAAATGTGTCTTATCACGTACCATTTACAGATGGTGAAATATAAACAGTTTGTTTTATCCAGGAAGAGGCAGACAGACAGACAGACAGAGATGGGATTTTCCCTGAGTTATAACAAGACCCCTATTAAAAAAAAAAAAAGGAAAAGCCAAGGAAATTTAGAAAGGAAAAGGAAAATAAGAAACAGATAAAGAAAAAGAGGAAAGTAAGGAAGGAAAAGGAAAGAAGAAGAAGTAAAGAAAGAAGAAGAATTGAATTCCAATATCTATTAAAACATGAATTCAAGCAACATTTGATCCAAAAGCTATCAGTGACAGCTTATGAGCTAAGAGTAGATGACGCTTTTGGCCTTTGGATGAGGGGTCATCAATGACAGACACTAAACCAAGAGAAAAAGATCAACAGGACTTTGCTTGCCATATTCAGGTGATGCTCTCTTTACTTTCTAAATGAATGTTCATATACGCAAATTATTCCTGGGATAATAATATATTTTTTTAATAATACTAGAAAGTACATCATTCAATCTCACATCTATTTTAAAATTTTAAAGGCAGTTTTACATTTTAAAAGTTGGCTACTGTTTTTTAAAAAAGCCGTTATATGTGTTTTTACATTAACTCGGTGACCTCTAAAACTGCCCATTGTACCAAAGATTGCACGTTTCATTCCCAAAGGTAGTAAAGCAGATTTTAGGAGTTATGTTGCCATATCTCCTTGTATATCTTAAATTTCCTCAAATGTTGATACAGTAAACACTATGTAAATGACAAAATTATCAGCGATGTACTTTGTGTCAAGATCTTTATGAAAGAGGAAATAAACCCACCTTCTTATCTGTCTACTTCATTTGCTAATCATTCTTTTCCATACCTTATTGCTACATTTTATGAAGATAGCATATAAAGCACGTTTAAATATTCATACACAGCAGGTTTCATACTTGCCGACACAAACGTATCCATAATTAGGCAGCAGGGCTCTAAAAGTTTCCATTAGATATAAGTACATTTTAGGTTACAGTTCCACAAGTTGCAAATTCTTATTGAATATTGTTTAGGAAAATTTAAGTAATCATTGAACACCACTCCTTAAATCTCTCCTCTGAAGACTAAGCTACTTTACTTCTTTTGTAGGCACTAAATACAATCAAAAACAAACAAACAAAACCAAAACCAAAACAAACAAACAAAAACACACCTAGCCAGTTAAATGAGATTACTAAAGATTTGTCTTAATTCTCTCTGGCCTGTTTCTCACATCCAGTTTCTTCTACAGTAGTAATTTTTAAATAGACATAGATAATAACAAGGTGTTGGGAATTTTGCAGATTCACTATATTCAAGAAAGGTGTCATTTATTGCCTACAGCCGTTCTCTCTAGAGTCTGCTTCAAGGTGGATCTTCCTGGTCTCTGCTACCCAGAGGAGTCTGGCCTTTTTTATTCTCCTTCGTCTCTGATGATTCTTTGCCTGCCAGACATGCTCAGGGACTTGCAGTCTTCAGACTTTCTCACTTCAGAATAAAAAGGAGGCTGGTTAGGGCTGGCTAGGCTTGGTCAGGCCCTTAGGGAAGCAAGCTGTTCTGTTTCAAACTTTACAGATTATCCTGCAGATATGGTGTAACTGAAATCAGATTTTTCATGCCTTATCGTTGCTTACTACCTCTTACACAAGATACATGAATATTACATGCACAGTGACTAACAGAAGCAATCAGATTGAATCTGGAGCAGTGTTGCATTAATACACGATTCTGCTACCCTTAAGTATCTCAAATACTATTCCAGTATCAGTAGTATTCTCTAAGATAAAAGTTACTGCTCAAAGTGAATAGCAACTAGCAGGAGAATATGGCACTTACCGTACAGTTAGTTTATGAACTTGAAGAACATTGACTTTGCTTTTGATCTAGAAGCTCATTAAAGCAAGAGAACAAAACAGGACTGTTTTATCACTTCGTTCTTTATGATGTTTTATAAATAAATGGACTCTCACGTCATATTATCCTAGGCTAGCCCATCAGATTATGCAGTTTCATGTAGTTCTGGTATTCCAGAAGTAGGTGGCAGTATACATTATTCTCTGAACCTCACCTAGGAACAAAAAGAAAAGTGTAAAACTGGCACAAATGCAAACTGAGGTAATACCTCCATATCACTTAAATCTAAAGCTGAGAAGAAGTAGAAGGAAGGTGCCATGGGAATGATGGAGACTACTTTCTACTGTGGTAGAGGTAAGTAGTGACCTTGAGTGGCCTCATTCCTGCTTATGGCTTGTGCCAAAGCCAAAACGTAGCCTCTCTGTTGCTTAACATTTCTGCCTCAGTCACTGTATTTCACTGTATACTAATACTTCAGATACTTTAGAGAATCTCCTGAATAGCGCCTGGTATTGAATTTCAGTCTACATGCTGAGATGTCCATCTCTGTTCAAATCAATTAAGAAAACCAGGAAAAGCAACCCAAACTGAATGCCTGTGTAGCAAACATTTTATGACAAAAATTCTCATTCATCATAGTATGAGATAGTAGTGATAATAAGCTATAATTAATCATGGATGTTGCAAGTAGAATCATTGTAGTATTTGCTAGCTTTAAGGTTTTCAAATTATGAATTAAGAGAAAAGTTTTCAGTATAGAGGCAGGCTAGACAAAGCTAAAATAAGTACACCATGTGTACACAGACAAGAATAATGGACATTTTTTGAGGAATGATTGACATTTTTTGAGGAAAAAAATATGTAGTAGTAGAAAAAAAAAAAAGAAAAAAAAAGAAGACAGGAAACAATGGAAACCTTATCTTTAAATTAATTTTAACCGAACAGTTTTGAATCTTAATTAAGTGCATATGTTTCATGATTGTTTTCATTTCAAAATTTTGGAGAATACTAGAAATAAAGTGCTAAAATACCATAATCACAGCTATTGCAGTGGCTTTTACAAGGGTCAAACAGTTGTTGATCACAGAATCATAGAATCATTTAGGTTGGAATGTTACATTTTTCATAGAAATTAAGCACCCAAGATCCCTGGTGCATCTTGAGGCAGAAAACTGCTTCAAAACTTGTATTTCAAGTTTTTCTTCTTTTTCTCTCTACTACAATGAAGTAAAGTCAGATGTCAAAACCAGAGGTCCTGATGCAGTAAATTGGTTCCCAGATCAATGCATTTTTGCCTGTCAAATGCAGGAGTAATCCTACAAATGATTTTAGATGCCTAAAAGCCATTGAAATCACTAAGAATGAGGCACTGCAATAGCTTTGTGCACCTTATTATATAATTTTACTTTAGAATTTCAATATCAGTTAGGGTTGGTTGTTCCCTTGATGTGTGCATAATAGAGGAGAAACCTATACTTAATAGATGGACATAATATTTCTTAGTTGGTGATTGCAATAGTTACAGAGGAATTCAGCAGACTGGCTTCATTTAAATAACAAGTAAACTGCAAATCATGTAAACTGCAATATGAAATCTGATTTTTTGAACTATACTATTCTGTTGCTTCAAGTGATGTTATCAATTATTTCACAACTGGCAAGGGCTAAGGCCCAGGTATATAGACAAACCATAGGAGTGGTTTTTAAAAGGTCATTTATGTTCAGCAGTTTGAGAATTCTATAAATTGTTAAACCTATAGACAAACCAATAAAAAGTAACAAATGTGTGGTTAAAACCAGCAGATTGATAACCTGATTTGAAAAGAGATGAATATATTTATTGCATTCCTTCACAGAAGTATATTAAAAAATCCATATGAAAATTATAAAGAATTGAAAATAAAAGAAACTGTGTAAGCAACTACTGACCTCTGGAAATTAAAATTTGAATTTTGAAAGGATGACAGTTGAAAATTTTCTGTAGCAGTGGAACCATTTAAAAAAATCTATGAAATGCTTTCATACAAAATGGCTTTTCTCATTCTGTATGATCATATTTGATTCTGCATAGGTTATTGAGAAAAAGATGCTGTATTTTGGAAGAGGAATTAAGAAGGGGGAAAGAAAAAAAACACATTTTTTTTTCTCAGAAAAATAACTCAATGACAATTGGATAAAGGGTAGTAATACACCATTTCATAGTCATCTGTTAAATATCAAGGATGTAGTTTATAATTCAAGAGTGCAGTACAATAGCTCAAGGAAAAAAAACAGAAATTTCCTTTCCTCAAAGTTCACTGAAGATGTTTTTCACTATGAGATAGACTTTGTCATTACAGATTAATATGAACAGATTTGCCTTGAAAACTTGTCTTGAACACTCAGTGCTGCAAAGTACAAATCTTCCCACCACTGGTACAAAAATATCTCGCTAATGAAGTATTTATTATTTTCTTGTTTTGTAGATGTTTCCTCCCTGCCTATGGAAAACTGTTCCTCCCACTACAAATGGTGCAAATGACACTATAAAGCCATTATTTTCTTACTCTGACAATCCCATTTTTAACTTTTCCTCTTAGCAGCAGTAGTAGAATATTTTTTGATGATTTCATATATATATTGTTGGCATCTTTATTCTATAAAGGGATAATATCCATTAATTACATTGTCATAAGACCTTATTTTCATTGTACAGTAAGTGCTTTTTCACTTCCATGACTTCTGAGGTATGGTGGCTGTTCTGCTGAATGACCTGAGAGTTAAGTGGCGATACAGTATTAATCATTATGAGAGGTAAGCTTGGAAATTCATAAATTCACAGGAGAAGACTGTTTTCAGGACAATTTACTATTCAGACCTCATGTTCACACTGTGAATGATTGTAATTACATGCTGTGACGATAACACAATCATAATAGCACAGAAATGAACTCATATTTTTAGTTCATTATTTAGGGCAGCAATTCACAACCAGCCATAGAAATAGGACAATACACAGGAAGCAATTTACCATTCACTGCAAGCTAGCAAAGGAGAAAAGTAATTCCATAAAGTTTCTGACCTTTGCTCTTGGAAAAACTGTTATTTTAGTCAAAAGTTTAAGACCCTAACATTTCTATTGATGCTTGTAGAAACTTGTAGACTACTAATATTCTGGAGTAATCTTCCAGTAGTATAGCATTATAGTCAGAGACCTAAGAAAAAGTATGCCTCCTTTAATTCTGGCATATTTGAGAAATTTTTCGTCTTTCTTAAAAGGATACATCTTCTGTATATTAGGACTTATCTCATAGATCCATATTAATAAGTGCAGTCTCTCTTTTTGTGTTGTGGTAAATGGCATCAATTTGTCAGGCTTATAGAAAAACAAAACCAGTGGATTTTAGGTGATGCTCACCTTTTTCTTAATATGAACTATTATTTTAAACAATGTAACAATTAATTACACCTGTTATGCTTTGTTTCTAAGGCTGACTGCTCTGCCAGATTTTGCTGAGGTACATAAAAAAATCCTTATATTGTGAGATCTTTAACATCACAGTCTACGTGATCTCTTAAAGCAGAGTTTTAATTGTTAAAATACTATTTATAAAATGCAAACTATTTAATGAGTGGGATACAGCAATGTCTAAGGTGATCAATGAAACCAAATGCTGCAGTCCAGATATTTTTACAGAAATGAAACATCAGAATATAGGATCATGGACCAAAGAAAATACCTGTGGACAACAGCAGAAATTCTACATTAAGAGAGGAAGGCCGAAGCAGACAAGAGTACATACGAGTATATAGGCTATCATGTGACGAGTATATAGGCTATCATGTGACAAACCTGTGGAGCATAGTTATACAGTGGAGATATAAGAGAGCAACATGAAGGGAACCACCTCTATCACCACACTTCAGAGGTGTTCCAAATGTAACAGATGCTGTTGATGGTTACAGTGGGTAGGGGGCCCAAAATCATGTGGAGAATAAGGATTGGAAAGAATTGGATTCTCATGTAGAGGTAAAGGATTAAAAAGGATTCCACAACCACAAGGGAACTCTCTCCTACTTAATTTCACCTTTACTGAAGGTAATCAGAATGGGCAGAGCCAGATAAAGTCAGAAGAGAAGGTCCCACAGCTTTGGGGTTCTTGCTGACAAGTTAGCACACAGCAGGGAAGTACACCAAGACCTGTGCATCACATGCTGGAAGAGCCAGAAGTACTACAACCTGAATACTAAGAGTGAGTGTATGTTGGGATTGTTCTTTTACAGTGGAAAGACAGTAAGTACTGTAAGGAATGTAGAGGGAAAGGAGAAGTGCTTCTGCACAAATTACCCCCTGCAAATCCCTCCCCACTCCACACCTGTTGTTTGCTCTGGACATAGTGTGTTGATACCATAATACAGATTAGTTGGTCCATGTCAATCTGGTAGTCTCAGATAATTCTCATATACAGTTTGGGAGATGAAGCATTCATGGGATCTAGCCTTTCCCATAGGTTGTTTGCCTCAGGCCCCCAGTTTTGGAGGTTGAGGAATAAGCCTAGTTTTGGTCCATCTTATACCAGTTGGCTTTAGTGTCTGGGAACATTCCTAAGAATGTTTAATTTGCCAGAATAGGCAGAAACTAAAACAACAAGTGAATACTCAAACTGCAGTGACAAAACTAGGAAATGGCAGGGGTTGCATTCATCAGAAGTCTAGACATGCAAGTCCTACAGAAATTTTTCAGTGGAACAGATTGCTAAATTATCTTTAGGAAGCCAGTCAAAAATGCTTGACACTGTTAATCTGTCACCTTGTTTTTAAGTTATTTAGGAGAGGGACATTACTCTGCATTTATTCTTTATTACTCACAGCTAACTTTTGGTGCTTCATTGCAAATATTTTCATTGAACAGAAATTGAATGCTTGTTGCTGCTCTGGTCAATTTGCAGTCTTAATTTTATCCTGACACCTTCTGAGTTAGTAGAAAGAACTCAGATTACTTCACCTAGATTTACCGTAGGGCCCTATAATGTTTCTGAAAAAAATATAAAGTAGCATAAATATTGCCTTAGTAAAGCCACTTTTATCCTTAACACAGTTCTCAGAAGAGACTCAAAAACTTGCAAACAGGGTATTCTGGTTCTTACCACCTTGAATGACAGTGCTGCCATATATCACATTACAATATCTCCTCTTTTCTTACTATTCAGTTAATGCTCTGATTTGTATCACATCTCTGTCAGGGCGGTATGAATCCTTGAGTGTCTGTAAGAGGCCTCTATATCAGGAACTTTTTGTGCTGTTTCTACCAAGCTGATGAGCTAATGTCTTTCCCGAAGCTTTATGTCTGGATCCATTTCAAGAAGGTCATTGCAGTATAATAACATTATTTAGAGTTCATGAATCAATGTTGATATGTGGAAAGCCAGCTGGTCACCCAGAACTGGTTTCTCTTGTCCAGCTGAAAAACTGAATTAAATACGTCCCTAAATTTTCCTTTCCATATAAAATAGCTCCCTTTACTCCAGCCATGAATGTTGAAAGGCTGTGAATTGGTGGAACGTGATTGGTGGTAGAGTGACTTGAAAAAGTGACATCAATAAGGCAATCTTGCAGTTCAGATATATTCTTTCTCATGAAAAATGTAAGGACATTTATGTCAAGGGAAAAAATACAGGCTTGTGTTAATGATTAGGGGAAAACAATTCAGAGGCAAAGCATGAAGATCAACACTGGAATACATTGGAATTACATGGAGCATAATAGATAGCCCTAGAGTAAACACTAGAATGTATTTCACTCAAGAACTCAGCTGCGGTCATAAACTGTGAGAGGTTTATGAATGGCATCAGAGCCTCAGGAATTAATTCACAGTGATGCCATATGTTGTTATTTATAACACTCACTTTATAATTACTACTGCTAAACAATTTAATATTGGTAGTTGTAATATTTCAGAGATTAAATCATTAACTTGAAATGCCACACTTCCTTTAGGTAACATCACCAAAACAGCACTCAATTTGTTATCAAATAAGGTTTTAGGGGGACTATATTTCATAGCAAACTGACTCCTGCTGACTCACATTTTATACCACAAGCAACTATGATCCTTAATAGGACTTTTTTTGTGGAGTGCAGTGCTACTTAACATAAGAGCAGTGGTCCCATTTTTTGACTTGCAGAGATGCAGATTTATATTGTGTTCATTTGATAGTTACAGCATACAACATAAGAAAGTAATTACAGAAAAAGCATTTGTTCTATGAGGTATTGCTTTTGTGAAATTAAAGGTCTTGGATACCACCTATGGTCTAAATTTGAAATGGAGACGGAGATGGACAAAATACTCCAAAGGAAAAATTCATATAAAAAATTCATAGACTTGAATAATCTCTTCCTAATTTCTACAAATTGTGTAATATAATCCCTGGAGATAATACAATTCTTGGAAGTTAACTGTGATTTTTCTTGCCATGATAATATCCTTCATCATACTCATTCTTGGCCTCTTGCCATATACGCAACATTTTGGCAGTACAGCCATCACAAGAAATCAAACATAAGTAGAGGAAAGCATTCCTGCTCTCTGAAGCAGCTTGCAGTGACAGGCTATCTGAGCAAAACTGAAAAACAACCGCAGGGAATCAGAACCATCTCACAGATATCTTCCAGACACCTCCACTCCCATCTCTATTTATCTTGTTTTTCTCAATTTTACTTTTTGTTTATTTTTTGCCTTTTTCTTCCCCTCCTGTGTGCCTTGTACTCAGATAAAAATGAAAGCAAATAAAAAGAGGCCTTCAATCAGTATGTATTATTTATGAAATGGCTTCTTGTCACTCAAATTCAAGGTCTCTCTTATTGGAACATTTAAGAAAAAATCTCCTTGTAGAAGACCCTGCATAGATTGCTTAAGTCATATCCTATGTATCACGTGTTGCATTATGTTGGTGAAATGTTTATGCTACTGAGTATTCAGTGCTCTTGTTCTGCTTTAATCCTAGTTAATATGGCATGCTGAAAATACAAGATAGAATGAAGCAAGGTAAGGAGGATATTAAATCCAATTTAATCCAGTTCAGATCTGGGGCCATCTAAGTCAGGATCTGAATATTTCCTGGTAGAGTTCTTTCAAGCATTCTTGTGGAGTGATTCAACAAGGTTCAGCCCTCCAGGGCTGAACTGGCCCCTGCCCCAGTTTGTCAAGTTTTTGCAAAATATGAATATCTTCCCCTATATATTTACTGAGGTTGAAAGGATCTTTATTTTCGTCATAGTCATTAAAAAAAAAAAAAAAAAAATCAAGGAAGAAAAATATTCCAGTCTTGATTGCACTGACCTTTTCATGAGAAGTATTAAGAGATTATTATTATTTGTTCTTTTAGAGGTCCAGTTTGGATCTCACATTTATTTTCAATGAAACCTTCAATGCAAGAGAATTGCTTGGAGAGAAATACTGCAGTAAAAATATCAAGATTTGAGCCCGTTTTTCAGAACTTTTTCTTACTGTAATTTAATAGGCATTTTTGTGGGCTTTATTGGTAAGTAGTCTAGAAATTTGCTATATATGAATAAAAGCAAAGCTGAACTCCCAAAGGCTATACACTATAAGTATGATTCTGATATGGGAAATAATGAATACTAGATAAGATATACAAATCCCACTTAATAAGAAGCTTTGTTTTTCTCTAATTTCCACATTTTAGCTTAAGTTCAGCACAGACAACCTCTTCCTGGTAAACCATGCCTAGTTTGTGTAGCCAAATATTCTAAGCCTACTCAAGGAATCTCATTATGATTCTTGTCCCCCTTCAGACCTCTAGTATTAATTAATGCAAGCAGGAATACAAATAATTCTCGTTCCTTTTCCCCATTTTGTCATTTCTCTTTTCAAAGATGCTTGTGTTGTTCTGGCAAACCAGGTACCATCTGTTTGTCAGCTCTGGTAGACTTCTGTTATATGTAACACATAACACGTTAACTTATGGAGAGCTTTATCTTGCCATCTTCATATTTTGTACCGAAGGTAAATGTACTTGAGGAAGACATACAGATGAATCTTGATTAAGATCAGACAAGATAATCATATACTTTTGCTACAGCCAGATCTACAGGACCAAAATTCCAAACCTTTTTTCAAGGTATACAAAATAATGTGCTCCATTTTATTTAATCATTAGTCCATCTTTAAAAAAAAGCAAAACAATGCAACTCACAATTGAAATAATGTAGACTATAAATTTGACTTTAAAGACTGGAGTTAAGTACATAAAAAAAAGCCAAAAGATGGCAAATAAGAATTAGATCTTGGTCATAACTGAGCACAGCATATCAACTGACACAAAACTAACAGCGGAAACGTAAAGTACTCCAACTATTTGTGAAGGTCTTGTAGGGTTTCTCAGGTCCCACAGGGCAGAAGCAATGCATTTTAATAGAGGAAACAAAAACTTTCTTCTGGTTTTTCAAACTTTCCGCTGTTGGGAAACACTATCCTCTAGACCTGCCTTTTAAGAGCACAGAAGTCCCATGAGGGTAGTACCTTAGACAGAGCTGGTGTGAAGACAATACCCACTTTTTATTCTGGAAAGAAAAAGATTGATGAGTTTCGTAACAAAGAGGAAATAGAAAGCTAATTGATCTGTAATGGATTCCATTTTTAAACTGCTGTTGTTTAATGTATCATGGAATCACAGAATCGTTGGCGTTGGAAAGGACATCTGGAGGTCATCTAGATAAATAGTATAGTGCAATGCTGTATGGGGATACCTGAGTTCATTCCAACGAAGGTAACATGGACATCTAGAGTCAAGTACAGCCATGTAATTATGGCACAGCAAGGGAAGAATAGTCCTATGTGATTTCCAGTGACTGAGCTAGATTTTTCAAACAAAAACTTGGATTTTCTCTATCTTTAGTTTGCTAGTCATGCAGACGTGCATTTAACAGTGCAACATGAGATTAAAAATGTGATTATTTCTGGACCAAGATTTGCAGGATAAAGTGGAGAAAAAGTGGTGTAGGGAGGAAGCAGTCCTAAGGGGGTTTAATAGACCCTTTTCAGCATCAACTACTATTGCCATGACATGGTATATTTGCAGCTACACAGCCCCTGAATTTTGGATGGGAAATAGGTGCCCCTAGATAAAATAAAATAATAAAATGAA
>VXAL01004424.1:8183-19336 GCA_013399475.1 Chauna torquata
CACACACACACACACACACACACACGCACACGCTCGCACCCAGCAGGGATTCAGGCCCCGGGAGCGGAGCGGAGCTCCCGCACCTCCCGCACCCCGCTCCCCAGCGTACCGCGAGCAGCCGCGGCGGGGCGCGGAGCTCCTACCGGTTCGGCCCCTCCGGGGCGCGCCGCTGCTGTTTGTCGCCGGCTGCTGGGCAGAGCCGTAGCCCCTCCATCCCTCTTTGCTGGAACTTAAACCCTTCGAGTTGAGATGCCTCTGTGCAAACGCGCCACGTTAGCGCGTACGGGCGACAGCCGCGTAGACACGGCGTAGCGTCACACACTGGAAGCTGTTTGGAAATAATAGACTTTAATAATGAGAATAGTAACACTAAAACCGACACATTGTTCGGGGCACTTCAAGCCGAAAGGCTGCCCACCACACCCCGAAGGGCCTCGGTCCCCTGCCCGCTCCTCCGCACCACGGCGCCCAGCGCTCGGCGGCGGCTCCCCCCTTAGGAAAGCATTTCCTTCCCGGGGCTGCTCAGCTCCCGGGCCGGGACCCGCACCCGCATCCGCACCCGCACCCGCACCGCCCGAGGCTCGGCGCCAAGCGCGGGCGGGCGGCGNCGCCGGTACGAGGAATGGGATGGCCGACCCCCTTCGCTGCCCGCGGGGCCCGGGCGCGCTGGGCTCGCATGTCCCTCCGGCCTTGCAGAGCGATAGTGATGCTGCATGTCGCCGTCAAGGCTATCGGCAGATATTAGCGGTCGCAAGTGTTTCATGCATCTCAGCTTATGTGGCTGCTGCTGAGAGGGAGGGTAAGGGGAGGCTCTGGCGGTGAAGTTTTGTGAAAAAGCATTGTATTTCGATGTATTTCTCTCTGTTGCAAACTGGGTTTCTGGACGCATACGGTGTTTTCCTGGAGATCCTGGTAGCAGACTTCAGCATCTGAAAGTAACAAGTTAGAAAACTGCAAATAAATCTAAATGGTAGCTCTAATGTTCTTGAGCTGGAGAAAAATTTGCAGGTGTACCTCTATAGTAAAATTACGATCTCAGCTATGAATGAGGACTCCTGTTTCAGTCTTCTGCTTTAACCACCAGTAAGGAACCCCTGCGGGTGTCTGCCTGATGATTTGCACTGAGAAATTAATCACACCCTGAAATCACAGCTAAGCAGTGTGCAGGGAATTCCCAACCTATAGCTCTTTATTTCAAATGACAATTTTATACTAAGCCTGAAATACTTGTGTTTGATGGTCTTTTTCCTGAGTTCAAGCATGGGCGGATGAGAGTAGAAAGCTGAAAACTGTAGTGCATTAACAAGTACCAGACATCAGAGCAGGAACCAGTCTGTGGCTGTAAGGCAGCACCTATTCTGCATGGCAGTGAAAAGGACCACAGAAATTCCTTCAGAAGACATCAACACTCAATCTCTCATAGGTCTGGTACACTGGGGAGCTGCCATTATTTCTCTTTAGATCAGACTAGTCATTGATTATTACTCTGTTGTATAAACAAGGGATGAAAGCAGAGCCAAAAGATTTGTTCCTTGTTTTATATGACTTGCAACATAAGGCCCAGTGGTGAAGGAGTGATTGCACATCATCACTTCTTTCTGCTGCTTTCAAGAAAGATGAGCGTAAAAACTAAAGGCAACTGGAAGGCCCTTAAATCTGCCGTACGTCCACAGAAAAACAGATGAAATCTTGCCTCTCTTTTAATACGTGGAATGAATCCCACACTTACTGAATCCCCCTTCCCTTTAGATAGCTAACTAGCAAAAGAACTACTGGTACAAATCAGTACAGCATGAATGGAAAGGGGAAATAACAAAATAAGAATATTTATTTCTAATCAAATATATAATTATATGACCTTTAGAGTGTTTATTAAAAAACATCTCCACTTGTCTAATTAAATACTGTCCTTAAGGGATAAATCTGCAGCCTTTGTGGAGCTGTGGCTGGTGGAATTATTTTTGCATTTTCCTTTCTTTTGCAAGTGGTCAGGCCAAAAATACAACGTTTGGAATTGCTGGTTGCAGTTCACTCAGTTATGGAGTGACTTCAGAAAGTGTAACTTTTAAAGAAAATAGATATTTACAGTCCTCTTTCTTGAGCTCAAAGAGTTGCTTTATGTCAGAAAAGAATTGTGTGTGTGTGTGTGTGTGTGTGTGTGTGTGTGTGTGTGTGTTATCAAGTTCATGCCATTTTTCATCACTTTGCCAAGACTGCTAGGAATACAAACATTTCTACCAGGGACATGTTGAACCTGATGGTGTGGGAGTTCTACAAGAAATGAAACCACTCACTTCTTTGGGGCTTTCCTTAAGCTATCACTCACCTTGAACTCATTTAAGCCAACAGCTTTAAGAGGAAAAGCTTTTAGTCTCATCTAGTAAATCAAGTCATCAACAGAAAGGAATTTTGATTAGTAACTCCCAAGTGTTTCCCATACATTATTTACATTAATGCCTAACAAAATGGGACACTTCTTTCCCAAAGAAAATACGTGCATATCTGTTCCTGAAATTAGTTCACAGATATTTGCATATATCTGGGTGTTACATATACAAGTGGATGAACAGAATATAGAAAAAGAGGAAATGTTCATTTAATGTGAAACATACTTTTGTCTTCCCAAAATATTAGGATAAGTTTGTGACAGAGACACATATACACCTTTTTTTTTTTTTTTTTGATCATCCATGGTGCAGAAGACTGAGTCCTCATTTATTAAATAGGCTACCATTTAACTTGTTATACATGGTCTTCATGGATTATATATCCTTCAAAACATTTTACTTTAAAACTTAAATGTATTTTAATAAATCTGATTTTTTTTTTTCTTTGCAAGCATACCTTTGAAATTTAATCTATTGGCAGAGAAAGTGTTAACCACAAATTGTGGTTAAATCAACAGACAAAACACTCCCACCCCACCCCACCTCCAATGTGTGCATAAATTCTCTGTTAAATTCAACCATTAATATGAATAAAATAATGTTTTGTAAATGTAAATCAGTAGTTCATTCTTTATCTGCCCATCAGGGCACTAGGGCAGGTTATTTTATAGCTACCATGATAGCTACCAGCAACAGCAGAGATTGTATAACTTTCTGATGATAACATGCACATTTTCAAGTGTACACACCACAGAAAAAAAATACATAATAAATTAGAGTTCATTCACAGAGGTGCTTAGATTTCTTTTCTCCTGAGCCTTAGTGCCTCACACATCAACCAAGGCAGTTATGTTATATTTTCTCCTGCAGAGGAAGATTTATCATGAGTGTTTCTGAGGTGTCAGTTCTCAAATGCAGAAGTACTCCCATCACAGGAAGGTCAGGACTTTTGCATGACACATCTTCTTATGGAATATGATGTCTGATATAATTTCAGAAATATTTGCATAATGTTCTGCATATTGAAAGAAATATGTATAATCCCTCAAGAACACTTTATTTGTTCTTGTAAAAATATTAGAAAAATCCAAGATAGCAGTCTGTTTTGGAACATGAAACTATCTCCATAGAAAAACTCTAACTTCTAATGATTTATTAAAAAAAAATTGTGAAAGCATGATATACCAAAAAAAAAAAAGAATAAGACATTAGAATAAAATGTAATTGCAGTAATGTAATTCATTATAAAGCTGCATTTAATACCATTTAATATCAGATTGGATTGCTGAACATCCTTATATTTTAACATTCACAATTACTTGGATAATACTAGTTTTTCTTCAGATGTGCAAACTTTTTGAAATATTGTCAAAGATTTTCTTCAATAAATTTCTTGTGTGGCGATTCTTTTATTAAAATATTGTTAAATACAGTCTTGTACATCCCATAGAGATGAAATAGACATGAAATATTCTATAACTCTGTGGTGGTACCAGAACTCTTACATATGGTTCTGCTGTGATATTTAAATGCACCCTTCTAAGACAAGTTTGTAATGCTGCTACCTTACATACTGTACCAGATACGTTCAACAAATAGCCCCTGCAGTGAAATGTCCAGCACTTAGCAATATGCCATTGTAGTCTGTTTAATCTCTCTCATTTCATGGAATTTCAGCTCCAGGAGGAGAAGGGGATTAATAGTTTTTGAGATGAAAGTTATTCTGCAATGCCTTTTTTCTAATACAATATTCTGACTCTGTCATCAGCCTCCTTAACCAAAAAATTTTCAGGCCATTCAAGTTTGCTTGGGAGAATTTAGAAATGCATATGTCATATCATTAGAAAAATTAGTGCAGAAGGCTTGTTTTTTCTAAGCCATATGCTAACCAGAAATGCTCAGACAACATGATGCAATGCCCTATGTAGTCAGTGCATTCAACACAAGTCCAGTTTACAAGGTTTGGTGTGTCATCAGAACAAACTTTGTTTAACAATGATGTCGGGCAGCTCTCTGCTATTGTCTGAGTTCCTTCTTTCCAAAATAATAGCTTTCAACTTGAAAACTGAAGACAGCAACCTAGTGTGCCTTCCAATGATTGATTTTTATTTTATTTTATTTTATTTTATTTTATTTTATTTTATTTTATTTTATTTTATAGAAAGAAAAAACACTTGGGATAATGTTTATCACATTTGGCTAGTGCAAATACTTATTTCTTTTGTATGTAACACTCAGCACTGCCTGTGTGCCTGCACTTTCCTCTCATACCAACTTGCAACTTGACGTTTAAATAAGGGAAGCGTATTTTTTAAGGGAAGCATATTTTTTCTCTAACAGAACTTAAGACTTCATTTATTCTCTTGTACCTGCAAAAATATATGTGTGCACCTAATATCTTCCCTCTGAGCCTCCCAGCTGAATTCAGAGACTGAAGACTTTAAATGAAATTTTTAATCAAAAGATTGCTATAAACATATCATGTTTGCAATTTTCCTTTCAGGAAATCCCTTCAGAAACATAGCCAATATATATAAAGTCCTTTGAACTTTACATATGTTAGATACTAATTAGGTGGATAGACAGATGGATAGATAGCCCAGGTAAATATTAGGTACTTGTAGATATTATGTGTTAGTTATATGTGAGAGTCATAAAGAATTAGTGTTTTTTAAAAATATTTTTTTGCATTGACTTACTTGCTACAGGGAAGATGTGGCTCTACAATGTCACACATACTAATTTTAAAACTGAGATACGGACTGTTTATTTTTGGAAGACAGAATCTTAAAACCGGTCTTTGAAATACAGCAAAGAGATTGTCACAGCCTTCAGTTGCATTACCTGGCTTCTTTACTTCATTCAACTAGATTTCAAAGTGGGCCTTCCAGTTCTGTTTGGAAGATGGTTATACCATATATATCCAAAGTAGCAGGCGGCTGTTGAAATGTGCTTGTATTTAGAATAGAATAGAATAGAATAGCATAGAATAGAATAGAATAGAATAGCATAGAATAGAATAGAATAGAATAGCATAGAATAGAATAGAATAGAATAGCATAGAATAGAATAGAATAGAATAGCATAGAATAGAATAGAATAGAACAGAACAGAACAGAACAGGATAGTTCAGTTGGAAGGGATCCTACAAAGATCATATAGTCCAACTGCCTGACCACTTCAGGGTTAACCAAAAGCTATATTGATGAGGACATTGCCCAAATGCCTCTTGAATGCTGACAGGCATGGGGCATCAACCACCTCTCTAGGAAGCCTGTTCCAGTGTCTGATCAAGCTCATGGTAAAGAAATATTTCTTAACACCCAGTTTGAACCTCCCCTGGCCCTGTTTCATGGCTTTCCTGCATGTCCTATCTTTGGTTCCCAGGGAGCAGAGAACAGCACCTTCTCTCTGCCTCCCCTCCTCAGGAAATAGAAGAGAGCAGTGAGGTCGCCTCTGAGCCTCCTCTTCTCTAGACTAGACAACCCCAGTGTCCTCAGCCTCTCCTCACAGGACGTGCCTTCCAGCCCTTTTACCAGCTGTGTTGCTCTCCTCTGGACTCTTTCATGTATCTTAACATCCTTTTTATACTGTGGAGCCCAGAACTGCAGACAATAATCAAGGCAAGACTGCACCAATGCTAAATACAGCAGGAGAATCACCTCTTTTGACTGACTGTCTATGCTGTGTTTAATGCACCCCAAAATGTGGTTTGCCCTTTTGGCTGCCAGGGCAAGAGGGGTATTTGGCTTACGTGGGTATTACGAGGTATTATAAGGTATTACAAGGCTATTTGGTTCACGTTGCTAGGTTTTGGCAAAGGGAGGACTGCAGGGGTGGTGTCTGCAAGAGGAGACCAGGGGCTGCCTCCATGTTGGACAGATCTGGTTCCAGCGAGCTCCATAATGGACCTACCACTGGTCAAAGCTAAGCCTATCAGCCAAGCTGGTGGCACATCTGTGATAACCTCAAGAAAGAATAAAAAACACTGTGCAGCAGCTATGAGAAAGAGGAGTGAGAAAAATGTGAGACACAGACCTGCAGACATCAAGGTCAGAGAAGGAAGGAGAACAGGTGCTCCAGGCATCAAAGCAGAGACCATGCTGAACCAGGTTGTTCCTGATGTCCATGCAGGACTACAGCCCATGGTGGACCCCACATCCCATCAGGTGGATGTGCCTTGAAGGAAGCTGCAGACCATGGAGAACCTATGCAGGAGCAGACCCCTGTCAGGAACTGCAGCCCATGGATGACTCATGCTGGAGCAATCTGTTCCTGATGGACTCTATCTCATGGAAAGTATCCATGCTGCAGCAGTTCTTGAAGAACTGCAGCCTGTGGAAAGGATGCATGCTGGAGTAGTTTGTGAAGAACTGCAGCCCACAAGCAGGTTCCCACACTGGAGCAGGGGAATAGTGTGCTGAGGAAGGAGCAGCAGAGAGGAGCTGTTCTGGACCCCTCTTTGCCCATCCCCTGCATCTCTCAGCAGGGAGAATCAGGAGTGAAGTTGAGCCTTGGAAGAAGGAGGAGTGGAGGGAAGGTGTTTTTAATTTTTTGTTTTGTTTTCTTGTGTTTTTCTCACTGCCCTACTCTGTTATCAACTGACAATAAATTAAATTAATCTTCCCCAAATTGAGCTCATTTTGTCCATGATGGTAACTGGTGAGCAACCTCTCCGTTCTAATCTCAACCAATGAGCTTTTTCATCTAATTTTCTCCCTATCTTGCTGAGGAGGGGGAGTGAGAGAGTGATTTGGTGGGCATCTGAAAGCCAGAGAAGGTCAACCCACCACAGTCATCTAGGATGCAGGAAGATTTCTGTCCATCCAAAGAGTTCACATTCCTGATGTGAATTAGATACACCTCACTTCAGCTCTGTGCTGCTGTAGGTTTCAGCTCCGTCACTTATGACAAAACTTCGTACTCCTTTAGCTTTGGCAGGTCTGTGAAGACTTCTATTCTTGCCTCATTAGAAATTGTTCTGAATAACAATCTTTGTCTCCTTTGAAAGCATCAGGAAATGTATAGCCAGGCCAAATCCAGTTATTGTGCATCAGTACAGCATTACGTTGTTCTCTTCCAGAATCTAAAGCTTTTATCAAAAAAAGGTATTAGCTGTTATGGCCATAGAGATGGCCTCACAAACCACAGCAATAGATGCAATGGCAACTTTCTGCTACTTTAAACATTATATTTTGAGGTACAACCTACCCTATTCATCTGGTGGGTGCTAAATCAGATATTCCGGAAAACATTCATTACATGTCACTTCGTTCAGTGCTCATCAAAGCAGGTAGGAAAGGAGATGGAACATTTGTTTTTGTTTAACACAGGTAGGTAGCTAAGCTCCACCATGCAGATCCCTCACAATCCCTGTCCTCAACAGAACAAGGGGAGAAAATATGATGAAAAAAGCTCATGGGTTGCAACAAGGACAGTGAGATAACTCACCAATTACCATCATGGGCAAAACAGACTTAGCGTAAGGGAGATTAATGTAATTTACTGCCTATTGATAGCAGACTAGAGCAGTGAGAAACTAAAAGCAAACTAAAAACACCTTCCCCCTATCCACCCTCTTCTACCGCCTCCCCCTGAGCGGCGCAGGGGAACTGGGAATGGGGGATGCAGTCAGTCCATATCGCTTTGTCTCTGCTGCTCCTTCTTCCTCGCTCACTTCCCCTGCTCCAGCATGGGGTCCCTCCCACGGGATGCTGTCCTTCCTGCACTAATCCTATGTGGGCTTCCCACAGAGTGTTCCACTGTGGTACACCATGGGCTGCAGGGAGACAGCCTGCTCCACCATGGTCCTCTCCACTGGCTTCAGGGAACTTCTGCTCTGGTGCCTGGAGCATCTCCTGCCGTCCCTCTTCACTGACCTTGGTGTCTAAAAAGTTTTCTATCTACATTTTCTCGCTCCTTTCTCCCAGCTGCTGTTATGCTGTGGTTTTTTCCCTTTGTTAAATCTGCTCTCACAGAGGCACAACCAGCATCGCTCACTGGCTCAGCTCTGGCCAGTGGCGGGTCCCTTTTGGAGCCGGCTGGAGCTGGCTCTGATCTAACTTGGGGCATCTTCTGGCCTCTTCTCACAGAGGTCAACACTGCAGTCCACCCAGCTACCAAAACCTTCCCACATAAACCCAATGCAACATTACCTGTTGAACATTTCCACAATCTACTGTGAATGAAAACTCATTTAGGCTGGATGAGGGTATCTAAGAACACCAGTATTTGTCTTTCCTTACAACCAGGGACTCATCCTGGAAAAGCCACTGGGAAGAAGCCATCATATTTGATGCCAAAATAGTAGAGAGCCAAGCACAGGGCCTGAGTAGTATAAGTCACCGTGCCTGGAATACTTATAGGCTTTACTTTTACCAGCTTCGTTGGAAGAAGAATTGAAAATGAATTTTCTGTCCTGATTTGAATCTTAGTTGTATATTACTGTTTAGTCATTCCCTTTTTTCCCATATAGTATTGCTAAAGGTGAGAAAGCTGCTTTTATAAGGTAACTTGTTGATCTGTTTTGAAGGATCTTTAGACGTCTGTGCACCATATCTCTGTGAAACCATATACACCTTTGGTCACATCCCTTGATTCAGGCAGAACTCTGAGTATTAGACCCAGGCAATCTTTCACTCTAAAGGGGCTCACATGTCTTGGTCTGTGTCTGTCCCTAACACTGAACATCAAACATATTCTATTGCATGTGACTAACAGAAAAATTGTGACATCTGAAGGCACAGACAGAAAGAAGTGATATAGAAGCAGTCTTTCCGATCACCTCGTACTTTTTCTTCCAGGGAATAGCTGAAAAACTCAGTACAAGAAAACAACTGTAAAATTGTAGACATTTACATTAGGGACCTCAGGGCAGACTTAGCATTTCCAATTCTAGTATTGAGGTCTTGGCAAGGGATTTCTGATTTTTGAATGTATTGGGCTGAATGATACTGAATTCAATGACTTTAAATTAAAGGAAAAAAAAAAAAACCAGAGATCTGATATATTTTTGCCAAATGCAAGAACAAAATATGTTTTAAAATAAAATAAACTGTATGTTGCAAACCATTCCTTCAAAGAGCAATTGCTACATATATATATATTATATGCATTATGTAACATGTATGTATTACATACTTGAAAGGGAAATTAATATACAGATAGCCTGAACTGAAGGTCTCAGCCTTACAAAGATTTAGCCTATGTTTTACCTGAGGCACATGAACATTCCCACTGAGTTTTGCTGTTCATGTACATAAACCTTTGTAGGCCTGGAGCCATAGGACAGGGGGAAGAAGTACCAAAAGTATTTGGTAGCATTTATTTTCATGATTTTCTGTTTGTGATGTTCTTGAATCAGTATCATTATTACTTTATTATGCTCTTTCAGTGTGACGACAAAAGGAATTTCGGTGCAGCTCTGCAGAGATTGTTGTGCCACAGACATCTCTCTCAGATGAGAGCTCCTTTCCATAACAGGGCAGAAACTGATCCTGGAGATAGGTTTTGCAAGGACTTCCAAGCAGCTGCCATGTCTGTAACTGTCACTTTTCAAAACCAAGCAACATTCACTGGTTTCTTTTACAGCTCTGCTTAAATGTAGCATGTGACAATGGCAGATGTGTTTAAGCTACTTACATACTTTTATCTGGGTAGAACTTTCCACCAAAGGCCAAACAAAATGGCTATTTCTATCTTTAGGAAGGGAAGGGGAGGCATGGCTGAGAACACAGCCATGCAACCAGACTTAAGGTTATGAGCTTTCAAAGAGAAGACAGAGACTCAGGTCATGTGTAGTGAGATACCAGCACTGAGCGAAGCACTGAGCACAACTATGCCCCTTTTCCAGTGTCTTGTGGCACGGGGGCTATAACAAGCTCTCACTTTCCCCAAATCACCATGTTCAGCTTCCTCACTGTGACTGCCAAACATAGATTATCTCCAAAAACATTTCAAGAATGATGACAGTGAGAAGGGCTGTTCATGGAAGAGCACCAGAAACAATGTGCTGAAGGCGGTGTCTCTCCATGCGCTATGTATGCGTACAGTATAAATATTTTTTTTCTCTCAGTGGCTTTTCTTTTTTTGCTTCTTAAGAACCTGATGACATTTTATAGTTTACCATATGTAGGATTTAATGAATATGGAACTTAAGGCTACCTCAACAGTGTGCATTCAGACCAGGTCTAAGGCCGTGTTTGTGCCTGCTTCCCATCCACATTATTCAGTTGTTGTTATTTAGAGATTTGCCTGCTCTGCAGTATTTAGGCCTAGAAACACACTAGTCAGAGCAAAGCCAGCTGGCACTGCCAGGCATTGGAGGACAGTGCTGCCAAACTGGTGAGTCACAGCTGGGAGGCAGGGATTTCATTTTATAAGATCAATCTCAAGAAAACAAGAACTTAAGACACTATGTAGTCCAAAAAAAACAGTACGTAAAGAATTGATTCCCGTGATTCAAAACTGTACAAAGGCAGACTGCAAAATCAGAATAACTGAAAGTAGTATATCTCTGACAAACTTTTTTTAAAGAAATAGTTCTTGATCTTTCAAGAATTATGAACTCATTGCAAACAGTCACAATTCAGTTGATGGCTGTCTGCTTACACAATATGATCCCTTCTTCTCCTTACTGGCTTTTAGCTATAATATAACTTAAGCATAAGCTGTAACTGCTACAAGTAACATGCAAATGGTACTTCCCAGGAACAATCAGGCTGAAGAATATTATCCCTCCCCATTGCTTTTTTTTTTTTTTTTTTT
>VXAL01004425.1:12274-41413 GCA_013399475.1 Chauna torquata
TCCCCTCCCCCCGGGCTCGCGTGGGGATCCTGACGTTCATGGGGCCGGGGCCCGGCCCGGCCCCACCGCCCCGTGCTCCTCGTCGCTGCTATCCGTGCCGCTCTCGCTCCCCGCGCCGCCCGGCCCCTGCGGGAGAGGCCTGCGTCAGGGCAGAGGCCGCCGCCTCGCTGCTTGCCCCGGCCCCTGCCTCCTCGCGGGACAGAGACAGGGGCAGCTAAAGCGCCTCTGAGGGAGCGGGCAGCACAGCCACGGCTGCGGCGTGGCGGCTGGGGACTTTCTCGCTGTGGTGCCTTTGCATGGGCTTTCGGTGGGACAGGGAGGAGGCGGGTGAGAGGAAACCAGAGCTCCAGCATCGCCGCCACCCCCCCCCGGATTCTCTGCACTATGGAGCAGTGGCAGGCAGGAGCAGCTAGAAACAGCAGGCAGTGGTGCCTGCGCAGACATACCTCAGCAGGACTTTCTGCAGAGTCCTCCTCAGTGGAGTCCCTTGCTTCAGAAGCTTGAGACAAAATTTCTTCTCCCTAGATTGAATGCAGAAGACCTGTACTGAATGTACATGAAGTAGCCAAAGCATGCTGGTATGGAATGGAAGAGAACATTTTGTTGCCATCTTGAATAATCGGTTTTAGGGTAAAAAGCAGGCTTTGTTTTGGCTGTCCTGTTTCTATGCTGTAAGATGAAGAAAATGGCCAGAATTGGTTTATTTTAACATGTGGACAGACATGAAGAGGCGTGCAAGTGACCGTTAACTCTTCCCTTTGCAAGTTCTTAGCACTGAGAAGAAGGATCCCCCATACCCATTTGTTGCAAACAATAAAAACTGACCACTTCAGTGTGAGAGGCTCACTGTGAGGAAGCCCACAGAGATGCAGAACCTTGAAAACTTGAATACAATGCTTTCTGCTGCACTAGATATGACTGCAGTATGGTCACATTGAATGTAGCCTTTTAGTACTACTCACACAGAAAGGCAGAGTTACAGCTGTCTGGGCAAGGAGAATATTGTCCTTTCCCAGCTTCTAATTGCCCCAAGCGGGAATGCAATTCTCACCTGAAGATCCCGATTTTTAAGGATGCCCACCCAGAAAGCCTCCTGGCAGTGGTTGAACGCCAGCATTGCTTTTACTCGGTATACAAACTGTTCCAGTGACTTCTTCAGCAAAGGCACATGGTTGGTCAGCCCAATATCTTGGCAAATCTAAATATGAAACAGTAGTAACAACATGGTTATAACTGATTCTTTCCTACGTTTTCTGCCTGTAAAAATTAGGCAGTACAGACTCAGGCTGGGAGGAGAATTTCATTGGCAAATTATGTTCTGCTGTAACAGTTAAAGGAAACCGGGCTAGTCCAAGCCATGGTTATACAGGTGGGAGGGATGGGACATGATTCCCGCAAAGGTTGCCCAGACTATGTAATTTCTTCAACAAATTCTTTTAGATCTTTTTAAAAATAAAATTCAGACAGCATTTTGTCTAAAACAGCAAAAGATCCTTTCCAATAATCCAAGAAGCCACATCCTCTCAGGGTAAAAACAGAAGGAGCCTCAGCTTTTCTCATAAACCGTAGAGAGGCCAGTAACACCTCTACATAAGTCAGATGAATTCTGCTGACCCTTGGGAAATCCTTTTGAGAATCTGCTTTTCCTTTGCTCCATGCTCTCAGCAACAGGCTAGTGTCACTTGCTCTGTTCTCTAACAACAGCACATAGCTCCTCACAGACAGATCTCACACTGCTGCCACCTTGCTCATGGCAACCACAGCTTGCTTGGACACAAGTTTCTGGAAGCTGCATTGCTGCTGATGGTATGTGCAATTCATAATGTTTGGGCAAGTCTGACTCTCACATGCAAGCTATTGGTGAAATATCAACTGTCAATGTAGGTCAGCAATGGCCGATCACACAGTTCCAATCCACAGCAAAAAGCAATGCTACAAGTGGCAGGCTACCAAATTACCTGCCTATAGGAAGGGAGATAGCTACTTGCTGATAGCCACAAGCTGCAAACTAATCCTGCAGGGAGTTTCATGTCAGGAAATTGTCAGATTCCCAAGCACAGAGAAGAAAGAATGAGAAAGGTCTTGAATAAACCACTGTAACGACAATATTTTCTTGCTCAGTGCCTGATGCAGTTCCTTTACATTAGCTATGTGGAATGTATGTGCACTATAAACTCCAAAGCCAACTTATGCAGACCAAAGAAACATTGGCTTTTGGAAGACTAGGACAGGAGGGAACAGATTGCTGTAAGCAAAAATCAACTGAGGAAGGGCAGCTATACCAGGTATTGTGTGAGATTTAGCTCTGGGTGAGCATGCTTGTCTGAGCAGTCTCTTCCTGCTAGGTTTGGATCTGCAATATAGCACAGAGTCATCGCTAAACCAGAGAACCTGCCAAGAGCCATAAACAATTACTTTGTGCATAAGTGTTTTCTTCATTCATGAGAATACTTTGCAACCTTCTTGCATCAGATGCTCTCATTAGCTCTAGTCTGAAATCAGATTAGCTTCATTTCTCGGACGAGTTCAACACGTGTGGGAAGTGGGGCACTGCCTTACTTCATGTTCTGCCAGTAGGGAATGAGTAACTGAGTACCAACAGCAATCTGTTCTCTGGTCTGCGTAACAGGCAAGACATCAGCAATCATCAGTACTAATCAGAACCTAATCAGGGAAGACCTTGCTAATGACACCACCAACACCACAGTGCTCCCTGGGTCTTGGAACCCATCCAACTGCCTGCAGGCAGTTTGGAGACTCAACAAAACACCATGTCATTTGCAAAAATCTGTCCCCAAAAACTCTCCTTATGTCCAGCATTAGATATGTAAACTGATGCGGAAGAGTAAATGACAAATACTTCAGGTGAAGCTGATTGCTACTGTCTGTTTTGAGATGCTCTTTAAAGATACTCATATTGAGGGAGTAGCAAATCTTAGATAACATTGCATGTAAGCCAGTAAGCATCTGCTAGCGTTGTATGAAAATAATATCAAGACTGTTTTAACAAATGTTGGCGTAAACGCCTCTTCTAACAGGTAAGGAGCATTCATTGCATACATTGATTTGCCTAGAATCAGTTGCTGCCTTCTCATTCTTGCCAAAACGATTTGGCACAGAGACCTAATCAGATTGCAGTGGATACAAGAGCAGATGTAAAACAAAGGTGTTCACTAATTGTGGTTATTTGCTAAGAGGGACCATAGGACACCATGCTTGGACATCCTGGTCAAGTGCAAAGGCAAACAAGACATCACAAGTTGCAGTGATGTTATCCTGCTTACAAGGTAAACTGGGACTTTGAAGTGGGCATGAGGATTTCGGTTTCAAATGTCAGAATGGCTTTTTAGCACTTCCAGGGTTTGTGCTAGGTTCCAGTTCACCAGACTAACTAGACAGGTTCTCCGCTATGCTGACAGCTGCAATAGCACGTTCTGAGTTTCAGCTAGATTTTTCTGCTCCTTATGCCAGCTCTGGACTACACTGCCAGCAAATCTAGCTTGGGGAGCCATGCTGATAGCTGTTTTCTCCTTTCAACTACTTTGGAAAAGCTTCTTTCTCAGACGTGTTCTTGGACCTCTGAGGAGTCTGACAGGAACAAAGCAGCTGAAGTGAAATTCCTTCTAACTGCATTGTTCCCCTGTGATTCTCTCTTGTGACAAGCACTGGCTCTCCACACTGCAAGCAGGGTGACTAGTCCTCTCCTACCTTCTTTCCCCCAGTCTTCTACAGACAGACTGGCAGATTGGTTGGGTGTCACCAGCTTACTCCTCTCCCTTTGCCTTCTTCTCTAATATCAACATAACAAGCCAAAAAGGCACCTCGAGAGGATTTTGAGTATGTTTTTCCCCTGTCCATTCTTCTGACTCATAAGGCTGTTGATCTTTGCCAAGGCTTCTCTCCCACATTATCAGTCTGGCACTTGAACTTTATGCCACGTCTCTAGGGTCTTGGCTTGTGTCCTCAGAAACACTCTCTTGCAGATGCCAACAACCAAAGATACCAAGAACCTATCCTAAAAAATAGGGTACACCAACCTGATCTGACATGCAACTTGGCCACTTCCGAATCAAATACTTCAACTTTGGGGCCATTAACTAAGGTTATTTCTCCTCCTCTCAGAGCTTTTGACACTGCTGTAAGCCTGCAAGTAGTGCCTATGCCCTGGAAAAACAGTGAAAGGAAAATATGTTCTTTTGACAGGAATCTGTGCTGCAATTGGCACTTATCTTACCTTGGAATGGCCACACATGTGATGGAGTTGTCTGGTACTCAGCTGCAAGGTTTTCAGCAAACCCTGCACATCATCCTGCAATAAAAAAGTAGACCAGCAAATCATTGTCAAAGGATTTTTCCATAAGGGAAACAAGAATAATGCCAGAGTTTTAGTCGTAGTAAACCTTTGAAAGATATGATGCAGAAATCATCAGATGAACAGGACGAACTGTAGGAGACTTGCGCTGTGCACGTAGTCAAGTAACCAGTAATAGAAGTAGGACCACACATCATAAGCACTATCAGGCCAAGCATTTTGAATGGAAACTGATTTTGAATCAGACTTTGGAACCTATCAGTGAAAGTGGGGCAATTAAGATCAAGACAATATTGTCACACCTTGCTCAAGTACAACCTTCTGAAGTAGGGGAACTAGAAGGAAAGCATGTAACATACTGCTGGATCGTGGCATTTGAAATAATTCCAGCGTGAACTCTGGGCATCAATCCTCTCTGAGCAAATTATGAGGCACTTTCTATTGTGCAGTATTAATCACTAGGTATCTTTTTGATAACCTCATTCCCCCAAATATCCATGAGAATAGATCTCACATTTGCAATAGAAATGGGTTATCTATTAGAGTTAGATAAGTTGTGAAGACTAAGCCAAAGAACGAGTCTCACTGGCTAATTGGGATCACCTTGCAATAAAAGAAAAGGGAATAAGTGGACTGTTCTTGCTTATCATGTAGCACAGCAAGGTTGGTCTGTCCATCTGCACTCATGCATATTGTACTGCTCAAAGCTGCAAGAATTTTTGCAAAAAACCACTACCCATCTGGACTGCAAGCCCTCACCAACCCGACTGCTCAACATGAGCTTCCTACTCTCAGGAACACCTTTGTGCTGATAACTTTTGAAAGAGAAGGAGGTTGAAAGGGCTTCCTTTGCTAACAGTGAAGCCATCCAGCTTTGCCAAGAGCTCTTGGCAAGTTGGGAAATAGTGACCTGTTTGCTGAGAGAGCACTGGACAGGCAAGTAAACAGGGCATAGCACAGCTGGAAACATCAGACACGTTTGCAATGAAGTGTCAGAAGTGTTGTGCCAACGTGTGACTAGAGACAGGAATCTCCTTATAGCAAAGATCAGTCATGCTTCCCAACTGGTTCCAGATAGTTCTGTCTCCAAAGTATTTACCCTATGTTTTTTAAAGCTGTGGTCCAGGAGAGGCATGGCAAGCTTCAGAAATGCTTCTACAAAGAGACGGCCATACTGTAAAAGAATGATAAATATATCAGAAGGCAAATTAAAATTCCTTTTCAAAGAACCATCATGAAGTCAGATAAGATAGTGATACATTCTTTCAAGCTACCCTGGAGACTGTTCTTGTTTAGTAAAAGACTATATTCATGTAAAGGCTGTACTGGAAAGGCTCAGTAAAGGGTCCCACTTTAGTCATTGCAAAGACAGGCTAGAAATACAAGGTCTCATAATTGTACACATCTGTGGTTTTATTCACTGGCAAACTGGCAATAAAACTTAAGTAAACAAAATGACAGAGTCACTGTATAAATCCTAGCCAGAAAAGGGAGACTTACAGGGGGACACATTGTCCTTCTGGGCTCCAAGGGAGACCTGCCTGCTGTGATGTCTCCTCTGATTTGAAGTACCATGGGGAAAGGAGCGAGGGGAAAAGGCTTAAGTCAGTAATGCCAAGAGCAGCAAAGTCTCTGTGGTCGAGCCATTCAAAGAGGATAAGTAGAAGACAGCTAAGGGTATAAGAATATAAGGTATATCTGCTTCTTCCAGAGAATACAGTAACTACTCTGCTCCACTGGAAGCAGTGATTCAAGAAAGCTGGTACTTTAACAGCTCTCTTCAATTATTTTGAGTTCTTGCTTACCTTCAGGCAGATGCTGAGTACAGGCCTGCTGTCAAATACCTGCTTGGGCAAGAGAGAAAAAAGAGCCAGATCAGTCTGCAAGTCTAAAGACAACAATGCAAGCACAGCAGCCAATTACAAATAGCCCTCGGTTACATGCCATTCATTAGTGTGTGAAACCTGTTCTAAGGCAACATCCATTCTCAAGTTTCAACAGGGAACACCGTGCAAGTGCATGAAATGCAATGGTTGTCCAAGAGAAGTACTTTGCAGGATGGCTTATTCTGTCATCTAAAGGGAGCGGGGAGGTAGACCTTATCCAGATGGCACAAAATCATCTCAGTGAGTCTGAAATTCTTAATACTCTGGGAACTGAGAGACCCAGTCCACTTGATGGGCAAGTAATCACATAACAGACAAAGCAAAACTGAGGTGTGCAAAATAATGTATTTTGGAGAAAATAATGGAGCTATTACATTAATGGTGTCAGTCAGGAAAAGGCACCAGGTATCACTGCACAGGTCACACAGCTGTGGTCTAACAACAAAAAAAGAAACCAAATAGATGGTCTCGGCTCTCTTATGGGCTTTCTTCTGATATATGTTTGCATATATATTTTTGCCAGTGACCAATTCTATAACCAATTAATGAGCATTTTAACTGGCATAGCACACAGATGTCAGTAAGTGCTGAGAAGGTACCCTGGTGCTGCTATTGATTGCAAAAAAAGCCAACTAGCTGAGTCAGCTCTACCCTTTATGCTCTTGGGTGCTGTGAAAGGATCTGGAGTGCAGGTAGGGCTCCAGTGAATGCTGCTGTACAGAAGAATCCAGCTCAATTCACCAGAACTCATAAGCTGTACTCGAAAAAGCTGGACTTGCCAATCATCACTGCAAATATGCTAAAAGCAAACGGTAATGATCAATCTAAGCACGAAGCAAAGTGCAGCTGTACTTGCTGCCTTCTGCCCAAAATATGGTCATACTCGGTGACACTGAATGTTACCAACCCCAAAACTGTTGGAGAGGTATATTTCATCCAGTGGGGCTGGCTTCTGGAATTTATCACCACATGATGACATGAAGTCTTAGCAAGATTCAAAGGAAGACTGGGTGTGACTGTGAAGCTGAGGGCTATCTGATAAGCACTGACTGAAGGTTACAGACAGGAATCCAAGCCTCCTGTTCAGAGTTATTAGCCTGCCTCCAGCTGAGTACATCAGCACAATGCTTCCTTCTGCCAGATGTTATTCCAGATCTATCTGCAGAGTTTCTTCCATCTGCCTGTTCCACAGCTGGCAACAGACTCTGTCAGACAAAAAACATTGTACTAGGGGACTGGGGGTTCATTCCGTCCTTTTCCTGCACCACTGTACATCATCCTGGCTTTGTACAGACTTTTTATTTATGTGACAATTATGTTAGTAAGATGTGCAGGCTTTAAGAATTAGGAAGTATTAAAGTGAAAGCTAAATGGAAACCCTTGTATACAGATTATAACTGCCTTTATTTATCACCTTCAGGTTGTTCCACTAGTAAATCATCATTCACATTTTTCCCTTGTGCTCATGAACCTGGGTACACTGGACTTTGCTGGGAATCTGAAGATAAAACCAGAAAAATATCCCAGATCATCATCATCACAAATCCTCACCTTGACCAAGTTAACAAGGATATGGAAATTCCGCACAGCAATGTTCCACTGCAGCAGCTTCTCCAGTTGCACCTAATGGGATACAAGGGGACAATAATCCAAGATGGTGTATTTCCTCTCATCTTGCTGGATGCTCTTGCAGCGTTTGCCGTACACAAAGCATTGTTGTTTTTGAAGACAGAGGGACAAAGCTTCAACACAAGCAGATTTATCAGAGCAAAACCATTCAATGGCAACGCCAGCCTGATCAGTGCCCACATGCCTTAAAAATGCTAAGAGTTAACACACTTCCGTGCTCTGAGAGAAACTCTTGGTTGGAAAATAATTTTGTGCTGCCACACAAGCGTGCAGACCAACTGTGCAGCTTATTATTTTGCCAATTACTACTTGTTTTCTCGTTATAGCTTCTGATGGACTTACTGGATTATTACACAGTGCAAACCAGGAAAAGGATGCTACTCATATTATCCTATGTATCAGTTTTGGTTGATCAATGAACCTCTCTAACTGCATTTCTCAGACAAAGTTCAGCAGTAGATTCCTCTAGAAGCTGTACAACTTTATTATACCGTACAGTTTAACTTATGTCCTTTTCTCCTCAAAGATTTCAGTGCATTTGTTTTCCTACCTCACTTGAATCTGACGGTTTCCCAGCTGGGATGCTTTTCACGGAACTCTCTAGCTGAGCCATCATTACTCTGAAGAAAATTGGGAATGTCTGCCTGTGGAGAAAGTGAGAGCAAAATTAAAAGCCATCCCTGAGCATCCAGATAGACTTCTTGTCCCTAAAACAGCCTGGAAAACTTGAAGATTGCCCAGCTGAGCATCCTCCTCAGTAGGAAGTCCCAGGACATTGAGCTCAGGACTCATAAGCGTGTCTAGCCCAGCCCCATCAACCAGGCAGATGAAGAGTCCTGGAGAGTCACTACCGTTTCCCCAGTATGAATCACACAGACACATTCCTTCTCTTCGTAGCCCTGGGGGTGCACAATGAAAGGTTTGCAGTTCTCAGCATAGGAAGATTTTGATAGTTCTGAAGTGCAGGACATTTGGCCATCCTTGCATAAGCAATGCTTCTTAATTCCTGTGCTGGCAGCAGCAATACCCTGAGTCCATGTACAGAGCTTTTGCAAACCACATACCAGCCCAGGATCACTTACAGCTGCCCCAGGTCTCTGAAGGTGACTTTTAGAGTACTTTATATCACCACAGTAGCAGCACAAAGAGGCAGCATACCTGACGATGAATGGCAGCTCATTCTCCAATTGAAATGGCTCACAAATAATAAACTCAATGTTGCATCAATGCATAATGACATTCTACCTCAATTTAAAGCTAACTATGTACTAACCTATTGTGGACTGCCAAAAATGTTTAGAAGTGCCCAGAGTTGTGCACAGCAGTACTAACATCAGAGCATAATAGACTACAAAATAAGAAAATTACATATAAAAAAGTAGAAATTGTCATTGTGCATCTCGTGACATACAAAGTCTCTATTGACATAATTACTTGCTCAGCGTAGGATACGTAGAAGAACATCCATCTTTGGCAGAGTTGATCAATTCAGGAATACCGACACTGGAGATTTCTTCTATAGCATTGAAGATGTTATCTGTGTGCTCCAGGTAGACACTAAATCCAAAACCAGCTTAGTTCATCAGTAAATATTACACAGAATAACACAGCAAGTACTTGAACTCTGCACTACCTGCAAAATGTGGCCTAAAATCGTCAAGCTTATTCTTATGCCAAAGACAATCATATGGAGGAAATCCGAAGCAATACATGGTGACTGGGAGAGGTGCCTGAGGACTGGAGGAAAAGTAAATGTCACTTCTACTTTCAAAAGGACCCAGGGAACTACAGGCTTGTCAGTCTTGCCTGGATCTCTGGGAACATGATGGAGAAACAAATCCTGGAATACACTTCCATGCACATGCATGACAAGAAGGTCATTGGGAGCAGTCAGCATAGATTCACAAAGGGGAAGTCATGGCTGACCAACCTGAGCACCTTTGATGAAATGACTGGCTTGTAGATGAGGGAAGAGCAGTGGACATTGTCTACCTTGACTTGCAAGGCTTTTGACACTGTCTCCTGCAAGATCTTCATAGAGAAGCTGTTGAAGTTCAGGTTAGATGAGCAGACAGTGGGGTGGATTGAAAGCTGGCTGAAGAGCTGAACTCCAGGGGTTGTGATCAGCAGTATGAAGTCTAGCTGGAGGTCAGTAATTTGCGGTGTACCCTGGGGGTCAATACTTGGTCCAACACCATTCAAATCTTCATTAATGATCTGGATAATGGGGCAGAGTGTATTTTCAGAGATAGTGTACCTCAGTATACCTATCAACAAATTTGCTGATACAAAGCTAGGAGGAGTGGCTGAGGCACCAGAGGCTGGAGCTGCCATCCAGAAGGACCACGACAAGATGGAGAAATGGGCTGACAGAAACCTCCTGCAATTCAACAAGGGGAAAAGCAAAGTCCTGCCCCTGGGGAGGAACAGCCACGGGCACCAGGACACCCTGGGAGAGCCCAGCTGGAAAGCAGCTTTGCAGAAAAGGCCGTTGAGGTCAGGGAGGACACTAAGTTGACCATAAGCCAACAGTGTACCCTTGCTGCAAAGAAGGCTAATGGTGTCCTGGACTGCCTTAGGAGTGTTGCCAGCAGGTCAACAGAGGTGAACCTTCTCCTCTGCTCAGTGCTGGTGAGGCCACACCTGGAGAGCTGGGTCCAGTTCTCAGCTCCCCAGTGCAAGAGAGCCATGGACAGACTGAAAAGAGTCCCAGGAAGGGCCACGGAGATGATGAAGGTACCAGAGCATCTCTCCTAGGAGAGAGATGCTAAGAGAGCTGGGATTGTTCAGCCTAGGGAAGAGAAGGCTCAGGGGATCTTGTCCATGTCTAGAAATACCTGAAGGGAAGGTTCTCTCCTCCTACCTGAAGGGAGCCAGGCTCTTATCGTTGATGCCCAGGGTCATGACAAGATGCAGTGGACACAAACTGGAGCACATAAAGTTCCCTCTGAACATCAGCAAGTACTTCTGTACTGTGTGGGGGACTGAGCACTGGCACAGGTTGCCCAGAGAAGCTGTGGAGTCTCCATCCTTGGAGATATTCAAAAGCTGTCTGTATGTAGGTTGGAAAAAGACCCTTAAGATCATCAAGTCCACTGCTAAACCATGTCTCTAAGCACCAAATCCACACGTCTCTTAAATACCTCCAGGGATGGTGACTCCACCACTGCCCTGGATGGCTGTTCCAATGCCTAACCACCCTTTCCATGAAGAAATTCTTCTCGATGTCCAGTCTAAACCTCCCCTAGCACAGCTTGAGGTCATTTCCTTGTGTCCTATCACTTGTCACCTGAGAACAGACTGACACCCTCCTAGCTGCAATGTCCTTTTGGGTAGTTTTGTAGAGAGAGATGTGGCCTCCCCTCAGCATCCGTTTCTCCAGTCTAAACAGCCCCAGTTCCCTTAGCTGCTCCTCATGTGTCTTACTTTTTGGTCCTTTCACCAGCTTCGTTGATCTTCTCTGAACACGTTCCAGCAACTCAGTGTCCTTGTAGTGAGAGGCCCAAAACTGAACACAGTACTTGAGGTGCAGTCTTACCAGTGCTGAGTAGAGAGGGACAATCACTTCCCTAGTCCTGCTGGCCACACTATTTCTGATGCAGGCTGGGATGCCATTGGCCATGGCTACCTGGGCACACTGCTGACTCATGTTCAGTTGGCTGTCAACCAGCACCCCCAGGTCCTTTTCTGCAGGGCAACTTTCCAGCCACTCTTCCCCAAGCCTATACTGCTGCATGCGGTTGTTGTGACCCAAGTGCAGCACCCAGCACTTACCCTTGTTGAATGTCTTAGAACTGGATGTGTCCCATCAATCAAGCCTATCCAGATCCCTCTGCAGAGCCTTCCTACCGTCAAGCAGATCAACACTCTTGCCCAACTTGGTGTCATCTGCAAACTTACTGAGGCTGCACTCAATCCCCTCATCAAGATCATTGATAAAAACGTTGAACAAAATTGGCCCCCTGTGGAACACCACTTGTGACCATCCGCCAACCAGATTTAACTCCATTCAAAACAACCCTTTGGGCCTGGCCATCCAGCCAGTTTTTTAAGCCATGAGCAGCCAGTTTATCCAGGAGAAGGCTGTGGGAAACTGTATCAACTGCTTTGCTAAAGTCCAAGTAAACAAAATCCACAGCCTTTCCCACGTCCACTAAACAGGTCATCTTCTCATAGAAAGAGATCAGGTTAGTCAGGCAGGACCTGCCTTTCATAACCCCATGCTGACTGGGTCCAATCACCTGCTAGTCCTGTATGTGCCATGTGATGGCAGTCAAGATGATCTGCTCCATGACCTTCCCCCGCACCAAGGTCAGACTGACAGGCCTGTAAATTCCCCGGATCCTCCTTCCGGCCGTTCTTGTAGATGAGTGTCACTTTCACTAACCTCCAGTCAGCTGGGACCTCCACAGTTAGCCAGGACTGATGACAAATTATTGAAAGTGGCTTGGTGAGCCAGCTCCTTCAGTACCCTTGGGTGGATCCTGTATGGCCTCACAGATCTGTGTGTGTTCAAGTGGTATAGTAGGTGGCTAACCATTTCCCCTTGGATTATAAGGGCTTCATTCTGCTCCCTGCCTCTGTCTTCCAGCTCAGTGGGCTGGGCACCCCAAGAACAATTAGTCTTACTAATAAAGACTGAGGCAAAGAAGGCATTAAGTACCTCAGCCTCTTCCTCATCTCTTGTCACGATGTTTCCCCTTACATCCAATAAAGGATTGAGATTCTCCTTAGTCCTCCTTTTGTTGTTTATGTATTTATAAAAACATTTTTGATCATCTTTTACTGTAGTGGCCAAGATGAGTTCTAGCTGGGCTTTGGCCCTTCTAATTTCCTCCCTGCATAACCTCACAACATCTTTGTAGTCCTCCTGAGTTGCATGCCCCTTCTTCCAAAAGTCATAAACTCTCTTTTGGTTCTGGGCAGCCTGCTTTAAGGAGGGTTCTGCTGGAGCAGTGAAGTTGGAACAAGGTGACCTCCAGAGATCCCTTCCAACTTTTGCCATCCTGTGATTCTGTGATTATATTTCACCTAAGACTCAGTCCTGCTCTCCTTGACTTTAGTGAGAGCAGATCTGCATTTGTTTTTTTTGTGAAAACAAAAACAGATACTTTGGTCCACATCCACATTTATACGTGTATGCACATGTCTGTAGATGTGTCAGTGTACGCTGACAAGCTATAGTCTAGCAAACACAAGGTCCAAGCATGCTTCTGTGGCCAATGATTAACAGAATTCCTCCTGTCACTCACTGTCTTTCAATGCTGTAGAAACAGTGTTTTAGGCCAAACTGTAAGTATGAGGGTTATGACTGAGAGGAGTCATCCCTCCGCAGCAACAGTAACTATTAGAAGTTCTATACAGTGTCTCAGCATGCTCTTACAATGGCTTGAGTCTTACCAGAGCAGAGTATACAGCGCACTGTTGAACTGGCTGCCCTTCTCTCGGTCCCCACTAGGCTTCACCCACGACTGGCAGAGGAACTGCTTTGCTAGTGAAGCTGTAAAAGATAAGGAATAACTTACAGAAGGAATTGGATGTGTTTTGTTTCCCAAGAATCCAAAACAATTTCCTTCTTCCATAAAAAGGCCATGTGTTCAAATGGCTTGTCAAAAGATCACAGCAATGCTACCCTTCAATATGCCTGAACTTTGGTAAATCAGAATGCATTTTCCCTAAAAAGTAAGGCCACAAGCTAAAAGAGGGTAGATTTAGATTAGACATTAGGATGAAATTCTTCACTATGAGGGTGGTGAGGCACTGGAAGAGGCTGCTCAGAGAAGCTGTGGATGCCCTATCCCTGGAAGTGTTCAAGGCCATTTTTGATGGGGCTTTGGGCAACCTGGTCTATTGGAAGGTGTCCCTGCCCATGGCTAGGGGGTTGGAACTAGATGATCTTTGAGGTCCTTTCCAACCCAAACCATTCTATAACCTATCATGGTAACACAACATATGCACATCCAGTGTGTTCCTGGTCTGGAATACCTGTTCTCATCAGAAGTCATCCATCTCCAACTTACGTCAAGTGTTAGGTCTTTCGTAGTTCCTATAGTGAGCCAACTATTTAAATAAGGCAATGTGCAACCCTTAGGGCATCCAGTTCTCAAAATGGAATTCCAACAAGTGACTTTTCTTTTTGGCCACAGCTTTGTAATAGTGAATGTTAACAGGTAAGTTTGAAGTTTACAGATTTCATAAATCAAAACTACTAACAAACCTGTTTCTCTCTTGCAGAAACATTTAAAAAACAGGAAATTATTAGTTAAAATTGCTTATTCTCTGACACAGTCAGTGGGCAGTTCTCCCAACATGGGACTGTTTAAAACAGTAAAATCCCATCAAAGTAGGGAACTTATCATTCTGAGTGGCTACGGGGATCTGAGAAAGACAAATTCTAGAGGTGTCTCAGTATGACAAGGTACAGCTAAGAGAGGTGACTGTGTTTGTCATACACTGAAATAAAGAATTCAAAGTGGAGACCAAGTAGTTTTCTTGTATACTACCTGCAAGCATGCCTATGTCTCATCTGCTTGAATGCTGTCCCTCCTACAAAACTGGTCCTAATCCCTGGGGAGGGCAGTTCTCTTGACTGAGAACGTTTATTATATGGGGTTAACAACAGATAAGTTTTCCTCCCTCCACCCTGAAGTAACAGCTCTATTTGGACAGCTTATTTCCATAATTTTTGGAAATGAGCTGTCACAACATACTTTCTAGGAAGTTACATCCGACTATGTCTGTGATCAGCTCCATAATTAGTGGTCAATCTGGTACCAAAACTGAACTGCAGGTTCACTCTTAGAACTTAAAAGCTATGAGGCTCTGATTTTAAAAACATCAACCAAAGGAGCTGGGGTCTGCCTTCCTGCATGTGACTGAGGCACAGCAAAACAAACACTGAAGAGCTTCCAACACATGTACTGCCGTTCCTTTTATTAATGGCTAGGACTGCTCGCCCCAGTGAGATTGCTAGGATACCAAGGGGAAAACTCTCCCCAAAAACACGCTCTCCAGAGACAGAACCCAAGATTTACAGGCAAAAGACAGCATGAAAACTAATCTGGGAGAAGAAGTTCTTCACACATTACCCATTTTCTCTTTCTTCCAGCCAGACATTGGTTTCTCAGAGATGGCAATCAGGAGCTGAGTGAGGATGAACGCACACTGGAAGCTCGGAGCACTCCGCTGGAAATTCAGTAGGTAGTGGAAACTCTCACTGGGGAATGACAGGAAAGCAAAAAGGTAAAGACAGGGTAATCTCCCATAAGCATATAAATAAAAAAGGAGTACTAGACCAGCTCAAGTCTAAGGTCTCCCTAGCCTAGCATTTGTCTCTAGCAATACCTCTCTGAAGAGGGGGTAGTCAACCTCTAGTAGACAAAAAGTCAATCACCAAGAAACTTTGCTCAAGCTCCAGTCACTCTAAGTTTAGCAACATCTTTATATGCTGCTTTCGCGTCATGTCCCTACAGACATTTTAACTACCCAGAACCTATTCATTCCTTCTATGAATCCTACTGATCTCCTAGTCTCAAATAGCATGTTTACAAATGAGATGCATAGACTAATGCATATCTTATAATCCAGTAGCACCTTTTTATTAGCTTTGACCGCACTGCCACTCAATTAAATGCAAAGCTCTCTGTTTAGAGGTGGTATCCTCTCAATGAGAGCTTCCAAACACACATTTACTCATCACGTCCACACAAAACTGCTTGAAATTCATCACTTTCAGAGCTTGGGAAATATTGATTCTACCTCATCAGCTCCTCAAGAAGAAGAAACTCCGTCTCTCCTGGCTTTAGCCTGTCTGCAAGTACCTGGAGAGCTGACCTTAGCAAGTCAGTATTCTCATGCTGAGAAAAACCATTCCTGGGGGCAGAAAAAAGTCCAGTTCATCATCAGACTAGGAGGAGAAATATCAGATACAAAAGCATATCTGGGCATACATTTGCAACAAGAAATATAAAGAAGCTGATATGCAAGAATATAATACTTGTAACAAGAAGAGCCCAGCAATATGAAAGTTACAGGGGACACAAAAAAAAACAAAAACAAAAAAATAAAAAACGATTTTAACAACAAGCATGGTTCATACATACTTTATCTTTTCCAGTGAATGAAAAACCTTGTACGCAAAGAGTACCAACTTTTCAATTAGATTTCAGACCTGGCTTGGAGGGGACAGGTCATTTCATGTAAGTAGAAGTCCATATATACTAAAACAACATTATGTTGACCTGAAAAAAGAGGACACCTAAAGACAGTTGCTGTGTAAATGCAGTGACAGTGGCTGGTCACCTCTTGAACAATAGGTAAAAGCCTAACAGGAAGGAAAACTGTAGAGATCTTCATTAACTCTTTGAACTGCCAGTGTCTGTGAAATCATTTACTCAGGATATGAATTCTGGAAATGCTCAAATGCCTTCATGTTCTAGATCTATAGATGGAACACAAGGACTTGATAACGCTAAAGATCAAATGCAACTTTAACACAGAAGATAATTAACAATTGATAATATATGAGATCTTGATGAAACGTATGTAAAAGTTGTAATTTGGTTGCTGGACTTAAGTGGCTGGACAGCTAGCCCCAATATATGGCTGCCTGATCTATAGCAAAATAGAACTATGTTACTCTCCATCCAACCTGAACAGCAAAACTGATCTTGAGCTGCCTGTGGTTACAAAGTGAGTCAGGTTCTTTGGTTTACAAGATTGGCAGACTCAGGAAGCACCAACATTCATATCGTCTAATGAGAAAATGACCAATCCAGGAACAGTCAGAAGTGCATCAGGGTCCCTTGTGGCTTCAGTAGTGGCCAACAGGAGAGGCACACCTCATGAAGAAGCAGCAGTCAGAAGTGGTGCCATCAGCTGTTTACCTTTACACATGACAAAAAGGGACTCTGTCCCAACTCCGTTTTATAGGAAAGAATTTTAAAAAAAAAAAAAGAAGAAGAAAATTCTGCTAAATTCTAAAGAGAATATAATATTTATAACTGAGCATTCAAAGTTTAGGGAGTGCCAAAGTCATATTTATTTGTGTTCTGCTACTGCCTTTTCATACTCTTTTTACAGTTTCTACTGTTTTTGAAGCACAACAAAGGCAAAGCACTTTTCACACACAGATCTAAATCAGGATTCAGAAAAAATTTCTGTGATGCTATCCTGAATTATATTAGCAGATGCAGAGGTTAAATCCAGACTGCACATGCACTGAGTTTGGCATTTATGAATCCAGTTCAAGTGCATCCGCAGCACAGGCTTTTCATCAATGAAACACACATTCATCCCTTCCACTGAAAACAGAAAGTCTTTCATTGCTTGGGATTCAGGCAATGACAAATTAACATGTGAAAATGAGACTTACTGGGTAAGAAATTCCAAGATCCCTAGGCAGAATGGGAGTTGCACAGCGAGGTGTGCCAGTATGCCACTTATGCTGGTCTTAATCCAAAACCACACGGATAAATGAATTGAATTCTGGCCAGTCCTATGCTTCAGACTACCCTTCATTCACTGTTAATCATCTACTGTTTTAGTTCAGGGTCAACAACAAAGCTTGACATCACTTTAAAGTGTTTAAATGTCTCCAACCACTGCAGTGTGTTGTTCTGCATGACTGACAGGCCATTTTCTGGGTACAAACACTTCAAAGGAAAGGAACAAGAAAAGAAAGCAGTAAACAGACTTTGTTTACTGATGCGATTATATACTCTTGTTTAGACTCACCAAGCAAATAGCAAGCGAAAAGTTAGTAGCAGCTGTTGGTAACAAGAGGACATCATCTGGTGTTCCTGGATGTTCATTACTGGTTCATCTACCACACCCTGATTTTGTATAGCTGCCTTTAATACAGAACAAATCACTTATTAAATGCTATTCCAAGGAAAGATAACAGCACAAGAATCCACTTCCATAAATTCCATGTCTAAAAAAACCTCAAGACACCAAAGCCACTCTCTTTTCCCCACAAACAAATCCAAAAATACTTTTACAGGTGACAAAACTTGATGATTTTTTCAGTCAAAATTGCTGCCCACTGACCTGGAAGTAATTGTGCATGTTTTCCATGTGATTACACAGTGGCTTCAGTAGCTTGACTACACACACAGCAACTTCCTTAGCGGATCTCTGACACAAGTGGGAAAAGCCAATATCCTTGTAGCCTCTTTCCTGGAGCAAACCCAAAAGTTTAAAGTCACTTCATCAGTCTTACCTGAGAATAACTTTGTGTGAGATACTTGAGAATAACTTAGATTACTTCAGAGCAGTGCAATTCCTGATGTCACACGTTCTGCCAGGAAGGGGCACAGAATAAGAAAATTGGCTTCTGCTGAACCACCAGCACCAACTCAGACAAGTGGATAGCATTTGATGGAAAGAACAAAACTGATATGACACATAGCTCTTTACATTTTACTCAAACACTAAGAGCAGGCAGTCTCTATACATCGGAATTAAGATAGGTAGAAAGATAATGAAGAAGAACACTGATATAGTGAATTTCTCATAGTTTAATGCAATGGGCCACACACGTTTACTTTCTTCCTGAAGTCATCAGCCAGGAAACCAAGGAGTCACTGCACTCAGGGTGGTGATCTAAAGATTACATAATAAACAACCAAAACCAACCAACCAAACAAACAAAAAAAACAACAGAAAACCAAGTCCAACAGCTTCCATCTGCCTAACCTGAGCTACTTCTTGAACAGCAGAGCCAGTCTCTCCAAGCTGGGCTGGGAAAAGGGCCACTCAGACTCTGAGGCTACAAGGCTTTCCCTCATCTGCATGCCCTTTCCTGAGACATGCAGAGAACCAGATGCTTGCAACCACTTCAGTGAGGGAAATGGTACAGAAATCTCTTTTGAAAGAGCGAGTGCTGCTCTGGCACACAGTTGGGACATCTAATTGCTAGGTAAAGATAATTCTGAAAAATGTTTATTCAGGAAAACCCTGGAAGCCTCTGATGTGCTCTCCTCAGCCCAAGCTGTGCCCCATCAGCTGCTGCTGTACATACCTTTAAGAAGGGCACTCTCCTTGTGGAGCCCGGGGTCAGCACATGTTCCAGCTTCCAGCACAGGTCATCCAGAAGGAAGCAAAGTTCAGCAGGCCCCAACTGCACAACTTCTCTAGCCTGCAATTACAAGGAACAGCCAATTCCAGGACTCAGCACCTAATTGTAGTGCCTTGAAGCTCAAGTTCACCACCCTCCACTTCCAGTTATGACTCCTGGCTTAGCTAACCTCAGCCAGGGACCAATTTGGTAGATGCTAGTGTTTTGTCTCCCCCACTGCAGGTATGGGACATTGATTCTGGTTACTCAAAACATGAAGTGAACCTGGTGCTCTCAACGTAGCTGGGGCAGCATCAGTAACACCCAAGTACTGAGAGAGAACCAATCTATACACTGTTCAAAATACCACTGGTATCCTAGGGATAAAAAGAGGTTTAAGTCCAAAGAATCACAAAATTCACCAACTGAGTAATAGCCAAGATGTAATTTGAAATACTGCCACATAGGCCAGGAGATTTGTCAAACAGTCTTCCAATTGGCCTGCATCCTGCATCCATGGAGACAGCTGTCCTCGGAGCAGGCCAGGCCATACTCCAGCCTGGTGTGCCTTTTTCATATTTTTCTAATCTGACTTTGTTACAAATCCTACATTGTTGTACAATTTACAAATCCTACATTGTTACACAATGTAACAAAATTAGACTCCAGGTGGACTCAGTCTGCCTACAAAGAGCATAACAAAATTAAGCACTTCTGCTTTCCATATCCATAGTAATGTAGTTTTTATGTAAGTTCCCAGATGGTAAAGAGGACCCTGCCCCAGTGAGGGCACATCCATGACACCAATCCCACAGTTGCACCCAGTTTCCCATCTAGATTCATAGAATATCCTGAGTTGGAATGGACCCACAAGGATCATCAAGTCAAACTGCTGGCTCCACACAGGATCACCTACAAATCAAACCATATTTCTGAGAGTGTTGTCCAAACGCTTCTTGAACTCCAACAAGCTCGGTGCCATGACCACTTCCCTGGGGAGCCTGTTCCAGGGCCCGATCACCATTGCAGTGAAGAGCCTTTCCCGAATATCCAACCTGAACCTCCCCTGATGCAGCTTCATCTACTGATTACTTGAGATATTTGCCTTTTGCAACATGGACTTTACTTAAATGTCACAGGTTCTCTGTAATAAGCAGGCCACCACTTGGTGTTTTTAACATCCTACAGCTGAGCAGCGTTCAATATTAAAGCCCCTTGCTTTCTGTTAAGTGTATACACGTTATACTGTATCTTATTTCCTTATATGCAATATTATTTTGTTTTTAAATATTGTTGCTGTGCTGCATGTCTAATATAGAAGGAAAGTCCTTTCTATCTCAGAGCCTTGAAGTACTTTGTTTTCTTTGGGGACAAATTATCTCCTGGTACCTGACTCGCAGCCCTGGACCAACACAGGGATCAACATCAACCTTCCATCCATTTCAATTGGAGCAGAAGAGGCCAAGGCCTCAGAAAGAGGCAATAACTAACACAGAGTCGTATCTGTACGGTTTTGTGTTGTTCCACTCACCTCTGTATGCATCTCTGTGTCCAGGACAGACTTTGTCAGCAGCCCGCAGTGGAGTACAGTGAACACTTCCAGGTCTAGCTCTCGGAAGTAGGGGCGATAATTCTGCAGCTGTGCAAGAGGGTTTCCTGCCTCTCTCTCAGCAGCAGTCTGAAAAGTAAATGGCAGAATTCAGCTTGCAACCTGTAAGACGATAGGGCTTTCTAGCTGAAATAAAGGTAATTCTTTCACATAGTCTTCTATATTTCATGCCATGTTGAAACAAGACTAAGAATTCACAATGGCTAGCACAGAGATGAGCACACAGAATCAGAAGTATTTTCATTTTGGACTGTACAAGTCACTAAAAACTTTCTGGAAAAAAATGATATTTAGGAAACTGGAACAATCTTTGCAATCTGCTTTCTGTGAATCAATGGCCATTGTGAAACTCATTCTGCACTTGGTGAAAGACAGTGTCCCATAAGCACCAGAAAAAATGAAGGCAAATGTTTTTATCTTTGATAAATACCAGGATGGTAAGCCATGGGATGCTATGTTGCTTTTGGTTAACAATCCGTAAATTCTTAGAGATTCACTCCACGCAACCCTGTTGTGTCAGCCAATATATGTTATACGTGGTTCACAACAGGATTTCTGTATTCTGTCGCCCTGGACAGGGCATGGCATCTATGGATTAGTCTGGGACCAGTACTCTGGTTAGCTAAAAAAGGTTAGATACGTTAATTCCCAAAACTGACACTTTTTTTATTCATCATAACTGAAGTGACTTCATTGTCATACTTGATTCAGTTACCCTATCTGTACAGCAGCAGGGAGGTAAGAGAAACGTATTTGCCTGACTGAAATGGATAAAGTAGGCTCTGAATAACATTTATTAGCAACAGTGGTAGAAGTGGTGAGCCCAAAGCCAGGCACACTTTCCTGGCTTCGCTGTCAGTCAGCACAGATCTTGCATTCTTGACATGATGACAATACTTTAAGACCTTACTCCAAACAACATGAAACAAAATCCAACAACTCATTAGTTGATAGGTTTGGGAACTAGCTCTTAGCATGTGATGAAAATGGATAATTTTAAATACATATTATGATGAATACAGTGATCAAACACCTCAAGGAAAAGCTGAAAAATAAGCACCCATGTCTGAAGCAGACTAGAGTCAGTGGGATATATGGTCCTTACAAGGGTCTGTATTTTCCATATTTATCTCACAATTTCTGACCTGAGTCTAGGAGTGGCAATTGCCTGATTATTGCAATAATTCAAAGCTTTTGTTTCTGTGTCATTTCCCTTTGTCTGCCTTTCTTGCAAGTCCCAAGGGGTATATACCTACCTTCTCCAGCTCGGAGAGCTCAGTATCAGGCTGGTTTCCCTCTGAGCTTTCATCTGCCTGAGAACGGTCTGCACAGCAGGCTTTGTTGCCATCAGGCTTTTTTTTCCTTCCTTAAAGAGAAAAGCAACTTCAGAAATAAAGGCTGCACTGTGCTCAACACTGTCCAGGCTGCAAGACAGGGAAACACTGCAGGCTGTACGTTCATCAGCTGTAAGAAAGCATGGAACATGCACAGGTTGTGTGTCATCTGCAGCCAGGATCACAGTCCAAAAGAGAGTCAAATGCATTTGGGGCTCTCTCCCCAGCCAGCTTCTCTTTTATAAAATCACAGTAAGAAATTAAAGCAAGTCTCACTTCTCTTACTGTACTTTAAACATGTTACGCTGTAATCGCAAAAATGGTGGGTCACTATCTTAAAAAATGCTTGAACCAAAATTACCGTTGCTGTCTCACAGTACTGAGAAAGGCAGAGGACCTGGAAAAGGACAGTAAGACAAACAGCTACAGAAAGGGCTTGCAGGGACGCTACGCCAGTAGCAGAATAACTCAATGAATTCCTTGAAATGGGCTTCACTGCTGACAAAGGTGGGGACACTCTCAAACCTGCACACCACAAAGCAGAAAGATCAAAGAAACTACATTGATTTCAAGTAATCATACACAATATATTAGACCAAACAGAGATCCAGTAAGTCACCAGGGCCAGGTGACATTCACACAAGGTCCCAAGAGAATTCAAATGCAACACTTCAGAACCGCTGGCCATTGTGCCAGAGAACTGACAGCTTGCCAATGGAATTCCATTAATGAAAAGGGATCTAAGGGGATCCAGGGAATTAAAGACTGGTGAGTCTGTCCTCCGTCACTGGGAAAATGGCAGAGTCGTCTATAATAATAAGATCACTGAGCACAAGGGCATATAGTCTGTGGGGAAACAGCAGGGCTGCCAGGCTGTTGGTACCATGCTGATAAAAGGAATCCAGCATCCAATAGAGATTTAGATATCCAAAAAGCCTTTGACAAGGTTTTATACCAAAAACTATTAAAAAGAACTGAATAGAATAGAGCTTTCTTGGACAGAAAGCTTGTTAGAGAAGTAACAAAGTGTAGTGCTTAATATGCATTTTTCAGATAGAATCAGCCATGGAGTCCTTCAAAAATTGGTTTTATTCATCTTCATAAGCAACCTGGAGAAGGAAATGTTCAGGGAAATCTCCAACAAGTGTACTCAGGAAGCCTGGCCACTGGGGTAAGGAGAGCCAATTTGTTAAAACAGAGAAAAACTAACCTAGCAAAAAGTAAAATAGCTTACCATGTAATCACACAGGACAGGAAAATAAGGCAGGTCAGAGTGCAGGTGAGGGGAGGACTGGGAAGCCTTCCCCTATTTATTGGCAGCAAACCATTTAATTTGGCTGTCACATCTAAAAGTGGGGTGAAGTTGGTGTCAAAACTTTATATTCTCAGGGCTGTGACCCATGTGACTCTTATTTTTTTGTAGGCAAGACAAGCTGACCTCAGGAACCTCTTGGTCTGATCTGGCTTACCAGTCTGAGCACTTCCTTCTGCTCATTCAAAATAAAATACCTAAAGTGATGGATTGTCCTCTTGTCTGCAGAACATAGTCATAACTTCCCTTCTGCCTTAATCACTCGTATGTGACAGGACCAGTCTCTACAGATCACGTTTGGCACAAGATGAGAAATTACAGGAGAAAAGGGCTTTCTGATCTGTGACCTTCTCCAGCTGTTTTCATCAAATGGAATGTGAATTTTTAAAGTCCAGTTTGGCTCAAAGGCAGACACGTTCCCAGGAAATGTTAATCTAAACTAGAAGTAGAGCTAGAGCGAGAAACAACAAAGCAAATCTACATGATTCAGCTTGAAAACCTGAAAGGCAAGTTCTGTTTCTTCTCTGTGGCAGCTAAGACTGGGAAAGAATGAAGGAAGCACTTGCTTGTGCAGGAGAGCCATGACAAAGTTTCTACGAGATTAGTTAGGTACAACCTAAAGGACAGGGATTTGCAAGGCAGCTCAAGCCACAGGCTTAGTACCAGACAATTGCACCAATCCCTCAAAGGCAGAACAACTTACTGCTGTAGAAAATACTTTGACAGGTGAAAACAGTCAGTGAAGGCTGTTCATATATTATACGAATTGTCATATGCTAGGCATTAGCTTCCCCAAGGAGATAGGCTATCCAGCATCTGTCTGGAGTAGGATATTTTTATATCTCCACTTCAGCTGCAACAGGAGTTGATCAGATTAGATTTCAAGCTAGATAAGCCATGCCAGGAATTTCTACTTTATGCATCATATAAGTGCTATGGCTGCACTGCAATACGCCAGTCAAACCCAACATCACGTCTGTTTCCTTAAACGTTATAAACTTTCTTTACCATTTTTTTTTCTCATTGTACCAACAGTGTTAATGGACAGTGTTCCCTCCAGGACTTCAGAATCAAAAGTAGCTGGTGGTGGGACATAGCCAGGAGTTGCTGAAAGAGCCAAAACACAGATGTCCGATTAGTTCAGCTCCTGAATGAGAAAATACAAGCAATACACATATCTAGAGAAAGTACCTCATGTTTCACCATCCCCGTGAATAACTCCCTGCTCTGGAGCTAAATGTGCCTGAGCATAAATCAGCTTTATGGTATTGCCACATTGCACTGGAATTACAGCTCTTTGCATTCCTCCAGCAAGAGAGGATAACAAGAGCTCAGCTGTCTTTGGACCTTTGTCTACGTAGGTGAAGTTGAAAAGGGCTGCTCTAGCACATCTGAGCCCTATCCTTGCTGTCCCTGTAGGGATCTTGGAGCAATAGGAAGGTGTTGAAGATGCTCTTTATTTAGGAATGAAGTTGATCCATTGGTTTACAAACACAGCTTTTAATGGATAGCTTGTGGAAGGGTATGTGGAAAGTGATGATTCATTAAGGTTATCTGATCAAGGACCTTTTCAATGCAAAAAGAGACAATAAGTAATTGGGAAAGCCATAAGCAAGGACAGACACAAACTTGGTAGACGAGAGAATGCCAAGGACCAAAAGTCTCCAGTTACTAATTGATGGGCCATTAAGACACTCCAGGCAAAGCTTTGGAAGGGACAGCTGGACTTTGTAACTGATAAGACGGGACTTGGGATATTCCAGGGGGATAGAGGGTGGTGGAACTATGCAAACTGATGAAGGAACGTGCAGGGAAAGGGGAGGAACGAAGAGGGGAATAGGCAGAAACAAGTATAAAAGGACTGGCCACAAGTACAGCATTGCTGGTCAGTACAATGTTGCCAATCATTTGTATGACTCAGCCATTTGTGATCCCTGTGCCTGACCCCCATAGTCAGTCCTATCTTCTTATTAAGACCTTTCTTAACTACATTTTAGTATAATCTCACTCTCCATCCTGTGTGCGTGTGAGCACACTACAAGGACAAAATGCCGACTACTGGCCAGACCTGGGTGAGTAAATACTGGGCCAGCAACTAGAGTCAGACTGGGAGTGCAGGGGCCCTTGGACTGTGGCGCCAGTAACTGGAGTGAGTGAGGGTCTCAGCGTCAATAACCGCAGGGCCAATAGCTCTTGGAAGCATCTCTATAGGTCCCGTGGGCTTTGTGTCCAGAGCACCAGCCATTGGGGTGACTAGTGTGAGTGGATTTAATGCCAGCAATGGCAGTGAGTGGATTCTTAGCTGCCATGTGGATGGGGGTCTCAGCCACTGGAGCAGCAACAGAGTGCATGTGCCGAGAACCAGATACTGGAATGGACCGGTGTGAGTGGAGCGAGTGAGGGACTTGGTACCAGAAGCTGGAGCAAGACCTCACGTCACTGCCCACATGCCTGCTGCTGACTGCTGAGGCAGAGCAGGGGCAAGCATTTGCATCTTCCCTAAAACTGGCATGCATTGGGGTGTGCATCTGTAATTTCTAGTCCAACTTCAAGCCAGACTAGCCAGCAAGTAGGAGGCCCTGGGTCCAAGAAGGGCTATCAGCTGGGTGGATGGTCCATGCTGGTATTTGGGAGACCCACAAGTGTGAACTGCCTGTGGGACGAGTATGTAAACGTGCGTGTCTGTTGGCTAGTGAGGAGCAGCGAGCTGGACGAGGTGGTTTGTAGGAGACCTGCAGAGCAGATTAGAGGGCCTTGGATCTGGGCAGGCATCTTGGGCAGACAGAGGTGCTGTGCCAGTACTTTGGGATCTGCAAATGTGTGTGTGCTTGTGACTCAAGAGAGCGTCTTAAGCAGCTGAAGAGCAGGAAGGGGACTTGGCTGTCTCTACCTATGTTTTATGTGAGTCCTATACATAGGCGCTGCTTTCAACTGCTGTTGTCTGTCAGTCTCTGTAGCTGTGCCCACTGGCCTGCGACAGAGACCCCCAGCTTCCTATGCTGGGCTCCAGCAGCCAGGCAGGAAGAATTCATGGACCCAGAGCTAATGAAGGCAGCTGATGCTTACAACAGGTCTCAACAGCTTGTTACAACCTGAATGGTAGAGAAGCACACTGTTTCTTTAAGATAGAGGCTAACTTTCTCCACTATACTCAGGCAGATTCCGACAAGTCTGCCTGGGAATATTCAAAGAAGAACTGAAAGTACATACACAGGTGTCATTGAGGAGGTAATTAAGAGGAGCAGTTTGGACTCAGACAAATTGAAAACAATAGCTGTCCATGCATGAACTCTTAGGCCACTGTAAAAATGCAGTATGTATTACCACATACTTCCTCCTCTGACGTTTAAGCCAATACCTTTCACTTCAAAGCTGGCGCAGGCCAAGAACATACAAATGTTTCATACGCACCTGCCAAGCATTTTCCTAGCACATTCTGCAGCTCTGTGATGTTCTGTAATCGAGTCAAAACTTTCCCCTTCATCTCAGCATCTTGTTGCTGGCAGAAGGCATTTACAACCTAGAGAAACATAACAAGCTCACCATGAATGAGAGATTTGCACCCAGTTTTGCTACTTTTTCTTTCCTGAATAACATCTACAAGTCCTGAATAAGCACACAACTCTTAGCACAAGTGGCCTGTGTGATCATATCTAGGCTGCATAAACAAAACTCTTCAGAAGCCCATGAGAAAATGGACATAATCGATGCAATCTGAAAAGCAATAGCACAGCAGCTACAGGTCAAGTTCTTAGTATTAACTGAAAAAGAGGAATTCGCAGACGGCTCTTTTTTTTAATCTCCAGAGAGATGACTTTCTTCAGTGATAGGAAACAGGCATACATCTGTTTCACTTAAGCATTTTAGAGCTTTCAGGAATAGCTCAGAAACTGCAGAGAGGTGAAACAGCCATGTGTAGAAGGGACAAGGCATAGATGGGACAACTGCAGAAGCCTATATCTGTTCAGGCTCCCCTGTATTTGAGAACACGGCAGGACTATTTATCATCAGTGCCTCCCCTGTGAACACAATGAAAGATATCTGTGCATGCCAAGCTTTCTTCTACAGTGCATGTTGCCAAGTTTCCATGCTGCTTGTGGCTCTGGCACAACCTTGGCACCTCCCAGGTTTGCCAGTTTGCCAGGAAAGAGGCAGTCCTGGGAGAAGAACACGAACAGAGGGGCTGGGGACATGAAATTGCACCAACAATTGCTCCTATTGTCAGAATAACCCCAGCAGGGAACATTCCCACTGACTATTGATGTTAGCAAATTCATGGTCCAAATCTGCTTGAAGGCACTGCAGTTCAGCATTCTGCAAGCTCAGAGAGGTATAGAATGAATCACAAATGAGCTTGCAAGGGACCCCTCAAAGCCTCTACTCCAACACTCTGCTCAAAGCAGGGTCAACTAAACAGGTTGCTTAGGGCTTTTTCTAGTACAGCACTGAGCATCTCCAGAGAAGGAGATTCCATAATTTCTCTGGAAGCGGATCACAACCCTGTTTCAGAGGACAGTTTTTTCTTTTATCTAGTCAGGACTTCCTGTTTTATTGTTGTTCCAGTGTTGTGACCATTGCCCCTTGTCCTTCTGCTGCACAGCTCTGGGAAGACTTTGGCTCCATCTTCTCTATACCTTTCTGATAGACAATGGAAGACCATAGTAAAAGACCACAATATGCTCTCCCCTTAGCCTTCTCCACTCCAGGCTGAACAGTCTCTGCTCTCCCAGCCTCTCCTCAATAAGTCACAGAATCATAGAATATCCCGAGTTGGAAGGGACCCACAAGGATTATCAAGTCCAACTCCTGGCTCCACACAGGATCAACACAAAATCAAACCATATGTCTGACAGCATTGTCCAAACACTTCTTGAACTCTGGCAGGCTTGGGGCCACGACTAGGCATGTGCCCCAGACCCACATCATCTTGGTGGCCTCTCCTGGACTCATTCTCCCCTATGGAGCCCCAGACTGGTCACAGCACTGCAGACAGAACCTCGCACATGCCAAACAGAAGGCAACAATTTCTTCCCTTGACGTGCTGGCTACTTTCATGCTAATACAGCATGGAGAGACTGACCTTTCTTTCTCCTGCTTTCCTCTCCTACTGGGGCTACCAATTACCTCATAATTTAGACATATATTTGGGGTTTACACCATCCTCCCTGCAGCAACAAAACTGATTTTCTTACACCAAACTAAGCCACAGCGTACAGGCTGCAACTGAGTAGCAGGTGGGAAACTCACATCAGCAAGGCAGTCCTTAGAGCCTCTGACCAAGAAAGCAGAGGTGCTGCTAGCAGCAGGATAAAGCATAAATGACAATGAAGAGAAGAAATGGAGAGATTACCAACACCTTGCTGGAGAACATTTCCAAGAGGCAAGACTCTTCATCAACAATTGCACCCCTGAAGTGTTTTTAAGTGCTGCTCCTCAGTTCCACTCTAAAACATGCAAACAAGGCTCTACTCACCTCACGAAACCAGTTGAGTGCATAGAACAGGAGTGAGCACAGAAACTCCCGTTCATGCTTGGAGAGAGAATCCAGCTTCCCTTCAACCTCCAGGTCAGTCAGGTACAGGGGGCAACCTGGGACAGAGTAGGTAGAGAACACGTTGGACTGCGTTTGCTACCCATCCTTTGGTTTTTGCATGGACAATGATTCTTCTCAAAGCCCCTATCAATTCCAATGACTATTTGGAGTAAACACCATCAGCCACTCCCCAGAGAAAGAGATCATCTCCCCTGCCTCCCTTCCACTTTGCGGGCTGCAGAGCATCTCAACCTCCATCATAAACTACACAACTCTTCCCACAACTGCAGGAAGTCTTTGCAGACCTTGGACAGGAACAAGTCAGCCAGATGGGCTCCGTAGAAGATTCACTTCCCATACCTAACAAGGCATCGATCTCCTCCAGGCTTCCACTGTTTTGCTCTCCAGTGTAGAGCCTGAGCAATCGGAAAGAAGGTGATAGACATATTGGCGATACTGCCCTGG
>VXAL01004425.1:41462-56847 GCA_013399475.1 Chauna torquata
GGGCGGAGAGAGAAAGAGAGAGAGATGGAGTTGGTCATATGCTTTATATACCTCCAGAATGTTCATTACTTTTCCCTACGTCCTCTGTCCTCCCCACACCACCTTGTCTATGCCTTCTTCTATTTTGCTTGTTGGGAGTCATAGCAACACAAAGCAGAAATGCACCATATGGTTAAAACTAAAACAAAAATCAGTGATCATCAATTTTCTGGGAAAACATAAGGGCAGAAAACCCGCTGTACTGAATAAAAAATGGGGTCAGATTTATTTCTGGTAGAAATTAAAGTTCAATAGTTCAGGAGGAAGTACAAGAATTTGTGCAAAAGACAGCTGTCAGCAGTGGAGAAACCTCCCTGAATGTCTTCTAGCACGTTACTGCTTACATTCTGAGTGAGGAAAATTAACATTTTTCCATTGATGCAAGTAAGGTAGCTATATTTCCTTTTATTTGGTATAAAGTGATCGTGTCTTTTTTTTAAGCACAACTACAATCTCCGTAAAATCTTCTGACAATAAATTATGCACTATATGAAGCTGATTGTTGAAAAAAAAAAAAAAAAAAAAAGAAGCCTTTTATTATTTTTAACTTTGATGCCTCCTTGTTTAATATGATGTTTTTATTTCTTACAAGCTTCCTGTTTCATTCCCCAAGGACAAAGCCCTTGTTTCTCAGTCAAGTTTCACTTGTGGCTGTATGTTTGTGGTTTTGCTCTGGAGCACAACTCCATGTTGTCCAAGCACAACTGAAGGGTGAGAACAAACTGTGTGCTCTTGACACACACTAAGTCCTTGCTGATTCTGAGAATCATTGCTCAAAATATGAATTTTGCCACCTCAGAGTTGCCTATCCATCTCAATATGGCATTCAATATCACAATAACACTGGAAGAAAGAGCTACTATTCTCATATGACAGGTGGAAAAGAAGGTAGACACAACACGACTTACTCAACATCACCTAAACAGCCTGAGCCAGAACAGACTGCCAGTTCCCCATCACATGCTTATGCCTCCAGACCTCTCTGAACACATCTAACAGCAAGGGAAGGAAAAGAACACTGGAAACTGGTAAATCTTCTGTCCAGCTCCTAATCAAGCACTTGGGCAGGCAGGGATGGGCACAGTGCATTGCACCAAATGAAAACACAATTCCTTTAACCTACAGAATGACTGCAAACGTAAGTGTCGTAGTACCTTTTATTTGGGTTACTGATTCCATCAGTGACCCTGCCAAGCTCACTCTGTGACACCAACGGTAAGAGGTTAATAGCAATTGCTCCCTGACTTTCATCTTCATCCAGATTATACAAGGACTTCACTGGGAACAAGAACGAACTGCAATGAAAGGCAGATGAGCTCAGTTGAAAGGATCACCATATTGACACACTTAGTTCTCAGCTACAGAAACATTACAAATACTTAGCCTGTGTTTAGCATACCCATCCACTGTGGGGCTGAGATCCACCACAAAGTCACTGGGAAAGTCCTCCACCAAACTCTTTCCAAACTCTTCCTATAAAGAAAGGAAAAAAGCTGCTCAACAAATGGGCTCAGTGAAGAAAGCTGCAACAGCAGCAGTAGAAAACATAGAAGATAAGGCCACGCAAAAACACCCTGGAACAGTCACAGCAGTGAACCCAAAGCCTGCAAGGAAAGCCAAAGCCTGGCTTTAGACAGGCAGCCAGGAAATATCACCAAGCATGCACAACCAATCTCTTCCCTATTCTTTCAACATGTTGCAGAGTGGCAGAGCAGCTTACTGGAAGAGAAAAGCAGCCATGGGAAGTTCTGTGTTCTAAGAACCAATAGTCAGGATGAAATGACTATAAAGTGCTGGCAACATTTTATTTCACACAATGTATCCCACATATTTCACATGCTTAAACGGTTAGCAACAATTAAGGGAGCAATAAGGTAACGGGTGTGAGAGAGTCTGGTCAGACAATAAAAAGACCAAAGAATGTTTGCACAAAAGTTGCAAGGACTTTAACTTGTGTCATCAGCCTTGCTAGGAAAAGGGAAAAACTCTCCATCCTTTGCTCTTCCTCCATGGAGCACTCAGCTGGGTCTCAGGAGAGTGGCTTTTCTAGCCCTAGGTGTAAGGCTGTTTAGAGTGACTGTCAGCAGTTCACAGTCCCCTGATCACTGTCCTGTGTTCTAAAACACAGTTCCTCTTCTCCATAATCAGCAGGTAAAAAGGGCACTTGTGCCACCAGAAATGATCACAGCTTTCATGCTGTCCTGGGCCCCAGGATGATTTGCTGTCCCCCTGGCAGGCAAAGCACACATGCAAAAATGTCTCCAGCAAGAAGAACGAGCCGTGGCCTTCACAGACCTCCTTCTATTACCATAAATCTTCACTGTGGCTCCTCCATGTACTTGGGTATCAGATAGCCTTAACTGTCTGACTGGAAGCCAATTTCAACATGAAGTTTAAAGTTCTTTCAAGTTCTACCTTTATCTATGAATCTCAAAAGCCTACTCTGAAATGTCATTTAATTTAGAATCACAGAATCATTTAGGTTGGAAAAAACCTCTAAGATCACCTAGTCCAACTATTAACCCAGCACTGCCAAGTCTACCACTAAACCATGTCCCCAAGCGCCACATCTACCTGTCTTTTCAATACCTCCAGGGGTGGAGACTCAACCACTTCCCTGGGCAGCCTCTTCCAATGCTTCACAACCCTTTCAGTGAAGAATTGTTTCCTAATACCCAACCTAAACCTCCTCTGGCGCAACTTGAGGCCATTTCCTCTTGTCTTATCAGTTGGCGCTTGGGAGAAGAGACCGACCCCCACCTCGCTACAGCCTCCTTTAAGGTAGTTGTAGAGAGTGATAAGGTCTCCCCAGAGCCTCCTTTTCCCCAGGCTAAACAACCCCAGCTCCCTCAGCCGCTCCTCACAAGACTTGCTCTCCAGACCCCTCACCAGTTTCGTTGCCCTTCTTTGGACATGCTCCTGCACCTCCATGTCCTTCTTGTAGTGAGGAGTCCAAAACTGAACACTGTACTCGAGGTGTGGCCTCACCAGAGCTGAGTACAGGGGGACAATCACTTCCCTAGTTCTGCTGGCCACACTATTTCTGGTACAAGCCAGGGTGCTGTTGGCCTTCTTGGCCACCTGAGTGCACTGCTGGCTCATATTCAGCCAGTCATCGACCAACATCCCCTGGTCCTTTTTTCTGCCAGGCAGCTTTCCAGCCACTCTTCCCCCAGCCTGTAGCATTGCATGGGGTTGTTTCCTTTAAAAGGTCTCCCTCTTTCCTGCTGTCATATGATAGTTCACATAAAGGAAATTAAGGCATAATGAGGAATCTACCACAAACAAAAACAAAGAAACAAACCAACCAAACAAAAACACAGAAGGAGATGAAAGAGGATTTTGTATCTGATCAATCTCTTACAGGAGCCTTAAGCACGCCTACAACAAAGAAACACTTCTCAGACTGGAGTGAAATCCTCAAATTGATTATGTCCTGCCCACAGTTGAAAAACATCATTTTTTGAAGAATACATTTAAGTGATTAAATTCATAATATTCTGCAATATACCAAGAGCTGCAGGTCCAAATTCCCCTTCTGCTTCTCAATCAAATTGGCAAGTTCATCATAGTAGAGAGCCAAGATCTCTGGTGTTCGCTCGCAGCAGAAGCCCACAAGGTCCAGTAAGGTAGAAAGCTGGAAGGAGAGAGCAGTCTTCAGAATGGGTAAAATAAATGGACGCAACTCAATCTTTTACCTTAACTCCTTCCCCTTTTTACATTAATTTACTCTGAGGCAAGTCCAGAGCTTCAGCTCTAAGATAACAGCCCATGGTGACTGGTCTTGCAGAGCTGTAGTTTTAAAAAGAAACATGGGTCTTTCAAGGAACTGGGACTGCGCCACCATGGAATAACACAAAAGAGATTGTACTGTTTCTTTTCTTTGTGTCTGAAGTAATGTCTGGATAGAAGACTTTCACTAGATGGCTGTAGTACTGCTTGAGTGCTATCTTAACACAGACCTTCATTTCTCCAAAACAATTTTTAATAGATTCTTGGCTCTGCAGTTAATATAAAAGCATCCCAAGCCCAGTAAAGCTGACTGTCAGACACACATGCTCTACTTTACCTAAGACTGTGTCTCCAGTCACATCTTCTTGCTGACCATATCCTCCTCCTCTCCCACACTGCCCTAGTGTGCACCCAATCTTGGCACCCACCTGCCCATCATGCTCGATGTTCATCTCAGGTCTCTCCAACGAACCAGCATCTCCTTCATTTCTGAAAGCAATTGATAACCTTACTGTTGTTGCACAACACTTAAGAGATGGCAAAACCCATCACACACAGAAACTCTCTCCAGAAACTGGAAAATTATGCATGAAAAAAGACACACTTTGAACATTATTAGGAAAAGACCTGCTGCTGTTTGACACCTTTGCAACAAGATTCAATGTCTTCTTCAAGATATGCTTTGTCTAATTTGTTGAAACATGAGACCTCTAGTCATCCCCTCTTCTGAAGGCCATGGGGCCTCACTTTACCATGAGCCTAATATCTGCAGCTGTACATTATGCCAGCTACTCAAATTTCTGCTGCTTATTTGCAGGGTTCAGAAGGGTAGTTTTTTTTCTCTGATAATGGGGCTTTAGAGTCTGTCTCCTTCAATCTGTTTCTGAGGAAATCAGACAGGGTGCTAGTAAGGTACACAAATATCCAATGAGCTACAAAGATACTTCTCAAGTGCCAGCAGACAGATTTTCCCCAGGGACTTGAGTCAGGCTTGGAGTGGGAAGGAATTTCTGTGTAGGTTAAACAAACAAGCTCCCTTGGGATTTAATCCTTTTTCTGAAACACAGAACATGCTCCACCCGGCGGGGTCATCTGTGTGCATTTTAGCTGGCAAATTCCCTGCTATTGAAGGTATGATTCTATTGATCATAGAATAAAATCATAGAATCATTTAGGCTGGAAAAGACCTCCAAGATCATCCAGTTCAACCTTTAACCTAGCACGGCCAAGTCCACCATTAAACCATGTCACTAAGCTCTACATCTAAACGTTTTTTGAAGACCTTCAGGGACAGTGACTCAACTACTTCCCTGGGTAGCCTGTTCCAATGCTTCACAACCCTTTCAGTGAAGAATTGTTTCCTAACATTCAACCTAAACCTGCCCTGGCACAACTTGAGGCTGTTTCCTCTTGTCTTATCAGTTGGCGCTTGGGAGAAGAGACTGATCCCCATCTCGCTATAGCCTCTGGAAAAGGTTCTTCACCGAGAGAGTGGTTGCACACTGGAACAGGCTCCCCAGGGACGTAGTCATGGCACCGAGCCTGTCGGAGTTTAAGAAGCGTTTGGACTATGCTCTCAGACATATGGGCTGAACTTTTGGGTAGACCTGTGTGAAGTCAGGAGTTGGACTCAATGATCCTTGTGGGTCCCTTCCAACTCGGAATATTCTATGATTCTCTGATGCACTGATGACCCCACTCTTCTGCTTTTTTGCCTGTAGTCTACATTTTAGGATTTTCTAAACCTCTTCTTGAAATAACTATTTTAGCATGTCCTGTTTAGATTTAAACCAGTGCCTCTAAATTAGTAAGTCTGATGTCAGTGCTATGGGAGCAACCATAAGGAAGACCACTGACTCAGGGCTTTGAGCTAAGATGGGCTTTTCTCTTCATGTAAAAAACAGCAAAAGCATTTCATTAAGAATTGCAAAATCAGCAAGCTACATCATGCTTCCCAACACCACTCAAGTCTTTATTTTCCAAGCTCTTTAATCTTTGTCACAGCTCTTATCAGGTGTTCGCGTGGTTTACCAACACAGTTTATAAATTATTTATACAATGCATTGGAAATTGTCATGCCAATGCCCAGCACAGCAGTAACAATTTTTCTTCTTACTTCTCCTTTAGATTTCCCTGTATTCAAACATGGAGCACGTTAGGCTACTCAGCCTTAGTGTCAGAAGCTGATCTGCAGTCAGTCCACCACAGTGTTCAAATTTTTTTTTTTCCAAGCACTAGGTCCTGCTGGTGCTAGTTAAGGCCTCCATGAACAAGCACTAACAAGAAATTCAGGATGCCTTCAAGATTTGTAGCAGAAAGCAGTATTAAACAGGTTGCAACACCAAACGCTGCAGTTTGCAGAAAAGAGTTTTAAGTTACCGGATTTGACCAAGATGTGCATTAGCTAGAAGGCAATTGCCCTTCCCTGCCCTCTTTGTCCCACTCCAGGTTGTCTTAAAGCACGTTAAATTCACCTTTGTACGTTTTCTCTTACCTTTTTAATGCCACGCTGCCTATCATGGTAACAGCACCAATAATCCCCATTTGTTTGTGGTTGGGAACAGTGCTGGAGAGCCATTTTCTGATCACCATGTGCATATCATCCTAAAAAGAAAGACACAGCCTATGTCACCACAGAGGTACTTGTGTGCATCATTTGGTTCTATTAGCACCTTCAGCTCATGTCATCTCCAAAGCCTGCACGGAGATGGTTTATTGGGATTACAGCTTTGTAGAAGGAACGCACGTCCTGTGACTTCCTTTATTAAACACATGCTGGTCAAAACTCTAGGTAAGGCTGCAAATAAGATTAAAGGTGATTTGCTTTGGCTTTGCTCTAATTACTATACAGAACATGTCCAGATTTCATCTATAATTAATAGAAGAATATATATTAACAAAAAAAAATAGTAGATGGTCTTGGAGTCCTTCATACACGTTGCAGCTGCAGAGATGCCCTCTGAAACACTGTCAACTGCAGGAGACTCAGGGACAGAGCAGTTTGTGGTGAAGGTCCAAAGATAGCTCTAGCGAACAGCACACCAGACACCTGGGATTAAGACATTCCTCATGCTGCCTCCCTTGTCCCCTGGGTGTGGGTAAGCATGCCTGCACAATTGAAAAGGCTTCTCCGCAGCAGCTCCATAAACACACAGCAGGTCTCAACACAGCATGCTCTATTTTAACAGCTGTGTCAAAGCAGCTGAACTGCACTTTCCCAAAATGGGCACAAACAACTCTGAAAAATTCTGGAAGTCTGGACTGGTAATGATAGACTAAGAGGTCTCCTGACACTGAGAGCATGCAGCACCCCTGTTATGAGGAGGGACATTCTCAGACTGGAACTGAGCATGTGAGACAACTCAGAAGCAGCTTCACAGAAGAAGCAAAGATCTCACAGGCCACCAGAAAAATTTATAGAATCAGAACAGTCCTGGTTGCCTTGATGTTTATTATTTATTTATTATTATGCCCATACTGGTTCTGCAAAGGAGGGGGTTGGCCCATACAGAGATCCTCAGGGTTTGAGAGCACCCTGAAAGCAAAAGCTCTAATGAGGGAGTGGTCTTGAGACCACTTGAGATATGCTAAGCAAAGAACCAGAGCCAACAAGATCAAACTGGTAGCAGAGAAGAGGAGAGTACATGGGGCTATACCATCTTTTCTTGACTTTCACTGGGCAAGATGTCTCTGGAATGACCTGTGCAGTGCTAGGACAAATGCCTAACCTGCCTGTAGTGGTTCTTATGTCCAAGAGGCATTTGTTTTAGTAGTATAGTTAAGAGAAAACAAAGAGGAAGTTGGTTCCCAGGATATTGATTTCTTTGGCAGCCTACCCCTGGAGACTGTGATACCACAGAGGACAGAGTCAAACTGCCAGCCTTGGATCCCCACAGTCACAAACCCTCAGCTTGGAATAAATTCCAGAGCTTACACTCCTCCCCTTCTTTTTGCAATTTAAGGGAGTGACAGTCAGAATACCTCTCTGTGATGGCTAGTCCTTCTAGGCTGCAAAGTCACCTTGTGTGTTGCCAAGGCAACTTTCACAAGTTACACATAGAAAAGAAAGACTTGGGGGGAAAAGTCACTGAGGAGAGTAGTTCAGAAAGGAGGTAAACCTCCCATATGACTAGAAATTTTGGCAGTGAAGAGCTCCATCTTAACAGGGTCAGTGGGAAGACCTGAAATGGCTACAAACATGTGATGTGCTGCAGACCAATCAGGAACAGCAGGAAAGTTTTCCTCCATAGTCTCAAACAAGTGCAAACATACGCATAACTTGAAGGCATCCAGGGACTCAAAGAAAAACAAACAGTCCTAATTTCTAGGAGCTCAGCTTTAAGAATGGGAAGATTTTAAACCCAGGCAATTCTATTGCAAAGTAAATGTCTTTGAGGTATTTCTGTATCTATATTTGATCACTGCTTTGCTGACGGAGTGAGAAATTCAGACCAAGGTACCTAATATCACCACTATTATGCTGCAACTGAGTCATACAAGGTATCCTGTGTAAAATGAATATGAATTTAAACCAGGTTTGACAGCTTCTCATGTGTTTATACAATACGCGCAAAAGGTGTGAAGTCTACAACTTTGCAGCAGAGTCCTCTGTTCTGTGTAGTTTAGTTCTGCTAACACATGAGAGTCTTTGTCATTTCTGATCTACAAACATTAGCACCTGAATCAAGATGAGCATCTTGGGGAAAGAAGCTGAACTATGCTTTCTGAATGCTTCCAAATGACAGAGAAACAAAAAAAAAAAAATTTGAATGCTTCCAAATGACAGAGAAACAAAAAGAAAGAGGCTGCTAAATTTACACTTTTGCACGTCTTCAAGGCTCAGCTAGACAAAACCACAGCCAACCTGACCTCATGCTGGCAATAGTCCCACTTCCACTGAGAGTTTAGACCAGAGACTGATATCAGTCCCCTTCCACCAATATTTCTATCAACTCTACCTTTCTTAGATGTGAGAGAAGGGGGCCTTTCCAGGAAAGATGATGAGGTACACAGTCTCTGTGATGAGCCCTTGCTATACAGGATAGGAGAGTCTGGAGCTGCAACCTAGCTTGCAGCCAGCTGTGGAGAAGAGAGTCTTAAGCTAAAGGATACCTTGACACCAATTGATGTTCATAAATGAGGCCACTATTTGTACAACATAACCTCTAGAACTTAGCCTAGCTAAAGGACCAAGGCACAGCTGAACTCCTTTTTGTTGTGTCCCTACTTACCTGAATATAGCTTCCTTCTTGTCTCTGGCTGAATGCCAGTGTGCTGAGAATGTAGAAAAGCTTCCGGGTCTGGCATGGATTCAGTTTCTGTGTAGAGTCTAAAATGGTCTGTAAGAGAGAAGCCACAAACTATCTCAGATACATCAAGAAGCCCTTTCCAGACATTCCAGCAATTGTCAGCCATGAGGAAGCCAATTAACTTCACCTCTTTTGCACAGGTAGGAAAAATCTATGTTCAAATTAAATAAACATAAATGCAGAGCTACTGCTCTGGCCTTAATTATTACAGTTCACCGTATCAGAAGCTGAATGGGAAGAACAATCTGGCTACTACAAGCATTTTGGGAGTGCTCCAATCCCTTTAGTGACAGCTATTTAGCTTCTATCACAGATTTCTTCACGGTGCTCAAAGTATTTGACAAAATGAACATGATGTTTTTTGCTAGTATTTCCAACATAAGCCCTGTAATAGTCAAGCCTTTAACAATTCAGGGGGTAAGATTTTCTGTGCTAACTGACATCCTCAGGATATTTCTTCTTCTAGCGCTTCAGCAAAAACAGTCCAACTGTTTCCCAGAGCAATGCCTGGCTTTTCTACCACTGACAAGGCATTTTGCCAACGTAATTCTTCTCCTACAACTGGCCAACCTTGAGCAGGATTTAGAACAAGGCATTGAGTTTGACAAGGATGACAGCAGGATTAGATAACCACTTTTTGCCACCCCCAAGAAAATTCACACAGTTTCAACATTAAAAATAGCAGTTTGGGGAGATGAATTGTGCTAAGATTTGTATGTTCCCTCTGTGCTGGAGAGGCTCCAGCTCTGTGTGAAATATGCCAGGCATCTGCAGCTCTACAGATCTTTTCACAGGTAAATGGCTACTGTCTCAACCACCTCTGAGATACATGTCAGACATGGTATGCTGCAGGTCCTTAAGGTCTGGTCAGAGTATTTAATGCCTTTCACATACAAGCTTCGGTAATGCATCAAAGATTGGCACATAGAAACCATAATCTGTAAATAGCCTGCCAGGCCAAGAATATGCAAATAAGGTCAGGATGAAGGTCAGCAGGTCTCAGCTGACTGCTGTGAGCAAGTGCTCCCCACCACACTTCTGACAATGCATTCAATTAGGAGCGGGAGCTTTAGGCTGTCTCTCTCAAGAACTACTTTCAACCCTGAGTGCTTATCACATCCCCACTCTGCCACGAGGCAGGCAAGTCCCATTTATCCATTTTACAGATCAAATGTGCGACAGACTGCACACAAATTCTTATGGCAGGCCTTAACATCCTTCCTTTTGGCATATTTGAAAAAGGTAATTTAAATTTAACAATCAACCAACTAAACAGCAAAAAGTACACAGCTTTCTCAGTGTATACTTAAACTGCAGAATCCACTGCCACCATGTGGGCACATGAAAAAAAAAAAAATCAGAGGGGTGGGGGAATGCACATACCCAGATCCTTCAAGGGCTCTTAAATACAGGGTCCTTAAACTAGAAATCACCACAGATGGGAGAGTGCCCAAGAAAAGTATTGCTATGTGCTTGCCTTGCTGTTTTGCTCTCCCCTTAATCTCCACTTTTACTACTTTTGGAATTAGGCAATTGGGCAGGTCTGACCCCACTTGTCATAAGAATGAGTCAAGAACTCATTTTTTTTCCTCCACATTGAGTACTTTGTTCTTTTCAGTTTTAGGACACAGGCGTTTTCCCATTCTTGCCAGGAGTTTTGTTTAATGATTCAAATACTGGCTAAGTACTGTCAGTCCTTCAATGTGGCAGAAGAGGCAGTCCACAAAGGCGGCAGGTTTTTGCCAAGTATTTGGAATAGCTGATGTTAACAAAGACAAACCTAAAAATCATTTTCCTTCTGTCGTAGGTGTCATTCCATACCTGCAATGTACATATTCTCCATTTACAGGGAAGGGTAATTTTTTTTTTTTCTATTCCAAGTTCCACTTTCAAAAAAATGTATAGTCCAATCTTACAGCTCACCCTTTCATAGCAAATTCCTTTTCATCCTGGCCACTGCATTTCTCAGAACTGAAGCTATCTGCTTTACAGATATGGATTGTTCCATTAAGGCTACTTCTGAAAAGTACTGACCTAATCTGCATCTGCTAAGTAGTTTAAGGATCCTGAAATGTAGTATGCCTGCAGAAATATACATACCTTCACGAAGGTGGCATAGCGCATCAGCAGGGATGTGTGTAGAATCACCAAATCAGTGAGCACGTCCAGAGAAATATCCAATTCTGTTTCATTTCCACTGCACACATGAGTCACCAAAGCACTCACAACCTCCTGAGGAAACACCCCCCAGAAAAACCGTAATGAAATATCAGCAGAAAATTGTCTGCCCTGTTCTACTTATAAAATATATTGATTGAGTACAGATGATTATCTTAAAACTCAACCACATTATTCTAACTCCCTTCTCAGTTTGGTTTTTAATTCCTGATATCCACAATACAGGCTTTCTCCTTCAGCCTGAATTTTATTCAGTTCTAAAAGCTTCCATGACTTCACAAAGCTTTTCTTCACCAAATTTTTCCTGCCTGCTTGCTAACACTCCTGTAGCTTCTGCTCTTTGCTACTATCACATAAGATTAATAAAAATCCATACTATTTTCATAGGCACACAGAATGTTGTATCTTACCTAGGAAGACATCGTCTCTAACTACAGCAGTTCCAATGTCTCCACTCTCTTTACCCAGAGCAGTTCAAAAGAGAAAAATTTTGTTTCAAAAAATCTTTTTATTGGCCTCACTTCAACTGACTTCTAGACATGGGTCTTTCTCCAACCCCATCCACTGTCTGGGGCTCTGGGTCTTTCCTATGTCACTAATTGCTAATACAGCCATCCTCTTTTGAAATTTGTAACATCTCAAAAATATCACTAAATTCACCAACTTGCTGCAGAGGTCACTGCATGTCTTCACATCTCAAGTTTTTCCTCAGCTGTTTATTTGTTAAGTTTGCTGTACCAAGTAATACAGACACAATGTTGGAAACTGCCTTAATTATAAATATACTGTGCCAAAAAAGTGCTAATACATTCAAAAATTTGTGCAGAGCTGTCTTCAGTCCCCAAATTTTCTGATGTAAGCATGGCTGTAGGAACTCATACACAAAGTCTGGCCTGCAATTATTTCGGAGTATACACAAAGAGTCCAAGTTGGCCAGAGCTCTGAGGGGAATCTGTGTAAACTTTTCCATCACAATAAGTACTCCAAGGGAAGTGTTTCAATATGAACTATAACAATGGATTTTTTTTTTTTTTAAATAGAAGAGGCTCAAAGTGATTAAGTAAGATATAAGAAAAATAAGGATTTATGAGCGAATCTCCTCTGCAGTCCAGTGTTGGCTTTCACGCTACAGCTCCGTCAACGTGTTTGCTTTCTGAATTGCAAAAAACAAACAAACAAACAAAAAAATCACCAAAACCCAAACAGCACAGTCCCCTCTGCTCCACATGTATTTTTCGTTCCGTCACCTCTGAGGCCTGCCTGTTTGCTCACTGCTCTTCTCAGCAGTTTCTGTGCTCAAGTCACTGGCTCTGGTAGCTACCAGATCATCACAGTGATGTACTGTGATGGTTCTCTATCTTTTGCTTGGCCTACTCTACAGTATAGATCTCTTTCAAAGGCTTCAAACTGCTTCAAAGCCCCTCCCCTGATGGATCAGGGTATACATTCCAGAACAAAGTGCGAGCAAATACAAATAAAACAAATGCCATCCATCACACTACACCTGCTGGCAGTAAGAGTCAAAGACTGCAAAAGCTTGTTTGTACATGCAGCTGCCAAAGGAGACTATGGCTGGGTGTGCAGAGTGCAGAAATGTCTGAGCAAGTGCTAGGATTGAAGGGAAGAAGTCTTTGATAACCTGAAAAACAGAAACACAGACATCATTAGAGAGCAGATTACTGCTGCTTGTTTTCAACACTCAGCTCTCTAAAGAACATGCTACAGCTCATCCTGAAAGTTTTGTCTAGTTTACAAGGTGCTTTCCTGCCTTCTCTGGCTGTCCTGTCTAGCACAAATGGGTAAGAAGAGCAGAAAAAACACACCAGGATGGGTTTCTCCAACTTTGTTCACACGAAGAATTTACAGATTGGTTAAGCCAATCTGCAAAACTGCACAGCTCACAGCAGTATATCCCTTACTGGTGACCGCTGAAGTCACTTTAGAGCAATGCACTGCTAAATAAAAGCCCCAGGAAAGAAACAATCCTGGCACTACTTTAACAGAAGGACTCTGCCACATGAAGATATTCAGAAAAACCTAAGTTACCTTTTAAAGTTAGCTTAATCACTCAAAGCCCCTTTGAACAAGCTCTTATTCATAAGAAAAGTGGCCTAATCTACTTTAACTTAACTTACTCTGGAAGGATGTTAAACTAAAATTGAATTCAAATCACTTACGTTCAGAATAAATGTGTTCACTTAAGGCATTAACATAGTTTAATTTATTTTAAATTCATAACAGTGTTTTTCATCTGCTCCCCTATCCCAACAAGCAGCACCGTATCATTTTTCAGTTCTCTTCAGTTTTTCAGATCCTTCAGATCTCAAAACTTTTTCAGTTTTTCACATATTTTCAGTTCTCTCCTAGTATTACACAAACATGCCCAATATATGTACATATCTAGACCTANTACTGTGGGAGACAACAGCATGTCAGGAACATGCAGTAGAGATCTTAGGTTTAGACCACATAAAGGTTGAGAGTTTTTGCACCAAAATAAAGTAACGCTGATCTCTTAAAAAAAAAAAAAAAAAAGAGTTACAACAGAGAACAGGTACCTTGGAAGATCAGCGACCAAAAGAAACCTCAGGATTAAGTATACATAATGCAGTACAGGGTTAAATCGTCATCTGACAAGATATTTGAGGGATAGAGGAGAAAAGGTGTCCCAGCGCAGAATCAGCACTGACCATTGAATGATTCTGGAAGGCATTCTGCATCAGCCGTTCTGTCACGTAGCCCAGTCGAATTTTGCTCCTCAATACCTTCTCAGTTTGCTTCCTGTTCTTGGTGTTTGTACAATGGATTAGCAGCAAAACTATCAGATCCAGAACCTTTTTGAGGAAATAAGCACCAATCATTATGCTAAAAAGATATGAAACAGTCTAGACAATTATGTACTTTGAAATCAAAACTAAGAAGAAAATCAAGAGCTCAAAAAGCTCCTGAGAACCACAACTGTAGAAAAACTCATCAGCACAACAGGACAGATTTGAAGCAGGATAACTCTGTCCCTTGACATTTAGAAGGGATGAACTAAGAGTTACAGAGAAAACAGATGACTGTTACTGTAGAAAGAAGTCAAATACCAGCAAAACCTCCCATGCAACACCACTTGCAGTTTCTGCTCCAAATAGAAAAATCTCCCTATTTATACCCATGGAGAGAGCCCTTGAGAACCACCAGAAGAGGACACTCCCAGAGCCAAGTACAGAGTCAGAAGTATTACCTTATGGTCAGACAGAGATGTGCTGTTCTCAATAGCCTAAGAGCAAAACATAAGAATGCTGTTACATTAAAGTATAATACTACATTTCAAAACCATGAGTGTTACATGAAGTCAAATCAAAAAAGGCAGACATCAACAGAAATACTGCTCACAGATGTCTCTTCTCTACCACAGGACATCTATCAAAGCCAGCAAACCAGATCTTGCCAACAGCAGAGAATCCAGAAGGCACTCAAAAAAAGGGTATGAAAATTCAGCAAGGACATTTTCAAAAAACATCAAACAAAATCTCAGAAAACATTCTCAAAAAAGAACTAAGGTACCAAGCAATGAAAGGCTGAGAACAAGAAACAGTCTCATGGTTTACACTGAAATGTAATTTAAAATGATTTAGCACAATGCCAACCAATATTGATGTCTTGCTGGACATTTTCAAGCACCTTAAAGCTTCATAAACCTCAGTGTTAACATATGGGTAAACATTTTTGCTCTCTTGCTGATTGAAAAAAAGCTAAGACTTTTTCTCAAAATTCTCTCATACGCATGTAGAAACAAGTTTACGCTGCACTTCAAGATCTGGGGTCTATACAGCTGAGCATAGTGGCCACCTTGCAAGCACTGGGAAACGAGTAACTGAAGAAGAAAGCAGACTCCTAAAAAAACACTGCTAATTTGGAACAGAATTAAATCTGTATCAGTAAAATGAAGGGCTAACATTCATCTTTTGATATCACAGCTGATTACAAGAAAGCTCAGCCTCAACCTAGGGGTTGAATTTACCTGGTAACAAGGGCTGAAGCATGCATCTTACCTTAATCCAAGCTTCAGAGACGTCTTTCTGAAATCTTACAGCTAGCTTGATCACATCAAAAAGTAGCTTCACACAATTCTGGCTAGT
>VXAL01004425.1:59023-74766 GCA_013399475.1 Chauna torquata
GAGCTGTAAGACTCTGGTTCACAGATACATAGATTAGGTTGGTGGGAGGGGATCTTTGGAGGTCTCTACTGCAGCTTCTGCTCAGAGCAGGAATATCACCAGTATTAGATTAGACTGGCCTTGGCTTTGCTAGCTGAGTCTTGAAGGATGGAAGACATCCCACACCCCAGCCACCCCTTGCTGCCACCCTCTTTATGTCGGTGCTGCAGACCCTAACCCATTTTCCAAATGTTCAATCTGAACCTCCTAGTCTGTAATTTGTTGCCATTGCCCCTTAACATATCACCTGGCACTGCCAAGAACAGCTTGGCTCCATCATTTTTAAATGGCTTTCAGAAGGGAAAAGCACGGAAGAGTCTAGAACTTTACACAGCACTGGCCTTTGGGGAATATGTAAAATAATATTTAATGCACTCAAATGAACCAATGTTTTCCTATTCATAAGAAGCCTAACTGAAAGAAGTGCAACAATCCAGCATGTCCAGAAGACCCAAGGCACAAGATCTGTTCTCCTTCTGCAGAGAAAAACTACGTTCATAGGATGAATCAATCACCAGCCTGCCTTTATTTAAAATACAGCAGTCTAGTCTGGTCACTGTACCTCAAAAAAAGAAACAATGACAAAAAGTGAGTCTAAGATGGGTGGTAAATGTTTACTGAAGCAAGACAAAGTGCTTTTGCCTTTTCTAAAACAGCTTTGTCAGAAACTTTTGGATACTGTAACAGCCACAGTATGCATCTCAATGAATCCCTCGTGAATGTTTCCAAAACCAGTTTCAGTTTCCGTGACTCCTTTACAATTTCAGCTTGCTCAGGACTTTTGAAGGCCTACAGGAGTCAGGTAATAGCAAAATACCTTGAATGACCAAACAGTTCTTGCTGTCATGTTGCTATGCAGGGGCTGGATTCTGCTTGACCACTCAATAGAAGCTCTTACCTCAGCCAGAAGTTCTGCATCAAGATCCAAACGAGAAAAAGCATCTAGGATTGGAACCGTTAGCTGTCTGCTCTGTTTTAGTAAACAGCTGATATGCAAGAAAAAGAAAATAAATGATCATCTTAATAAAACTATGAATGGATCTTTAGTAAATTGTAAGATTCCAGTAGCTTTTGTGGTCACTGCAAAAATCTCTGAAACAGAGAACATATACCACTGACATTATAGAAACTGTGGTGCCTAAATTATCACTCCTCTCTGAACACAATGAATTATTATTTTGTGGTTGTTGATGTGAAGCAGATATGAAGAATCTACGCTTTTCCAATATTATAAAAACTGGGAGCATGGACAAAAGCCTGGCAGAAGCCTCAAGCAAGATCTTGAAATTTGGAAGATCCTGGTTTCATTTTAAATAGAAAAAAATTGTGGGATTGTTGATATATTATTTAACTACACACATCACTTGGGCTTGATACGTTCTAGCAAATTTTGCTGTTAGCATTTAAGTTTCTGATACAAGGTTGGAAGAAATACCCTTTAGGATGCAGCAGATCTTCTCCAGTAAGTATAGGGTTACATCCTGGGAGGAAGTACTGCGCTAGCTTCTTATATCTAAGGGAGAACGTGCTGCCACTGCCTTCCCACTAATGACTGATCTTTACGAGCCACTGTAGGGCTCCAAGCTCCACGTCAGAAGGCATGCAAGGAGCAGGGAAGACTGAGTAATTGAAAAGATTTAGAGGAGCATTTTGGCAAAGCTGGGAAGAAAATGCAATCTCTGCTGTGCCAGGAGGAGAAGGTGAGGAACAGAAGGACAGTTCAGCAAACAATCCATCAATTCATGGGAGAGACACCTTTTACAGCTCTAAAAAACTCCATGAAAGGGCCCTTTAGCTGTCCCTGTAGTACCTCCTGGGTCAGTCTCCAGCTAGATCCTCTGCAGTTTCCTCCTCAAAGCCACACAGAAGTGGGCAGCGATTTCTCCCCTGCACATCTCCACTCTCAAGTACACAGCTGAAGGAACATGGGGCTTTACCTGGACCCTATTAAACATGCAAATCCTTGCATTGGCCAGGTACTGTGATGGCAGTCTACAGGCAGATATGACAGAAATAAAGTTTCCAGTCATGATGTTTCTGCTTTTTTTTTTTCTTCTCCCCTGCCCCCTCGCTACCTACAGCTGTTTCTTGCTTTACATGCATGTTTTGGACAATGTTTTGTTGACAAAAATGTTCTGTGAAGCCTTGAATCCCTTCTGCACTACTACCTACTTCACAGGGGACGGGCTGTTCTGCATTGCTAAAGATTTCAGTCACGCTTCTGTCCCATGAACGTGCCATCAGCAAAGTGTAGCTGAGATTGCCACCAAAGCCAGGGGTCAAATCTACCTCATGTGACTTCCCCCTAGTCAAAGTATTTGCTCTAAGAATTGCAAACATGCAATGAAAGGCACAATTGGCCCAACCAGATATCCGTTTAATTCAGTGTCCTTTTCCCAGCACCAGTCAGCAGGGAACAAATAAAGAACTGGACAAGTATTTACAAATGCTTCCTACATAAACTGGTCTGGTTTCCAGTAAGCTATGGTTTAGCAACTTATTGAACAAGGGTCTGTAGCTGTGTTTAAACAGTAATGTGGACTTTACTTTCCCAAAATTCATCTAATCATTCTTGGCTGCCATCTAAGTTTCATATAAACTTTATAGAAAGTTCTGCTGGAATTGTGTTGGGTGAAAAATGTCATTTTCTACTTCTTAATAATTCTACTTATACTCCCTAATTCATTATCACAAGTAATGAGTACTTTACCACACCAGAAATAGGCAGAGGCTATTAAGAATATGCAAATAAATATGCCTTGCTACAACTGTTTAGATTCTCAACTTTGCAAAAATACTGAAGTAGAGAAAACAGAAGTCTGAGGAGTTTGATTAGCATAAAAATTTTAATTGTACGGGGCTTTTTATCTAGGAGCTGAGACAGTAAACTGAGAATGGGAACACAAAGCTACAATTACTTTGAGAGGGTACAAGGAATAGGATGTACCAGGGGTACAGCCAGGGGTAGGCTGAAATAATAATCACCAGAGCGGAAAGATAATTGCACTAGCATAAATGTAAGTGAACTGCGTAATGACTAGAACTAGAAACACTGGTGTGTATAATTAAATATAAGCTAAGATTACCAAAAAAAAAACCAAACACATAAAATGAATACACTATAAAGTAGACAGATGTCAGGGTAGCTTAAGGTGGCACTCTCTGGGAGGACATCTATTGTTACTAGGTCACTGTTCTTTCGGTCAGTAAATATGCTTGAGAAAAAGTCTATAAAACAGCTAGAAGGTTCTTCCCCATGAACATGGCTATTTTGTTGTGTTTTGTGCTTTTTTTAATTAATAAAACCAATGCTGACCTGCAAACGTAGCAGAATCCAAACCAAATCCAAAGCTGCCTATAGTAATATCCAAGTAACTAATCACAGACTGATCCAGCAGAATTAATAAACACTTAATTGGATTCTACGTGTGCTGTACCCATGTAGTCAAGAACTTGATAATTTTTTAGAAAAAAACACTTTGGGAGCATTTAGACCTCTCTTTAAGAGCATAACAGCACACAGGAAACATCCTAAGCCAGTGTTGGCTGTCCTTGAATGTTATCATTAATAGAAACAAACTGTTGTGCTGCTTTAGTCAGTCCTGGTACAAACTGTGTTCACACATGATTTTTTTTTTTTCTGTTAAGAGCAAGAAAAAAGGAGGAGGAAAAAAAAAGGGGGGGAAATCAGCTGTACCTGAGCTCTCTGGCAACCTCACTTTGCTGGGAATCCTCCAGAATCTCAGGTAAACTGGTGATAATATCGTGCTGGATTGGTACAGGAGACACACTAAGCATCTGCATTAACTTCTTGATGAGATCCTACAGAGAAAAGGAACATTTGTAAAATGCATGAGTCTCACTGCTAACAAGCAATTCGTTAGAATGACAACAATATTATGCACAAAAGATCACTCAGGAAGTCATTTGCCTTTTGTCATTTACGGGTAGGATATAACTATCTTGCTCAGCAAAGGAAACTGGGAAACCCAACAGCAAGCTTCCCAAAGTTTAGTATGATTTCTTGATTCAGTTCATTCTGGGACTCTCCTTAGTAACAGTCCTCCAGCACAAAGTAACTCACAGAGGCTGCTGACTTAGAAAGGGAAAGAAGGAAAAGAACCACCAAAGCCAGAACAGAGAATTCATCCCCAGATGCTTGCAAGTATCCAGTACCTCTTGTTAAAATTAAACAAGAAGGGACTATAACTTCTTGTTAGCAACTGCTTTAAAAGGGGGTCACCCATGTGGCTACATATGTACAGATACAAATCTATGAAAAAGGAAACTTAGAGCAAGGGAAGAAGAAAATAAAAGAGGATGTTCAAAAGTCACTGAAGGAAAGAACATGAACAAGAGTTAAACCTCTCTCCTTCAGGAATGAATATGGAAACAACACCTGTTCTCATTAGCATCAAAATTGATCTCATCCCACCTGAGAGATGTTCCAGAAGCTGACTGGAAAAGCATACAGGTGATTGTGCCATCAGTACCCACCTGGCTGTCAAGAAGACTGTCAAGCCATTTAAACTGATTGACAATGAGCCGAGGAAAATTTGTTCCAAAGGTACCCACGCTAAAACAGCAGAAGTGAAACAGGTTAGTCAGATCTACAAACAGACTCTGTTGGCTGCTGGTCAGCAAGACCATGAGATGCAGTTCATATTAACCAACTATCAAAACCACATTATGGAAATATCATTAACACTTCTAGAAGGTTTTAGCACCACGAAAGAAGAACCTTATTTCTTACTTGCTGTACACACAAATCAGGGATACTACCAACCTGTTTCAATACACTATGAGCAACATCCTAATTACAGCTCAAAAAATAAAGCATACAATGTGACCTCACTTCAGGTCTCCTGTGCTACCATAAGAGTGGCTACACTAGCTTAGCCTAAATCTCCTTTGAGCCCAGTATCCTTGTCTCCAGCTGCTGCTGGTATTAGATGCATTTGGATAAGTTTTGAGCACCAGAGCATTCACAGAGCCATCCTTTCCCAGAATTTTCACTCAGCCTCCAACAATAAGCAGTTTAGTAAATTCCCAAGGCAAAAGCTGGTACCCAGTCCATCATGCCTGCAATCCAGCAGTACATTTATCTTCCATTAATTTCCCACAGCCTTTGAAAAACAGCAAACAAACAAACAAAAAACTCCACAACACTTATTATTGCTGACCTCTACACTCTGCAACACTGAACCTGCAAAGTAATTATACATTATCTGAAAAAGTACTTACTTCTGCCTTGCATAGCTAGAAACAGTGGTTAAACTTTCCTCAACTACCTTTTCTAAATCTTTCTTGCTTTCACAGACATGTCATTTCTCTGCCAGTCATCATCTTGTCAGGCAGGCAGAATTCTGTTGTATTTAGAATACTTCTCCCTACTTACATAGAAATTATTCTACTATATTTTCATTGCTTGCATTTCAGAAAAGCTGTCACATTCAAAATGTGATTGTACCATACATTTACAATGACATGGATGCTTTGCATTTTGTTCCCAACTCCCTTCCTAATATTCTGTTTGCTGCTTTGACTACTGCTGAGCATTGAATTGATACAAAAAATGAGAAACAAAAAGAAGCACCCACACAAGATGTCTTTCCTCAATGATAACACTGAGTTTGTCATTGTATTTATATAATCAGGGTTATTTTCAGTCTGATTTTCTAAGAAAACAAGGCTTATGTAGCTGTACTGAGATGTCCTCCCTCATCTGTAACTTCTGGTCATGCTGGTCTATGGACACTTATGTATTAATGAATTGGCTGTTCCAAATAGCATGGATAAAACCAAGTTGTCCCCACCCTTCCTACAGTAGGTTAATAAATTAAATTTCCTCTGTCCAGGCATCAGTTGGCACTAAACCTGTAAAGGTCTATGCTTTTATGTCAGGTTTGGTTGAAAATGGCCAGTCAGTCCACGTGTAGTTACAGTTCAGCTGTAATGAATGTTGTTTCTTGTCCCATAGTTAAAGAAAAAAATTTCCATTGATCTTCACAGTCCACTTTAGATTAGATTATCCCAAAAATTGATTACGGTAAGCTGTTACCTCACTTTTCATTTCCTTTTTGTTTTACAAACATGATGAACAACTCAGATTTCCATGGGACCATCCTGAAAACCACCTCCTATTGCAAAATGGATCATTTATTTCTACTTTTTTGTTTCCATTTTTAACTGGTCATTAACACATGGAAAAAACATCACTCTTCACACAGCTTGATAGGAGACAAGTGCAACAACATCCTTCTCAAAGTCAGTAACTTTTTTTAATAAAAAGAGTTCACAGCACAGTTAACAGCTTATCACTTTTACATCCAAGATCCTTTTGAACTCTTGAGTGAAAGCAATGCAGTCCTCGTTACTGTTTGTTTGTGTTAAACCTTCCTCTAACAAGATTTCAGCGTGAGATAAGTTCTCAGGCTCCACCTCTATCCAGCACTTGTATCCTGCTTGATATTAGGCACTGAACAAATACTGTACAAGGAATAGCATCAGCTTCTTATCCCTTGACCTGCTCCACTAACTCTGGCTCAAGCATTTGCCTCCAGAGCAACTGAAAAAGACTTAATTGTTCAAGTCTCTCCTGTGCTATGATGTTCTACATTCAAAAAACAACATATGCTTTTCCTATTTTCCTTGTCTGAACACAAACTGCATTTTTAAAAGGAGATCTGCTTGCATCTAGCAGCAACCTAAAACTCTGCCAGTCAATTTCATCTTTTTTTAAACACTGGGACATTTCACAGTCCCTCTGCTGAAATATTTCAGGAGTTTGTGCCAGTAGCTAACAAAAGCATAATGAATCATGAGGTATGTCTATATTTCAGCTTCTATTAATTTGTCTTCTGCTATATGCACCCACAATTTTAAAGACATGGTACCCCACAGATAATTTTACAAGTATACGAATAGTGGAAAAAAAAAAAACATTGCAGACATCCATTTATTAAAAAAAAGAAAAAAAAAGAAAAAAAAAGCAGTGTTTTTTTAGGTACATCCATTTAAGTAAGTTTAAAATAACAGTCAAAAGTCAAACAGCTGGTGATTGTTCAAAAGAAGAAATTTCATTTCAAGTTACAGAGAAAACAGTCTATACTCACACATCAAAAAAGAATTCAGGGATCTTTTCCAACAACAGCGTTATGACAGCAGGCTAGAAGAAAGGCAGCAAGACAGCATTAGGATGATGATTTACTGCTTGTGCTGTGACATTGCCATCAAAACTAACCTTTCAGAAAAGGTGAAATATGCAGAGAATAAAAGACTCAAAAGGACAAATAAAAATATTTCCTGTATAAGAAATCTCTTCCCTAATGCCAGAAAGGAGGCATATAGCCTGCAAGCTGAAAAACACAACTGCAAGCTATCTACATAATTGTCATGGTTGTGGCTGGGATAGAGTTAAATTCTCTTCGTAGAGGTTCACACAATGCTGTGTTTTGGATTTTTTGATGAAGATAATGGTGATGTTTTCAGTTGCTGCAGAGCAGTGTTTGTACAGAGCCAAGGACTTTCCAGCTCCTCGTATTGCCCTGCCAGCGAGGAGGCTGGGGGTGCACAAGAAGCTGGGAGGGGACAGGACCAGGACAGCTGGCCCAAACTGACCAAAGGGATGTCCCATACCATATGACGTCATGCTGAACAATAAAACTGGGGGGGCTGGCTGGGGCAAAGGGGGGGCCACTGCTCGGGAACAGGCTGGGCATCGGTCAGCGGGTGGTGAGCAACTGCATCGTGCATTGCATTGTGTACACTTGCTTTGTATATTCTTTTACTATTATCATTATTATTATTATTATCATCATTATTTTCCCTTTCTTTTCTGTCCTATTAAACTGCCTTTATCTCAGCCAACGAGCTTTTTACTTTTTTTATGATTCTCTCCCCCATCCCACTGGGTTGGGGGGTGGGGGGGAGAGTGAGCAAATGGCTGTGTGGTGCTGAGCTGCCTGCCAGGTTAAACCACAACAATAATATAACAGAGGCAGAGCACACAGGCAGGACTTAAAATTCCTCTGTGCCAAACTGTGCTCTCTTTCTCAGACCCAGTTGATTTGGTTTTCACCACACAGGATTCTGAAGCATCAGCTTTAGATAGGTTTGAAAACTGCCCACACACTTTTGCCATTTCCTTTGCAGGTCTGATTCTTTCCCCCTTTAATCCTGGCCCAAATGCAATTCCAAAAAAAACTGTATTTAAAACAAGAACTTTTTAAAACATTTTAATCACAGGAGGATTTAAATCCACAGCTGCTCTCATGTTTCTCACACCTTGGTGAGATATGTCCTCTTCAACTCCATATACATGTCGATGTAACTTTTATACGACTTAATAGAACTTATTATTGCCAGCAATGCTTTGCAACAACAAAAAAAGTACCATTTAACGCTTTGCAACAACAAAAAAAGTACTATTTAATTACTACCACAGTGCATTTTGCTGCTGTATGGTTCTTTTATGGCAGACACATACCAGTTCCCAGGAAGGCCAGGAGCTTCAACTGCTCTATAGGGTTGAAAGGAGTTGTCTTTGGAGCCACATTTGGGAAGGAAAAAGAAAGAAGGGGATAAAAAGAGAACCAGGTCCTATTGCCCGGACATTTCTTGCACAAGGACCAGTCTGTACGTTCATTTTCCCCTTCCTTGCCCCAGGACAAGGCAGAGGAAGCGAAGACATGACCCATTGTCCTTTCCCTCTTCTACAACTTTCACTAGCAGCTGCAGGAAGGGGAGATTGATACAAGAGGTAAGTGAACTGAGCTCCCTACTACGCCCAGGGAAGCTCTGTCTTTTCATATGGATTGGCTCCATGTAAGGCTCATTCAGGGCTGTAATTTAATTGTAAAAAAATTTTGGTTGAAAGGGAACTTTGGAGGGGACTGGTCCAACCCGCTGCTCAAAACTCCATCATGGTTAGATCAGGTTGCTCAGTGTCTTGTACATTTTTAAGAAGGTCCAAGTTTTAAATACTTTCTCCACAGTGAAAGTCATTAAATCCTATCAAAATTTCCTATGTTTAACTTGACCATCATCTCTCATCCTGCCCCTGTACACCTTTCAGAAGACTCTGGCTCCATTTTCTATATACTATGCAACTAGACAGTTGCAAAGCACAAGATCTCTTTTAACCTTCTTTTCTTGAGACTAAACAAAGCCAGTTCCCTCTGTCTCTTCTTATATGCCATGTTCTACAGGCCCTGAGCATCTTTGTGTTGCTAAAGAAGCAAGAAATCAAAGAATCATAGAATCATTTAGGTTGGAAAAGACCTCCAAGATCATCAAGTCTAGCACTGCCAAGTCTACCACTAAACCATGTCCCCAAGCGCCACATCTACCTGTCTTTTCAATACCTCCAGGGGTGGAGACTCAACCACTTCCCTGGGCAGCCTCTTCCAATGCTTCACAACCCTTTCAGTGAAGAATTGTTTCCTAATACCCAACCTAAACCTCCTCTGGCGCAACTTGAGGCCATTTCCTCTTGTCTTATCAGTTGGCGCTTGGGAGAAGAGACCGACCCCCACCTCGCTACAGCCTCCTTTAAGGTAGTTGTAGAGAGTGATAAGGTCTCCCCAGAGCCTCCTTTTCCCCAGGCTAAACAACCCCAGCTCCCTCAGCCGCTCCTCACAAGACTTGCTCTCCAGACCCCTCACCAGCTTCGTTGCCCTTCTTGGACATGCTCCAGCACCTCCATGTCCTTCTTGTAGTGAGGGGCCCAAAACTGAACATAGTACTTGAGGTGTGGCCTCACCAGAGCTGAGTACAGGGGGACAATCACTTCCCTAGTCCTGCTGGCCACACTATTTCTGGTACAAGCCAGGCTGGCCTTCTTGGCCACCTGAGTGCACTGCTGGCTCATATTTGACCAGTCATTGACCAGTACCCCCAGGTCCCTTTCCGTCAGGCAGCTTTCCAGGAACTCTTCCCCCAGCCTGTAGCGTTGCATGAGATTGTGCCCCAGGTGCAGGACCCAGCAATTAGCCTTGTTGAACCTCATACTGTTGGCCTTGGTCCACTGATATCAGATGCTCATCCAGATGCAGCTTCATCTGTTTCACAACCAGTTCTACTAATACTCTACTTACGCAAGCAAAAGGATCCCTAAATAAATCAACACCACTGTAAAGAGCAAACTAAGGTGTACATACCTGTAAGATCTTAATTCCAAGAAGCAGTTTCATGAGGCTTTCACAATATGAGTGCAACAGAGTCCTGCAAGATGAAAGATTCCACTACAATTGTAGTAAAAACACTTGAGGAGAGCAGAGTAACTCTTTCCATTACTTTTTTTTCTTTTTTTAATCCATTTACAATGACTTCCTTTATATATGAAAACCAGCCCCAAACCCAAGAAGTAATACACCAGGAGTATTAGTAAATACTCATTACTGCAAGGAAACTATGTTTCCAGGACATGTAAGCACAGAATTCTTTTAGAAGTAAAATATGAAAATTAGTGGCTAGGTTTTAACATCTTTCAATCCTAACCATCTCATATTTATATTTTCTATGTGAGAACTTCCAATGTTTTAAAATATATGAAAACCTACAAATTAAAGGCATTAAACAAATAAAAAAAACTTATGCTGGTTGGAGATTCCCAGTGTCAAAGCAAACTGGAGGTTTCAGCTGCCTTTGCCCTAAAGTCTGAAGCTGTGTAAGAGAGAAGAAACTTTCCCATAGGTGTCAGAAAGGGGAAAACACTCAAACCAAAGAATGGCAGGGTCTGCCTCTTCATAACGAAGCTGAAGACTCAAGCACAGTGCTGCAGCTGTGAGAAAGTAAGGCAGTACCATTAGTTCAGTATATTTTGGCCAGGGGCAAAAGCAACTGAAAGCTCTGCTATAAAGCTCCTGGTCTCCATTTGGCCACAAGAAGAAGGAATAACTGGAAACGGGCCAGACAGTTCATATTTAACTACCAGGATCTCAGGCAACCAAAATCCAGAATTAGGAATTCCCAGACCATTTTGTTATTGAAGCTCAACCCTTCAAAAGGAATTCCAAAGCCATCCAGCCTAAGCCATAGCAGAGAAGCATGGTAACTACAGACACAAAATATTTTTTAAAAAATTTAAATTATACTTTACATTTAAACCGGCTTACTCTCTGCAAGACTAGTGTGAGCTGGAAATGCAAAAGTGTCTGTTGGTAAACTGTATCTCCTGGAAAAATTGTCAAAACAGTTGAGCTTCCCAAGCCTTGTGAATCTTCTTCTGTTATTTCGATCTTGCTATTAAATGCCAGGGGGGCCAACATGTGTCACAGGCAGCTAGTAAGTTCTGTGACTTACCACTTTAAACTTACTGCTGTTGAATAGCTACATATTAAACTAGCCCGTTTTACATAACAAGACCTGTGCCTTATGCATCAGAGGAGCCTTTCCCTCCATTCAGCTCAATGTTACATGACATTTAAGTAGAGACCGGCTCTGGCTGAAAGGGAGGACAAAAAATACATTTTCCCTGACCTTGACCCCTCAGTCCGTATGGGAGTGCACGGCAAGAGGCAGTTCTTGAACTGGTTTCTGTCCTTAATGTGAGACTCCAATCCAGTAGTAAACTGCTTCACAACCTGCAAAGCAGAGAGAGATTATCCACTTCCTGAAAAGATGCCCTCATCAACTGCTGTCTTTCAGGATGCGGTTTGTGATGAAAACGGGGAAGAGGTCTCCTACCCAGCTAGCCAGGGAGTTGCAGACAGACAGAAATTATGATGGAAGGAACGCTGAATTAGACTCTAGTCTAAAGGAAAAAGAAAAAACTGGTTGCTCTACAAAATAATTCTAAAGTAAGTCTCACATTTCACTTTGATTTAAAAGGGCTTTCGCCGTCTCACTGTTCAGCTGAGACAGCAACATCAATGTGGCACGAGCTGCATCCAAAAACATTTGCAAGATTCAAATCACTGGCCTCAGGAAATTCATGCTGGGTTTGTTAGCTGGAGGAGCACCACATCGTAGCAGTTTTAATGCTGCCAGCTTCCAGCAAACACAAAACCAAGCACAGCTTCCACTAGAAAGTTAAGCAAGTGATTATGCTCCCTTAAGAGTCTTTGTCTATTGAATATCGCCAGTGAATTACTTTGATAGGGCATGGTGGTGGAAATGCAGCAGTCGTGCTTTGAATTGTGCAAAACCAATCTTGGAGCATGCACACCAAGGCTGGTAACAGAGGCACACACTGGTCACCGCTTTGTGTCTGACTATTCAGAAGGATGATGAGACCAAAATTCTGGGATGACAACGCTGAGAGAATTAGTGAGTCTGGCCCACAGAAATTTACACTGTTGCATACTTTTGTACGGGACTAGCAGAGACAGGCAGCTGCATTTGCGCCTTTTGCTACACAGCAAACAGTTTTAAATCTGGCTCCTGCCAAAGCATAGTCAGTTACTTACGCCTGGGTAAGTAGGGTGCTTCTCCAGGGCCAGGCGGAGCTTCTTCTGGAAAGCCGTTTGATCTACAGCTAAGGAGAAAGTTTAAAAAGAGAATAAAGAACCAGACATATTTTAGCCATACAACATCACAATAACAGCTACACTAGGTACAAGCTCTCAGATTCATCCACTATTATTCGTGCATTTGCTTTATCGAGGATTCCAGTTAGCAAAAGCCTGAGCTGCATGACCACTTGTGCTCTCTCCACTCTGGGCTGAGGGTAACTAGTAGCATTAAAAAGGCTTCATACACAAAATCCTACAGTTTTTGGCAGATAAAGACAAATCCATTCAAGACAGAAAGAGGGACCAAGAAGTGGAGGAATAATCTCCAGGCTTTTTTTTTTTTCCCCTTAAGAGTGCAACATGATCCTTGCCAAATGTGCAACCCAAAAGTCCCTTTGACTAACATGACAGTGTAGCCATCTTCCAGCAAAATCAGTTCTGTAACCACAAACTAAGTTCATTCATGTGACACAGCGTGTAATGTCATACAAATAAGCCACTACAACTTCCCTGCCATCCTAAAGAAGCCCTCCTCCGCTCAAACCTCACTGCAGCAACCGAGGCAATACAGCTTCACTGTCTCATAGAGCTGGAACATGGAGAGCCCTGTGTGGCAATTCAACTTTCTGCTGCTTAGACCATGACAAAGGTGAAGCAGCTATATCCAAACAGATGTTTCCTGCAGCTGCTGAAGGCCTTGTCTGACCTAAAAGGTATTCATTTTCCTGTTTCAGAGCTCCTGCCTCTGTAACTCAATAAAGCAACAATTATTTCATCCATCTTGGTCTGACTAACAAAAAAAGGTAACCCTGTAATCACAAATGCAGTCTAATCTTATTCCATTTACCTCCAGTAATCTCTCAGAAGTCTTTTAAACTTGGCACATATACACTCAAAAAGCTGGTGTTTAGGTGATGCACTCAGTCAGGCAGGAACTGTGCAATTCAAGAAGTATATATACTATATATACTATACAAATGAGAGGCCAGATGAAAGTATCCTTGAACTTTGGAACAAGCTGGCTCAAGCATTTTTTACTCGGCAAATAACATGCGCCTTTGCTTTGTAACAGTCATCTTTGCAGGCTATCAGATACAAGCAGAGAGAGCAAGTGTTAAATCCATACCTATTTCATTCTGTCCTTCCCCAGCTTTCAGTATAATTCCTGATGTTCTAAGGAGCTCTTCAAATACTCCCTCATTCTCCACTCCACCTTTGGCAGAGGCCTTCTCCTTTTCAGAAGTCCGTGACTTCTTTGGTTCTGAGAAAACAAGACTATCTACATCAAATTATTGTGCAAAAAAGTAGCAGGATCTTTCATAAAAAGAATTAATTCAAAATTAACCTTTCAGTAAGAAATTACAGAAACACAGGAATACACTTATGGGACCAGACCAACAAACAGCACTGTGAGGCTCTGAGAGCAGTCGTTAGCTAACTTGAACACCAATGCAGACATCTTATGAAGCAGTTACCCTTGCAGCATGACACCACAAGGCAACATTTCATACTCATCCCTTTTAGTGATCCACAACCAAAGGCAGTTAAGGCATACCTTTGCCTTAACTGGTGCCTTGCTCCCAGGCGAGACATATCCACTAACAAATTACGAACTGCACTATACTAGAGTACGTACTTTCCTCTGGCCTGGAAGGCATAGATCTGATCTAGGTTCTTCCACCAAACTTGCCACTTGGGTATCCACCCATCTACTACAATGAAAAATAAGTATCTTCCCTCCAACTACATAGAGCGGTTATTTTGGTTTTAGAGATATTGGTTTTGATCACATGTGATTAGTTTGCAGACTCCGAAGACACTGAAGCTTAAGATGATTAACACTGATCAAAGGTACAAGAACAGAGGGACTGAGAAAAGATATGGCACTGCTTTTAGTGTTATTTTATTGTGATTCATAAAAAAAATCGTGTTTAAGATCAATAGCATAATTAACAATTAGCTACTGACATTATCAAAACTGTCATTAGGGCCTTCCCTCTACCTGGGAGCTGCTGCCGCTACCAAAGGGTTTCCATTTACTGTAAGATTATACCCGAGCACCTACTTGGCAAGTCTGTCTTCAAGTTCTCTCCAGAAACATCAGTTTTTGACAATTTCCTTTTTGAAACCATGGTAGCAAATCCTTTGTTGTTGCCTATAAGAATGCAGGAAAAAGACAAGTCAGTAAAGGAGATACGACTTTAATTGAGAAGGAGACATGGCTTTAATTCAGATTTTTTTTTTAAACACAACTCTAGAATGAATTAGCGAATAGTGAAGGCAAATGCCCCAGAAATATAATTTTTTCAAAGGAAGGCAGATTGCCTGGCTGACCAGTATCCCACATTTTTCTGCTGTACAGGTTGACAGATTGAGATTTTAGAGCTTGTCATGCTTAAACAGCAAAATATATCACTTTTTCTAAAATTCATAAAACAAGGTTCAGCATTTATTTCAGATGCCATACAAATTAAGTGGCCACTTAAACTGAGAGGTCTCAAGTTGCATCCAGTGATCTCTGCACACACTCAAAGGTACAAGGATTAGCAGTTTAGTATTTGAGCTGAGCCAGGTTAGCTGACCCCATACACACTCCTAACCAACCACAACTGCACAAGTTCTGTCAGTATAAACCTCTACCCGACTTGTCCTCTTTTGGTGAGTGGCAGTGCTTGGAAAAAAATAAATCTTGACTCACCTTTAAAATTTAAGAAGGAAAAAAAAAAAGTTTGATCATCTCTTGCTCAATTTCAACTATTTGGCAGAGGCTATTACAGAATCACAGAATATCCCGAGTTGGAAGGGACCCACAAGGATCATCGAGGCCAACTCCCGGCTCCACACAGCCAAATTAAACCTACAAGTCAGACCCTACGTCTGAGAGCGTTGCCCAAACGCTTCCTGAGCTCCGGCAGGCTCGGTGCCGTGACCACTGCCCTGGGGAGCCTCTTCCAGGGCCCCACCCCCCGGTGAAGAACCTTTTCCTAATTAACGTGAATTACATAAGATACCGCAGCAAGAGTGGGACAGAAGCCGAACAGCTCCAGGCAGATGGGGGATGAGCCTTCAACAGCTCTCCCGACTCCGAGGTGCCAAGCGTCGGGCCGAAGGGCGATCGCTGCCAGGCGGCCTCCCGCAGGCCCCGCGGCGGGCGGGCAGCTCCCCCAGCGGCGCACCGACCGCACGCGCGCTGCGCTACGGGTGCGCGCGGCGCCCGTGGGCCTCGCAGCCCTCAGCCGGGAGAGCCCA